>BFEA01000601.1:221570-243400 GCA_003427395.1 Chara braunii | reverse complement strand
ACACCAGCAAGACCAATGACAATTCCCCCTTCTCTCTCCACCTTCCTCCTCCTCCTTCACTTCGCCAATCTTATTCTTCTCCCAATAATAATAATGACAATGAGTGGATGAACCAGAATCAATATTCGAAGTTCCCTCTTACTGTTGACTCAACAACAACAACGACAACAAGTCCACCATAGCTATGGCTTCCCTCCTTCTGCCTACTCTCACATGCATAGGCTATGGCGGACTACTGAGGGCCCTGCCCTCCTGTCCAAAGGACAACCCAAAGCAGCTATGGCGCTGCACTCCTGTCCAAAGGACAACCCAATGCAGCTATGCTGCTGCTGACTGGTCCGCCATGCCTGACTCTGCCTCGAGCTTCCTTGGTGCGGCACTACCCCAACTGGGGCCTTCCAGATGCAGCGCCCAACAAGGTGATGAAGACGGTGTCCACCAAAGCCAGGTAGGTGCCTCGCCACTATCCTCCTTCGCTCCCTTCTTCCTCCTCCTCAGGCTGGGCTGCTCGCCATAGCCAGGCTGAGCGCCAACTGCCCTTCACCTCCAAGCAGCGCTGTATCAGCCCAGCGCTGTGCTCCAGCAGCATGTTGGCAATCCTTGCATACCGCAAATGAGGAGGAGCTACTTGCTCCTCCAAAAGATATAGCGGCCTACTGGCCTCTTGGGCTGTGACTTCCAAGGCCGAGCGGCCTCCCAGCAACCGGTACCTCCTCCCTTTCAAAGGGAAACATCATTGCAGGCTCTGCTATCCTCCGGACAGGCCCTAGACCCGGGCTACTTGGACTRGTACCAGCCTGCCTCTGGCCTACCGCCACTGGGCCTCTAAAAATGCCAACTTTTGTCTTCTTCTGCTTGGCCTCCAGTACCCGATGCTTCTACCACTACTTCAGTGGTACCGGCCTACCTGCTACTCGAGTGTTTTTCCCCTCTGCTCTAAGTGTCGCGGGCCTACCCCCGCTACTCGAGTGTTTTCCCCCCTGCAACCCTCAAAGTCACGGCCACAGGTAAGTATCGGCCCTGCGGGGCCTTTCAACCAACAAGTACCCGCTACTCGAGTGTTTTCCCCCCTGCAACCCTCAAAGTCACGGCCACAGGTAAGTATCGGCCCTGCGGGGCCTTTCAACCAACAAGTACCTTTGCGGGCCATACACACACTCAACCGACAAGCACTCAGATAGGCATGCAAACCAGCAGGCACGCACACACACAGACATGGAAATCACAACATAATGCGAGAATTTCAGCAAGGCATTCATTCCAGCGGCAAATCCCAGAAATCAGTAGTGTTCTCAGTCTGTCTTTGGCGGTTCATTACACTACCCCCCTCTCAAGAGCGAGGTCCCTTCGAGCGAGTAACTCACTCAGAGTCGGTACAAAATGCGTCGTAGGCGTAGATCAGAAAGAGAGATTTAGTAAGACTGTAAGGAGTGAGTTTTTACCCCCCTCTCAAGAGCTAGGTCCCTTCGAGCGAGTAACTCATTCAGAGTCGGTACAAAATGCGTTGTAGGCGTAGATTAGAAAGAGAGATTTAGTAAGATCGTAAGGAGTGAGTTTTGCAGAAAACTTAGCAGTCTGTCCATCAGCGATCTGTCGTTCACAAGTGTTCACAACACGTGGAACATTCTTTAGCAGCTCTTTCCGGTGGATCCAAAAAAACTCGTTCATCGGGTGATAGAGGAAGTGAACCTTATACTGTCTGTTCCTCCCTCTGCCTTCATGGTAAACGATTCTGTCTATCTCATGGTCGTCGTCGATAGGACGAGATATCGTAGGATCTCGGAAGGGAAAAGTTTCATCATCGATGTGCGGAAACAGTTTGGATGCGTGAAAGACCAGATATGTGCGCAGATGAGGAGGCGCGTCAATCACATATGAAGGACCAAATTCATCCCCAATCACCTTCAGAACCTGCCAAGGGCCATAGTACAATGGAAGAAGCTTTCGTGATACGCCCTCTTCATCAGAAAACTCAGACATTTTGACCCAGACATAATCCCCTACTTTGAAGTTCGCTTCGTTGTGCGACTTGTTAGCATGTTTGATCATGGCATGCTGACACTTGTTCATTGTTGCGATAGCAGCTTTGAGCAGGCGTGCGTACTTGGCATTGTAGCCAGGCATGCCGTGCGTCAGACCAGGGGACCGTTCGGGGAACAAAAAGGAGAGAGGATTGCGCATCTGCCAACCATATTGCAATTGATTCGGTGTTACGCCAGTTGCAGAGTGAATGGAGTTGTTGTACAACCCTTTCACCTTGTGTAACTCCTTGTCCCACGTGTTCTGATGTGGAACAATTAGCGCGCGAATCAGTTGAATGACAGTTTGGTTGATTTCCTCGGCCAATCCATTGGCTTCGGGGTGTCGACCAGAAGTCTTGTTGAGTTTAATGTCATAGATCTGTGAGGTGAAGTCCTTCCAATCAGCACTAATGAACCTGGTGTCCCGATCACTCAACTGCAGAATGTGCTGCTGGTGAAATTCTTCGATCACATGCTCAGTTGGTGCATGGGGAGGTAGAGGAATCCAGTTCATAAATTTGGAAAAGCGTTCTACAATGACCATGACTTGTGAATGTCCTCCCTCACTCACCCTCCCCATGTTCGGGAAATCGATAGAGACTGACTCACCGGGCCCATTAGGAATTGGGAGGGGTTTCAGCAGGCCAGGCCATACGATTTATGCTTATGGACCTTGGTTCTTTGACAAACTTGACATTCAGCAATAAGTTTCTGAGCAGATCCTTTAATTCCCGGCTAATCAAACTGCTGCAGAAGACTTCCATAAGTCTTCTCAAAGCCGAAATGTCCACTCCGACCATGTGCTAGGTCTAAGAAATGAGTCCGGAGAGGCGCATGGTTGGGTACACACAAACGATCAAACTTCCCATACCGACGGAATACAAGACCCTCACACTCGTGAAAATAAGGCTGACTACTAGGGTCAGCCTTGAGCTGCTCAAGGATGGGACTAATGTTCGAATCCTTGGTAGTGTGTTCGACCAGATCCTCCTTCAGTTTCCTTCGGAGGTCATAAGCGTCCACAAGGCAAGTCAAAAACTCAGGGTGATGCGACAAAGCATCAGCAACACGATTATAACAACTTTTCTTATGCTTCAGTTCAAAGTCGTAAACATCAATGTCGTGCAGCCAGTGGGTTAGTGTCGGAGAGAGATCAGTTTGTGTTTTAATCCACTGCAAGGTCTGATGATCTGAGTAGACCTTGAAGTGACGACCCAAGAGGTAGTGCTTCCAATGTGTGATCGCCTCGCGCAAGGCGTAGAGCTCACGCATATACGTGGAGGTAGCTACCTTGTGATTGGGCATGCGTTTGCTGTAATATTAGAGCGGACGCAGGCCATCGCCATCATCTTGGTGCAGCACTGCACCAATCCCATACTGGCTCGCGTCCGTAGTAATTACGAACGTGAGGTTGGGATCCGCAACGCGGAGCACACGATGACTCACCAATGCCTCTTTCAAGGCTTGGAACGCAGTTTCACATTTCTCACACCACGCAACATTCTTACTTGTTAGTCTCGAGAGTGGGTGAGCAATGACAAAAAATTTGGGCACAAACTTTCGATAATATGAGACCAAACCAAGAAAAGAACGCAGTTCGCGTACTTTCGCTGGTTGAGGCCATTTTCGGATGACCTCAACTTTGGTTGCCTCCGGCTCAAGGCCGTTTACAGACAACCGGTGCCCAAGATAGATGACGCTGTCCCTTCCAAACTCGGATTTCTCTAAGTTGAGGTGCAGTTGTGCCTCCTTGAGGACCTGCAAAACCTCCTCAAGCTGATGGCGGAGGACTGTGTCCATGAGGCACTGAAACGTGGTTGGTGCATTCGTAAGACCGAAGGGCATAACGATGAATTCGTACAGCCCATTGCGTGTTTTGAATGCAGTTTTGTGCTGGTCACGATAACTTCAATCTGGTGGTAGCCAAACTTGAGGTCGATCTTGGAGAAGACCTTGCATCCACCCGCCGCATCTAGCAAATCATCTATGCGAGGCAAAGGATAAACATTCTTTCTGGTGATCCGATTTAGGCAACGATAGTCAATACACATGCGGAGTTTGCCTGCTTTCTTCGACACAAACAAGACAAGTGCACCGAACTCAGACTCACTAGGCCTAATCCATCCACAATCGATCATGTCAGCAATTTGTCTCCTTAACTCCTCCAACTCGCTTGTCCCATACGATAGACACAGCCCTTTGGAGGAACACTCCCTTATATTATCTCAATTTTGTGTTTGACCGGACGCTCGGGAACTCCACGAGGTTCAGCCAGGACTTCAGGAAATCGATCTAATAGACAGCGAATGTTTGTTGGTACTTCTGGTGGAGGATCATCCTCATGAGGAGAGAGAAAATCAGATTGAGAATTTACAGCAATTACAACTGAACTCGAAGTACTTGGATTAGAAGTAGACTGATTTTTTACAGTAGAAGTAGATGGAACAGAAGTAGAGGTAGTAGAAATATTATTACTTTCCGAGGTAGAAAATGCAGCAAAAGTAGAAGGCACGTGAAGAGGCTTTACAAGAGCTATATGTACATGCTCAGCTTCCTTGCTCCTGCGCACGGATTTGCAGAATTTGTTTGCACTTAAAAGAGTCACAGGGGACTCGCGTGTCTCGTCCAATTGAACGGAACGCTTGTTCCCCTTGACGTCACGCACCACAAACTGATTATCCGCCCACATGGTCCTTAGGCAATGAGCCTTTAACCAGCCCAAGCCAATGACCGCGTCGAAAGGACACTTGTCCATGACATAAAAGTTCAGCTCATGTGTGACAGTGCGATCCTTGTCAAAAGTGACGCGCACACCTTTGACAGCATGTGTTGAGGTGACAACCTCTTGGTTGCCCACCTGGGTCTGACAAGGGTTCTGCAATTCCACTTGCTTCATTCCCAGGCCCGCCTTATGAACCCCGTTAGGAGAAAAGAAGTTAGTCGGTGAACCACTATCAATGAGCACACGGATGTATCGGCGGTTGATGAGTAACTTAAAGAAGGTCAACTCCACACTCCCTTGAACACGACGTTGCTTCTTGAGTTGCAGCCAATGTTCTAGGTGAGAGTGGAAGTCAACTTCCTTAGTCTCTTCCCAAGGCTCAGTGTAAAGTACTTGGACTGCACCAGCCTTGGATTCAGCATTAGTTCGGGCTTCAAGAGCAAGCTGTTGATCAGATTCAGGCTCCTTGGAGGGGCCTGCAACTGACTGTTCAGCTTCCCTTGTTGTAGAGAGTGTTGATTTCACGTCTACGCCCTTTGCATGTTTCCTTGCAGACGATAACAATCCTGCACAGCATGCCCAGGCTTTTGACAATGCAAGCACACGTGGAATTTGGATCTTCTTTCCCATTCCTTTTGATTGATGCGGAGGGCTTACCAAGGCTTGGTAGAAGCATCCTCCAGTTTCTCAGGGATCTTTGCATTCTTGGGGAGGTGTGCTATAGTTCCCTTGCCCGAACTATGGTTAGGCCCCTTGTTTGAAGCAGTCTTTTTAAAAGCATTACATTTTTCTTCAGTATTCACATCAGACTTATGGGCTGATGTAGAACAGCCCACGTCGGAGTCCGGCTCTAGATCGTCATTCAGAGACAGATCATCCGCATAGGACTGATCCTTAGCATCCCGCTTTTCATGCAGGGCAAGCTGGTTGTTGCTTCCGTATCGCTTGCGTTGCGAGGTTCTACCTGCAGCGGGTACCTTTACACACCTGGTGAGTTCCTTGGCTTCTAGGTTGACTAGATCCGTCAGTAGCTCTCACCAAGTGGTATGGTCTTTGAGTCCTAGCAAGGCGATGTATTCTTTAGGGGCCACTCCCATGACTACATCCATGCACGACACGTCGGTCAGTCCCAGGTTTGGCGTGGTGAACAAACCAGTCAAGTGCTGCTCCAAAGCCTGCATGGAAGTCCTCCATGTTTGGCCCTTGAGGGCCTCAAGCTTCAGTCTTGCCTTGAGCGCAGCGTGCTTATCTTGATACTGCGTGATGAGGAGGTCCTCAAGAGTACGTACAGGAGTTGCTTCCAGCCACTCGGTCAGGTCAATCCTCTCATAACATGTTGTAACAGCCTGGAGTTCTATGAAACTCCTTACGATGGGCTCAATATTAGTGCCCATGAACATGCTTCGATCTTCCTGCGGTGTTTGCAGTACCTCGGAGTATGAGTGCATGGAGCTAATCGAAGAGGTGATATCCCCTTTCCCGTCGTATTTGGACGACAGAGTGGCCCCCCGCTTGTCCACTATGGGACCGCTGTATTGTACGCCTGTAAGAACTATGGCGTTTTGGGTTGATGTTCCTGCATTTGGGACTATGACCAGTGCAGAACTGTCGGCGCTGCCGCTTGAGGAGTTGGCACCGGTTCCTGCGCTTGTCACAATTCCACTTGCTCTTGTCACGAGGACTGTGTTAGGGTGAGTGTCACGAGGATTGTGTTAGGGTGAGAGACTGGGACTGCAACAGGTCGAGGGTTAGGAGGACGGGGGGCAGAAAGTTGGGAGTGTTTGAGGCTGACTATCTCAGGGCTGTCACACGGGACTCGAGGTCTTCCAAGGTCCGCAGTTGAACCAAGGCTGCTACGACAGCAACTATCTTCTCTTGGAACCGGTCATCATTCAATTTCGGAACCGCAAGGAGGACCACCTGTTTAGAGATACTTGTGGCTCTGGCTGCTGCCTCTGCCTCCCTCTCTTTGTGTATAACATCCTCATAAAGTTTTTGAAAGAAAGCCCTCTTGTTATCGGCCGCTGCGTCCAGCATGGCCTTCCATTGCTCGGACGTGATGTCTACCATGCCGGAGGATAGGGTGTCAGTAGGTCTCTCAAGAGGGGTCCGCACTTTGGTCACTTTTGGACGAACACTCCTCTTACCCTTCCTCGCACTCTCAATAAGAACACCTTCTCTCTCCCTTCTCTCTCTTTCCGCTTTTTGCGCGCGCGTCTCAATACGAGACATAGATAGTTCAGATAAAAGAAACAAGCAGTAAATCACACAAAGTAGAAGGAAGAACTCCTAGCCGGAGCGGCAATTCGTTTGGACTATTGCATTCACGCAGCAGAATAAAGATAAATAAAAAAACATAAAACGAAAGATAGGACTGACTTATCGAACGGGCTCGATCAGATTAGCTTGAGATCCCCTCTTGTCTAACCTGACAAGGTACATGTACCACAATAAATCAGCCGAAGAAAATTAACTGCAGCAATGGAGATTTCGAGGGGTGCAGACGGTCGCCGAGCTAGACGCGGGGCAGTATATGATAACATGCAGTAAGACCGGTCAAGATCCCCTTGAAAGGAATGCCCTTGCTAGCCATATGTCCCCCAAATTCAGCACAGCAAAGAGATGCATTGACGGCAACTGATTTGGGCCCTAAAGGTCCTGTCCCGTTGGGCCTGGTCCCACCGAGTCCCAAAGGTCCCAAGTAGGTTGTGGACCAGGACCAACGAGATAGGTGTACCAAGTCAGTCCCAAACTGCCTCTACAGTACTGAAAAGGAAAAGACAACTTTCAGCAAGAACTCACCCCTACAGGCGTTCAGAAATGAAAAGACATTGCACCGTAGAAAGATATGTCATTTAGAACARATACATCATCCATCCATCCATCAGGTGAGAAAGCAATCCACATGCTCACACACACAACCAAGACCGCCGAGAAGAGGAAGAGAGCCCAGCACACCCCAACAGGCCATGAAACACCAAGCAATCTGCCACGGGCTAACCAGGTCACACGGCACTTACCTGTGCGGCCCGGCCTCCAAAGATGGATAACGACTCACCCCCCTCTCTTATAAGTCCTCCTGAACCCTACCTACCACTCCACGAAGTGTCCTAGCATAAGTAAGAGGGCCTTCCTACACCCCTATTACAACGCCAGATCCGCCGCCGATGTTTGAAGACCAAAGTAGCAACTTGCAGCTCTTCGATGCAGATATGGCAGCCTCTTTAAGTCTTCCTCTTGAGGGGAAGCCCAAAAGTCACTCAATGTCTTCTTGAAGTGCAGATTCCAGGTGCGAGCACCTCTCACTCTCTACTCCCTCTCGCTTACTCCAATCAGCCTCCTTTGCATCTCGCCACCCCATCCAATCACTTAAGCAACCTGGTCAGGTTTGATGTCGACCCTACATGACCTAACCAGGTGGGGGCAGTATCCACATACCTCACTGCCCCTCTTAACCCTAACTTCCCAACCTTAATCCAAGATTAGGTTAGCCCTAACCTAATTCTGAATTAGGTTTAGGGTGACTAACACCTCTCGCCAGCAAGTAAGTCCGCCTTGCTACCAATTGTTACGATCCTGGTCAATCCCAAAGTGCAAATTCACAATGAAAGACAATGCCACCCAATTGCGAAAGAAATGAAGCACTTGCAAAGAGATAGAGACCAGAGGAGAGAGAAAGAAGTACACCAGCAAGACCAATGACAATTCCCCCTTCTCTCTCCACCTTCCTCCTCCTCCTTCACTTCGCCAATCTTATTCTTCTCCCAATAATAATAATAACAATGAGTGGATGAACCAGAATCAATATCCGAAGTTCCCTCTTACTGTTGACTCGACAACAACAACGACAACAAGTCCACCATAGCTATGGCTTCCCTCCTTCTGCCTCCTCTCACATGCATAGGCTATGGCGGACTACTGAGGGCCATGCCCTCCTGTCCAAAGGACAACCCAAAGCAGCTATGGCGCTGCACTCCTGTCCAAAGGACAACCCAAAGCAACTATGCTGCTGCTGACTGGTCCGGCATGCTCCACTTTGCCTCGAGCTTCCTTGGTGCGGCACTACCCCAACTCGGGCCTTCCAGATGCAACGCCCAACAAGGTGATGAAGACGGTGTCCACTATAGCCAGGTAGGTGCCTCGCCACTCTCCTCCTTCGCCCCCTTCTTCCTCCTCTTCGGGCTGGGCTTCTCGCCATAGCCAGGCTGAGCGCCAGCTGCCCTTCACCTCCAAGCAGCGCTGTGCTCCAGCAGCATGTCGCCAATCCTTGCATACCGCAAATGAGGAGGAGCTACTTGCTCCTCCGAAAGATATAGCGGCCTACTGGCCTCTTGGGCGGTGACTTCCAAGGCCGAGCGGCCTCCCAGCAACCGGTACCTCCTCCCTTTCGGAAGGAAACATCATTGCAGGCTCTGCTATCCTTCGGACAGGCCCTAGACGCGGGCTTCTTGGACTGGTACCGGCCGACCTCTAGCCTACCGCTACCGGGCCTCTAAAAATGCCAACTTTTTGTCTTCTTCTGCTCGGCCTCCAGTACCCGACGCTTCTACCACTACCTCAGTGGTACCGGCCTACCTGCTACTTGAGTGTTTTTCCCCTGTGCTCTAAGTGTCGCGGGCCTACCCCAACTATTCATGTTTCCCCCCCTGCAACCCTCCTTGCGGGTCATACACACACTCAGTCGACAAGCACTCAGACAGGCATGCAAACCAGCAGGCACGCACACACACAGATATGGAAATCACAGCAGAATGCGGGAATTTCAGCAAGGCATTCATTCCAGCGGCAAATCCCATAAATCAGTAGTGTTCTCAATTTGTGTTTTTGGCGGTTCAGTACATCTCCAAAAAGGAGGAGGTACCAGTTGCTTGGGAGGCCAAGCGGCCTGGAAGTCACCGCTCAAGAGGCAAAGCAGGCCGCTATATCTTTGGGCCGGGCGGAGAGTCCGGCCTCTTTTTCGGTGTGCAAGTTTGGCAACACTGGTGGAGCGCTGGCTGGAGCAGCGCTATGCTGGAGCAGCGCTGCTAGGGAGGAAGGAGAAGGACACGGGGGAGGAAGAAGGAAGGAAGGGGGAGGAGCGCCAGGGGTACTTACCTGGCTATGGTGGCAGCCATCTTCATCACCTTGGTGGGCGCTGCAGCAGCGAGTCCCCAGCTGGGGAGAGCTACACCAAGAAGCTTCGAGGCAGGGTCAGGCATCGCGGCCTGAGCTAGAGCAGCCATAGCTGCTTTGGGTTGTCCCTTGGGCATCTGGGCAAGGCCTAGTAGTCCGCCATAGCCTCGGCCTATGAGAGTGAAGAGTGGGAGAGGCGGCCATGGCTATGGTGGACCTCAAGTGATACCTGCAGTAGAAGAGGACTCGGACATTGATTCTGGATCAGCCATTCAGCATTGTATTATTATTTCTTGTATGAATAAGAGAAGGGGGAGATAAGGAGGAGGAGATTGTTGGGCGAAGAAGAAGAGCCTTGTCGTTGTCTTTGCTGGTGTACATCTTCTTCTTTCTTACTTCTTCTTCTTCTTCTAATCCTCTCTCTCTCGTCTCAAGTTCATTCATTTCTTTCTACAATTGGACGGCATTGTACTTTCTGATGGATGTGTATCTCGAAATTGGCCAGGATCATGCCCCTACCTGGTTAGGTCATGTGGGGTCGACATAGAACCTAACCAGGTTGTTTGAGAGTGAGATTAGGGTGGCAAGACATTTCGAGAAGGCTTCATGCGTCAATTTGAGAGAGGCGACAGTGACAGGCACTCGCACGTGGAATCTGATTCAAGGGAGGCACTTGGCAACTTAAGGGTTGCCCTCAAGTAGGCGAGCTTGAGGATGAGCGGCCACTCAGCATCTACGGACTTCAAGTTGCTACTTTGTTCTTCAGCATCGACGAGGGATCCGGCGTTGTACTTGGTTGTTGGAGTCAGTCCCTCCTAGGAGATAGGACACTAGTGTAGGGGTAGCGTTAGAGGGGTCAGGATGATCACACGAGAGGGGGGTGAGTTCTATTCATCTCGAAGCTCAAGGCCACTCAGGTAAGTGTCGTGCACCTACGAGATGCTCATGAATGTGTGTATGGTATTGATTGTCTTGTTGGGGTACTCTGGTTTCTTTTCCTACTCCTCTGTGGTCTTGATTGTGTGACTGAATGCATGTGATCTACCTACTCACCTGATGGATGAAAATGAAGTATCTTGACCTAAATGTCGAGTATTTCTACAGTGCTTTGTCTTTTCATCTCTGAACGACTGTAGTCTGTAGGTTCTGCCAGAAGTTGAAATTTTGTTTTTCAGTGCAGTAGAGAAACTCCTCTTGCTTGGGACCTGGTTACGACCTACGTGGGACCTCTGGGACCTAGCGGGACCGGGCCCAAACACGAAGAGCCTCTGGACCCAAATCGGTTAGGCATTGGCCCCTTGTCTTCTTGTCTAGGATACGGAGTTCATTCTTCTTGGATTAGGACACCCACTACCGAGGGCGGATCTTGGCTGAGACGTTTTGCATGTCTTTTGGTTGCACTGTCCGTGGCTTGACTCGCACCCTGTACACCACTCAATTCTCTTTTGCATGTAGTCACTCGTTGTCTGATTTGCTGTACAGTCACGGAGCAGGTCAGACTGGACTTGAGAGGACCTCGTATGCAGTCTGATCAGACTGGGTTGCTGGATCAGACCTCTCGTTTGAAATCGTTTGTTTTTCTTTGGTTTGCTGCTCTCTACGTCCAAATGAAATGCCGCTCCGGCTAGGAGTTCTACCTTCTCTTCTCTGAGCTTTCAAGTTTGTTTTTCTGAGTTCATTTCCGAGGCCCGTGGAGACCCGCCGCCAAAAAGAAGAGAGAGAGAGGAGGGAGAGAGAGAAGGGAGAGAGGGAAAGTGACCGTCTGGAGTGGGCAAGGACTGGGAAAAGGAGTGTTCGTCCAAGTGAGAAGGGTAGTGAACCTCTTGAGAGTCTAATTGATTCTTTTGCTGAGTGGCGACTCTTTGACCCCCCTGTCAATACTAGCGGTCCAAAAATGGCTCAGCTAACTTCAGTGCAATGGCGGGCCTTGTTAGATGCAGGCAGTGATGCGGAAAAACCGTATCTACAACCACTTCTAGATAGTGCAACCAAAAGGGAACAGGAGGCAGAGAAGGAGAGGAAGGAGTCATTTCTCAAAAGGCAGGTGGCCATCCTAGAGAATGTTCCCTTACTAACTGAGGAGCAGTGTGGGGAACAGTTGCAGTCTATACCAACCGCCCTTGTTCAAGTCAGGAATCTTTAATATCATACCACTGAGATCGCTGAAGTCTTCGCAAAGTTGCGAACACTTCAAGATGGTGGCTGAGCTACGACAAGCCCAAGTGGCCAACCCTCTTCCTCTACCCCCTGGATCTGAAGCTGCAATTGAAACTACCTCTGCCTCTCTCATTGTATCTTCTTCCTTGAATGTGATGGCAGCCCCCTCGGGACCTGCAACAGGTGCAGATTCCGCTGTTGCTGTGACAAGCAACGAGGTTGGAAATTCTGCAACTGCTGCAGCCCCAAGATTGGGAGCAGCAGGTGCTGGTCCCAGTTACGCCGGTCCCTATGGGGACCGAAAGGCGGTTCAAATACCGTCTAAGTACGACGACAAAGAAGACATCGAATCCTGGATCGGCTCCATGAGGGCATACTTCGAGGTTCTGGGGACTCAACCTGAGACCCAGTCCATGATCATGGGAATGAATGTTGAGCCGGTCATGTGGGGCTTCTTAGAGGTCCAAGCTACGCGAGCTGGGATTCCCAAAATAGAACTAACAAGGTGTACGACGACAAAGAAGACGTCGAATCCTGGATCGGCTCCATGAAGGCATACTTCGAGGTTCTGGGGACTCAACCTGAGACCCAGTCCATGATCATGGGAATGAATGTTGAGTCGGTCGTGCGGGGCTTCTTAGATGTCCAAGCTACGTGAGCTGGGATTCCCAAAATAGAACTAACAAGGTGGCTTAAGACCACCCCGGTTGCTTCCCTCGAGGAACTCCTCATTTCACAATACCTGGATCCACACGCTGCAGCAAGGGCAAGAATCCAGCTTGACAAAATCAAGCGCAGCAAGTGGACGAGCTCCATGAAAAGAATGTAGACCTACCTTAGCAAGATGTTCGCTACACTCGGATTGAAACTGACTGATCAATCTTGCTTGGATGTGCTCAAAGGCGTGTTTCCCACCAACTTTACTAATCGCCTAGGCAGGGACCTCATTGGGTACACTGACTGGACTGGTTCACTCTAATCAAGGACATAGTCAGTCTTGAGGCTTTAGACCTCGTCACCACAGCAGGCAGCAAAAAGCCCATGGGCGGCAGGCGGTTCAAAGGCAACAATCGTTTTGCTGTGCATGACCTGCTGAAGGCCGAAGAAGAAGCCGATGCAGATGACCCCACTCTTGGTGACGACCAAGAACAGGACTCTGATACGTGTTCTTAAGCCCATGAGTCTGATAAACCATCTCTATCTTCGTGTTTTGGTTGATTGTGGTGCTATGGCTAACTTTATGCCACCTCACGGGATACGCAAGGTAGGCTTGGGGATGAAGCAAGTGGCCTTGCCGAGCCCTTGCCGGACCCAAGTTGGCAACAAAAAAGTTATCTTCTACGCATGTAGTCAAAGGTGTGTGCACTACCTCTGACAAGGACAAAACTGTCACACAGGCGTTGAACTTCGATGGCCTTGACAAGTTCCCCTTCGACGTTGTCCTTGGCTTGGGCTGGCTGCAGTCCCAATGCGAATGGATCAAGTGGAAGGAGTCACTCTTCGTGGTCAAAGATGCTCGAGGGAACGAGCTTCATGTCCTCTTGGATGAGAAGCATGAGTTCCCAGTGACTTTTTCTTAATGCTATGGAGTTTTGCAAGAAATGGCACAAGCACAAGGAGGAAGAGCAGTTGTATGTTGTCTTTGTTTGTCCTACCCATGTGCCATCTACTTTTGCGGTTAATACCTCCACTATTTCGATTAGTGATCCTACTTCTAGTACTTCTACTTCTAGCACTTCTATTTCTCTACCCTCTAACGGTCCAAATGATCCTACTTCAGATTCGGTCGTCTCTCTCCGCGACCTGCGATCGGATCTAGGCGACCCCTTTGCTGATCCCCCACCCCACCGGTCCCACCAGACATCCAAAACCTCCTCGATCGGTTTTCGGAAGTTTTGGCCGAGCCACGTGGAGTCCCCACGCTATTAGTTCGATACACCATCGAGTTGGTTAAAGGTGTTGTTCCTCCAAAGGGTTGTGATACCGAATGGGACCCGGCGAGTTGGAGGAACCCTGGCGACAGATTGATGAGATGATTGACAAGGGGTGGATCAAGACCTGCGACCGGATCTAGGCGACCCCTTTGCTGATTCCCCACCCCCACCGGTCCCACTAGACATCCAAAACCTCCTCGATCGGTTTTTGAAAGTTTTGGCCGAGCCACTTGGAGTCCCCATGCGATTGGTCCGACACACCATCGAGTTGGTTGAAGGTGTTGTTCCTCCAAAGGGCTGCGTATACCGAATGGGACGCGGCGAGTTGGAGGAGCTTCGACGATAGATTGATGAGATGATTGACAAGGGGTGGATAAAGCCTAGCATTCTGAAGTTGGTGCTCCTGTGTTGTTTGTTCCAAAGAAAGGAGGCAAATTCCGTATGTGTATTGACTATCGCGGTCTAAACCGCATCGCAAGAAAGAATGCCTATCCATTGCTTCATATAGATGACTTGCTTGATGCCGCAGGTGGGTGCAAGGTCTTCTCCAAGATCGATCTCAACTCTGGCTACCACCAGATTGAAGTCGATCCTGCGGACCAGCACAAGACTGCGTTCAAAACACACGATGCGCTTTATGAGTTTACCGTAATGCTTTTCGGTCTCACGAACGCAACAGCCACCTTCCAAAGCCTCATGGACAAGGTCCTCCACGAACAGATTGGCCGGTTCGTGGTGGTCTACCTCGATGACATACTAATCTTCGGCAAGTCCATGGAGGAACACCTCAAGCACCTTGAGGAAGTACAGATCATCCTCAAGAAAATGCAACTCCATCCCAACATAGAGAAATCTGAGTTTGGGAAGGATAGCGTCATCTACCTTGGGCATCGGTTGTCTGCTGCAGGCCTGGAGCCTGAGGCAACCAAGGTTAAGGTCATACGCAATTGGCCTCAGCCCGTGAACATCTGCGAACTGCGTTATTTTCTTGGCCTCGAGTCATATTATCGGAAGTTTGTGCCCCGCTTCTCTATTGTTGCTCATCCATTGTTGCGGTTCACCAGTAAAAATGTTCCCTATTCTTGGGACGCCGCGTGCACGAAAGCTTTCCAAGCTTTAAAGGAAGCCTTGGTAAGTCACCCAGTACTCCGCATTGCAGATCCCAAATTGACGTTCGTAGTCACTACAGATGCGAGCCAGTACGGAATCGGCGCAGTGCTGCAGCAAGACGACGACGATGGCTTGCGACCACTCGAATACTACAGCGAACGTATGCCCAACGTAAAGGTAGCCACTTCCACCTACATGCGCGAGCTCTATGCTTTGCGTATTGCGTTTGACCACGGGAAACACTATCTTTTGGGATGCCACTTCAAAGTCTTCTCAGATCATGAGACTCTGAAGTGGATCAAACAACAAACTACCCTGTCCCCTACCTTGCTTCGCTGGTTTCATGAAATTGACATTTTCGATTTTGAGTTAAGACACAAAAAGGGCTGTTATAACCGAGTAGCTGACGCCTTGTTTCGCCACCCCAGTACATGACTTGCCTTTTCAAATCCTACGACCTCCGGAAGAAACTGAAGGAGGAGCTCGTAGACCACACCGCCAGGGATCCGGAGCTTAGTTCCATCCTTGAGCGGCTACAGGCCGACCCTAGTAGTCAGCCTGATTTTCACGAGTATGGAGGACTGATTTTTCGTCGCTACGGGAAAACCGTTTGTGTGTGTCCAACCATGAGCCTCTCCGCACACACTTTTTGGATTTGGCTCATGGTCGGAGCGGACACTTCGGCATGGCAAAGACGTACGCAAATTTGTTGAGACAGTTTGATTGGCTTGGCATGAAAGGGACTGCTGTGGCTCACACCCTACCCATTCCCGATAGTCCCGGGGAGTAGTCCCGGGGAGTCTGTCTCCATCGACTTCATCGACATGGGAAAGGTAAGTAAGAATGGCTACTCACAGGTCATGGTGATTGTTAACTGATTCTCTAAGTTCCTCAACTTGATCCCTTTGCCGCCGCACGCCCCAACAGAACTAGTGATTCGTGAGTTCCAACAGAAGTACATTCTATAGTTCGAAACCCCGAAGACTCTTGTGAGCGATCGGGATCCGCGCTTAATAAGTATTGAATGGAAGGACTTCACGTCTCAACTAGGGATCGAGCTGTGTATGACATCTAGCCGACACCCCGAAGCCAACGGTTTGGCTAAGGAGATCAACCAGATTGTGTCTCAACTTCTTCGCGCTTTGATTATTCCGGATTGGGAAACTTGGGATGAAGAGTTGTATTCCGTTAAGGGGTTATACAACAACTTCGTCCACTCCGCCACCGGCATACACCCAACAGACTGCATTACGGTTGGCAGATCCAAAATCCGCTCTCGTACCTATTCCCTGAGCAGCCAGCTGGTTTAACACCCGACAGACCTGGCTTTAGGGCCAAGTATGATCGCTTGCTCAAAGTTGCCATTGCAACTATGACCAAGCGACAGCACGCCGTGATCCATCATGCGAACAAGAAGTGCCGACCGTCGGATATTCAGGCAGGAAGCTATGTCTGGGTCAAGATGTCTGAATTCTCAGAAGAAGAGGGAGTCTCACGCAAACTTCTCCTACTCTACTATGGGCCCTGGGAAGTTTTGGATGTGATTGGTGAAGATCACTTTGGCCCTTCGTACGTCGTTGATGTGCCAGCTCATCTGCGCACATACCCCGTTTTCCACGCGTCCAAACAGTACCTCCATCGTGATGCTAAGACATTCGATTATCGCGAAGATATGATCCCTCGCGCGATCAGAGGCGGGCATGAGATAGACCGAATTAAACAGCACGTAGGGAAGGGACGCAACAGACAGTACCAGGTTCACTTCATGTATCATTATCCGTTAGATGATCTGTACTGGATTTCCAAGCAAGAACTGCTACGCAGCGCACTGCGCGTTGTTAAAGCCTACGAGCAACAAATCGCCACTAACGCTACGCCTGAGATCTTTGCAAGGCTCACTGCGACAGAGTATTCTAGGAATCTTTTTGCCTTGCTTGCCTACGATGCATTTGTCGAGGACTCCGAATGAGTTACTCGCTCGAAGGGACCTTGCTCTTGAGGGGGGAGTAGTGTGATGACCCGTCCGCACATGGACTGAAACACACAACCGATTTCTGAGTATTGCTCATAGACTGAATGCCTTGCTGAGTTTCCCGCCTGCTACTAAGTCTGTGTTTACACGCTTGCTGGACTGCATGTATGTCTGACTGCTGGTTGGCTTGAGTATGTGTATGCCTATGCCTGTCTGAGTGTTGGTCGGCTTGGGTGTGTGTGTGACCGTGCCTGTCTGAGTGCTGGTTGGCATGAGTATGTGTGTGGCCCGTCAGGGCACTTGCTCGTTCGTTGGGCCCTCAGGGCCGGTACTTACCTGTGGCCGTGACATTGAGGGGTTGCAGCGGGGAAAAGCACTCAAGTNTCAGGGCACTTGCTCGTTCGTTGGGCCCTCAGGGCCGGTACTTACCTGTGGCCGTGACATTGAGGGGTTGCAGCGGGGAAAAGCACTCAAGTAGCTGGTAGGTCGATACCGCACTTGGAAGTGGTAGATGTGCAGGTACCGGAGGCCGAACAGAAGAAGACAAAAGTGGCATTTTTAGAGGCCCAGTAGTGTAGGCTAGGTCTAGGCGGATACCAGTCTGAGTCTAGGGCCTGTACGGGCAATATCAGAGTCTGCAATGATGTTTCCCTCCAAAAAGGAGGTGGTACCGGTTGCTTGCGAGGCCAAGCGGCCTGGAAGTCACCGCCCAAGAGGCAAAGCAGGCCGCTATGTCTTCGGGCCGAGGGGAGAGATCGGCCTCTTTTTCGGTGTGCAAGTTTGGCGACACACTGTTGAAGCGCTGGCTGGAGCAGCGCTGCTGGGGAGGAAGGAGGACATGGGGGAGGAAGAAGGAAGGGGGAGGAGCACCAGGGGTACTTACCTGGCTATGGTGGCAGCCATCTTCATCACCTTGGTGGGCGCTGCAGCAGGGAGTCCCCAACTGGGGAGAGCTACACCAAGAAGCTTTGAGGCAGGGTCAGGCATGGCGGCCTGAGCTAGAGCAGCCATAGTTGCTTTGGGTTGTCCTTTGGAAATCTGGGCAAGGCCTAGTAGTCCGCCATAGCCTCGGCCTATGAGAGTGAAAAGTGGGAGAGGCGGCCATGGCTATGGTGGACCTCAAGTGATACCTGCAATAGAAGAGGACTCGGACATTGATTCTGGATCAGCCATTCAACACTGTATTATTATTTTTTGTATGAATAAGAGAAGGGGGAGATAAGGAGGAGGAGATTGTTGGGCGAAGAAGAAGGGCCTTGTCATTGTCTTTGCTGGTGTACATCTTCTTCTTCTTATTTCTTACTTCTTCTTCTTCTAATCCTCTCTCTCTCGTCTCAAGTTCATTCATTTCTTTCTGCAATTGGACGGCATTGTACTTTCTGATGGATGTGTATCTCGAAATCGCCCAGGATCATAACAGATAGGATAGAGGATTGCGAATTTTCCACCCCAGGTGCAGCCGGTTGGGTGTCATCCCGGTGGAGAAGTGTATGGAGTTGTTGTACAACCCCTGCACAATCGACAACTCCTCATCCTTAGAGTTTTGATCAGGCACAATTAGAGCTCGAAGAAGTTGGATCACAGTCTGGTTGATCTCCTCGGCCAGCCCATTGGCTTCAGGATGTGGACCAGATGTCATCTTGAGTTTGAAGTCATAGATCTGGGAGGTGAAGTCCTTCCAATCTGCACTTATGAACCTAGTATCCCGGTCACTCACGAGAGTTTTCGGGGGCCCACAGTGCAGAATGTACTTCTTATGAAACTCTTTGATCACAAGGTCAGTTGGAGCGTGAGGTGGTAATGGAATCAGATTCAAAAATTTTGAAAAGCGGTCAACGATCACCTTTACGTGCGAATATCCATTCCTACTCTTCTTCCCCATGTTCGTGAAGTCGATGGAAAGAGACTCACCCGGGCCATCAGGAATAGCAAGAGGATGCAGCAGCCCATAGGGCTTTTGCCGAGACGGTTTGATGCGTTGACAAACTTCACTCTCAGCCACAAACTTCCGTGTCATTCCTTTCATTCCAGGCCATGCAGACTTTTGGAGCAGACTTGCGTATGTTTTCTCAAAACCGAAGTGTCCACTCCGGCCATGAGCCAAGTCCAAGAAGTGAGTAAGGATCGACTCATGGTTGGGTACACACAGTCGATCGTGCTTCCTGTAACGTTGGAAAAGTAAGCCCTTACATTCATGAAAATCAGGCTGACTGCTAGGGTCAGCCCGAATCTGCTCAAGGATGGGACCGAGTTCCGGGTCCTTGGCAGTGTGCTCAACGAGTTACGGAGATCAAAAGAACCCACAAGGCAAGTCATGTACTCAGGATGGCGAGACAAAGCATCCGCGACGCGATTGTAACAACGTTTTGTGTTCTTTAAGTTCAAAATCATACACATCAATCTCATGCAGCCAGCGGGTCAATGTGGTTGATGGATTAATGTGTGTCTGAATCCATTTCAAAGTCTCGTGATTTGAGAACACTTTGAAATGACGACCCAAGAGGTAGTGTTTCCAATGATCTAGTGCCTCTCTCAAGGCGAAGAGTTCTCGCATGTAAGTGGAGGCAGCTACCTTGTGATTGGGCATGTGTTTGCTGTAATATTCAAGCGGACGTAAGCCATTGCCATCATCTTGCTGCAGCACTGCACCAATCCCATACAAGCTTGCATCCGTAGTTACTACGAATGTAAGTTTGGGATCTGCAATGCGGAGCACCGGATGACTCACCAAAGCCTCCTTCAACGCTTGGAAGGCTGTTGTGTATTCCCCATCCCATGTGTAAGACACATTCTTACTTGTCAACTTGGACAGCGGACGGGCGATAATAGAGAATTTGGGTACAAACTTACGGTAGTATGACGCAAGACCAAGAAAAAAAACACAACTCGCGGACATTGGCCGGTTGAGGCCAGTTGCGGATGACCTCAACTTTGGTTGCCTCGGGCTCTAGGCCTGCAACAGACAACCAATGTCCAAGGTAGATGACGATGTCCCTCCCAAACTCAGATTTCTCGAAGTTGAGATGGAGCTGCGCATCCTTGAGGATCTGTAACACTTCATCAAGGTGTCTCCATCGACTTGCTGAAGATTAGTATATCATCCAGATAAACAACACCAAATCGATTGATCTGATTGCGGAACACCTTGTCCATGAGACTTCGAAAGGTGGTTGGTGCATTCGTGAGACCGAAGGGCATGGCGGTAAACTTGTACGACCCGTCACGAGTTTTGAATGCAGATTTGTGGTGGTCTGCAGGGTCGACTTCAAGCTGGTGGTACCCAGACTTGAGATCGATCTTGCTGAAGACCTTGCACCCACCTGCAACATCAAGCAAATCATCAATACGCGGCAAAGGACATGCATTCTTTCTTGTTATTTTATTCAGTCCACGGTAATCGATACACATGCGTAGTTTGCCTCCTTTCTCTTTGGGACAAACAAAACCGGTGCAGCGAATTCGGATTCGCTTGGCTTGATCCATCCTTTCTCAATCATGTCATCAATATGTCTTCGCAACTCTTCCAATTTGCTTGAGCCCATTCGATAGACAACCTTTTGGAGGAGTGCTACCTTCTATCAACTCGATCTTGTGTCGGATCGGACGCACGGGAACTCTATGCAGTTCGGCCAAGACTTAAGGAAATCGGCTGAGAAGGTTGTGAATTTCTGATGGGATCTCTGGAGGTGGATCATCACATTCACGTGCAAGCATCCCGGATTGCGTCGGTGCAACCAAAACAACAGGATTTGAAGCAGAGTCGTTTGGACTAGAAGTAGATTTAGTAGGGGTAGAAGTAGTTGCATTAGAGGTAGAAACGACATGCAAAGTAGAATCATTATGTACAGTAAAAATAGCAGGCACATGAGCAGGCCTAACAAAGGCTATATACAATTGCTCGTGCGGCTCATCCAAGAGGACTGGGCACTCGATTCCCATGGCATCTTTGACCATGAACTGTGAGTCCTTCCACATGGTTCTTTCACATTGGGCCTACAACCAGCCCAAGCCAATAACCGCGTTGAAGAGGCACTGGTCAAGGAAAGAGAAATTCAACTCGTGCGTGATTGTGCGGTCCACGTCAAAGGTAGTGCGCACACCTTTGACAGCATGCGTAGACGTGACAACCTCTTGGTTGCCCACTTGGGTCCGACAAGGATTCTACAAAGTTACTTGCTTCATTCACAAGCGTGCCTTACGAATGTCGTGCGGGGAGTGTGAGCAGTTGCGCCACAATCAGCTGACGCACGGATGTAATGGCCGCTAATGCGGAGTTTGAAGAAGATCAACTTCGTTTTCCCTTGCGCGCGTTCTTGCTTCATGTGAGCCCAGCGAGACAACTTCCGACTCCACCCAAGGCTCCTTGTATAGGATGTGTATTTTCTCAGCCTTGGAATCAGCATCAGATGGGGTCTCAGGAGAGCTTTGCTGAGTGGGATCAGAATCCAATGAAGGAACTGCACTTACATGTTCAGCCTCTCCGTCTGTAGAGTGTGCTGATGATGTCTCTACCCCCGTTGCTGGTTTCCCTGCTGCAGTCTGAAACAATGTTGGACCGAGTGTCCCGGTTTGGTGCAATGCAAGCAAACCCCTTTCTTCACCCTGTGTTTCCGCTCGCTTCACTTATCCGGAGATCTACCCATGGTTTTGTGGCAAGATCTTCCGGTTTGGGTGGAATCTTCGCTCCCTTGGGAAGAAGAATGGTGKTAGTGCTGTTCTTCATTGTGGTCTTGGGTCCCTTACTTTTGAAGGCAGTCTTCTTGAAGGAATTCATGGATTCTTTGTCGTTTACATACTCAGAC
>BFEA01000601.1:194735-221110 GCA_003427395.1 Chara braunii | reverse complement strand
TTCGTGAAGGTCTCCTCGTCATCCTCAAGTAGATTGTGCACTGAAAAACAGTTGTTGCCTGGAAACCGTTTGCGGTCGGTGGCCTTTTTGCCACCTGATCCACCCGGGAGGTTTTGTGCCTCCAGCTTGACTAAGTCCCGCATGAGGGTAAGCCAATCTGTATACGCTATGAGTCCGAGCCCCAGGTGATGTGTTATAGTGGAGGGGACCGTACCTTTAATCACATCCTAGCAAGACTGCGCAGTCATCTCCAAATCAAGAGTAGCAAAAAGTTTACTAACGTACTGCTGCAGGCTGTGCATGGTGCCGGTCCACTTGTTGTGCTTGAGCTTGTCAAGCTTAAGTGTAGCCTTGGCTGCAGCATGTGGATCAGCATACTGTTTGATCAATGCCTCCACGAGTGTGGCTACAGGAGTAGCCTTCAGCCATTTGTTCAGGTCTATTCTTTTATAGCCTGCTTGCACAACTTGGATTTCTAAGAAACCCCTTACAGCAGGTTCCACATTGATCCCTAGGACCGACGACTGAGTGATTGGGAGTGTCCCCAACACATCAAAGTAGGATCGCATAGAGCTGATCCATGATTCAATGTCGTCCTTTCCGTCGTATTTAGATGGAATTTGTGCCGCCTTTGTATCCATGTAAGGAAAGCTGCAGCTAGGACGAGTGGTTGCTGGGTCTGGATTCGAGGCTGCAACAGTTTCAGAATGCCCTGCACTGCCACTTGCCGCTGCAGCAGTAGCAGTAGCAACAACGGGGTCTGACCTGCAGCAGATCCGATTAGGCTGTTGGCCACACTCAAAGAAGAGGAAGAAGAAGAAGACACGGTTAGAGGGGCAAGAACGGACTGACGCGCAGCACTAGAAGCAGGGTAAGCAGGCGGAAGGACATTTTGGGTCGGCTGCAAGTTAGCAAACTGTTGCAGCTGGTCACGGTGATGCTGCGCCATCCGGGCCATATCCTCGCGCAACTTCTTGAGCTCGTCTAACACCTTTGCGAGTTGGCCAATATGGTTTCAACAGCCCGGACTTCTACTGAGGCCCTGAGGAATGGAACAATCTTCTCTTCTACCTCAGCATCAGTTAAGGCGGGCACGGTACTGAAGACGGCTTCATGAGCCTTTAATTTGTCTTCCCTCTCCTCCTCTTCCTCATCCCACTTCAATGCTTTCTCATACAAGAACTGGTACTGCACTTTTTTTGCCTCAAAGGCAGCATCCATTTGCAGCTTCCATTCTGCTGCAGATGCCATGATGGAGGATGAGGGTGTCAATAAGTCTCTCAAGAGGGGTCCGTACTTCCTCACACTTCTGGGATGAACACTCGTCTTCCCTCTCCTCACTCCCTCGAGGGCAACACTCAGAAGCTTCTCTCTCTCTCTCTCTCTCTCTCTCTCTCTCTCTCTCTCTCTCTCGTTTGCGATCGTGTAGACGCAGGCATTTAACGAACCCAATGAAAGAAACAACTTGAAATCAATCAGAAGAGGAGGTAGAACTCCTAGCCGGAGCGGCAATTCATTTGGACTGGAGAGTAGTCAAAATAACAACAAAAAAATAAAAGATCAGAGAGATCTGATTTCGCTACACAGTCTGGTCTGACTACGTATGAGGTCCTATCAAGCCTAGCCGGACTCAACTACGTGAGAACATAGCAAATCAAATTCAGAGTGTGCTATGTAAATGCAAGAGAGAATTGAGTGGTGTCCGAGGTGCGAGTCAAGCGGCGGATCGTGCGGTAAAGTATGATAAAACGTCTCAGCTGAGATCCCCTCAGCAGCGATTGTCCTGGTCCGAAAGCATGAACTCCGAGTCCCAATCAGATAGAGCGAGGTAACTAACGTCAACAGATTTGGGCCTGAGGGGCCCTTCTTGTTTGGGCCCGGTCCCACCGAGTTCCAAATGGTCCCAGTGGAGTCAGAACCGGGTCCCAACCAACAAGAGTTCCACAAGGACCTACTTTCTGCCCCTACCGAATTGAAAAACAAAATTTAGCCCTAGAAAGAACCTACAGACTACAGCCGTTTAGAATGAAATAAAGAAAGCACTGTAGAGCGATATAGCATGGCAAGCAAGATACTCCATTCATTCACTCGACAAGTGAGTAAGGAGTTCACACACCTCACACACAATCAAGACTACGGAGGATGGAAGAAGAACCCAGAGAACCCCAACAGGCAGTCAATTCCATGCACACACACATGGGCACCCTGGCGGCATGGCACTTACCTGAGTGGTCGGGCTCTTGAGATGAAAGAACTCACCCCCCTCTCACATAGTCCTCGTGACACAATTAGCATCCTCTACACTAGTGTCCTTTCATCTAGAAGTGTCGACATCTACCCCAAAGTACAAATCCGGATCCCCCGTCGATGTTGAAGATCAAAGCAGCAACTTGCAGTCCGTAGGTGCAGATATGGCTGCCACCCTCAAGCTCGCCGAACTTGAGGGGAGCCCTAAAGTCACTCCTCGTCTTCCTTGAAGTCCAGATTCAAGTTGTAGGTGCCCTTCACTGTTGCCTCTCTCAAGTTGCATCACGAAGTCCCACCTTGTGTCTCACCACCACAAACATGCACTCAAGCAACCTGGCCGGGTCTAGTGTCGACCCTACATGGCCCTGCCAGGTGGGGGCAGCTTCCCTTTACCACGCTGCCCCACTTAACCCTAACTTCCGCCCTAACCCTAAGTGGTTAGCCCTTACCACTAGGGTTAGGGTTATGGCAGCAACGTCGACTCTCGCCAGCAAGTAGAATCCGCTCTGATACCAATGTTACGATCCTGGCCAATTTCGAAGTATACAAACATCAGAAAGTACAATGCCGTCCAATTGCAAAAAGAAATGAATGAACTTGAGAGGAGAGAGAGGGAAAGAAGAAGAAGAAGAAGTAAGAAAGAAGATGTACTCCAGCATAGACCAATGACAAGGCTCTTCTCCCTCGCCATACTCCAGCATAGACCAATGACAAGGCTCTTCTCCCTCGCCAACCTATCTCCTCCTCCCTATCTCCTCCCCTCTTATTCAAACAAGAAATAACAATAATAATGTTGAATGGCTGAACCAGAATCAATGTTTGAATCCAACTTCTACTGCAAGCACAACATGAGGTCCACCATAGTCGTGGCCACCCTTCCTCTTCCTCTACATACAGGCCAAGGCTATGGCGGAGTACTGAGGGCTCTCCCTCCTGTCCAAAGGACAACCCAGAGCAGCTATGTCGCTGCCCTTCTGTCCCCAGGTCAATTCCATGCAGCTATGCCGCTGCTCACTCGACCGCCATGCCTGACTCTGTCCCGAGCTTCCTTGATGAGGTACTACCCCCACTGGGGCCTTCCAGATGCGGCGCCTAACAAGGTGATGAAGATGGTGTCTACCGTAGCCAGGTAAGTACCCCACAACTCTCTTCCTTGGTCCCCTTCTCCCTCCTCCGCCTACCGGTAGAGCTCCACCATAGCCAAGGTGGAAGCTCCCGGCTTCTTCCTTCCAGCAGCGCTGTAGTACCCAGCGCCACTCCAGCCAGCGCACCAGCAGCGTGTCGCCAAACTTGCGCACTGAAGAATGAGGCCAAGCTCTTGCCTCGGCCTCTTGATATAGCGGCCTGCTTGCCTCCTGGGCGGTGACTTCCAGGCTGCTCGGCCTCCCAAGCAACCGGTACCTCCTCCCTTTCGGAGGGAAACATCATTGGAGACACTGATATTGCCTGTACAGGCTCTAGACTCACACTGGATGGACTGGTACCGGCCTAGACCTAGCCTACCGCTACTGGGCCTCTAAAAATGCCAACTTTGTCTTCTTCTGCTCGGCCTCGAGTACCCGGCACATCTACTGCTACTGGGTGTGGGACTGGCCTACCTGCTACTTGAGTGTTTTTCCGCTGCTCTAAGCACCGCGGGCCCCTGGCTCCGCTACTTGAGTGTTTTCCCTGCTGCAACCCTCAATGCCACGGCCACAGGTAAGTACCGGCCCTATGGGCCTGCCAAACAAGCAAGTACCCTTGCAGGTCACACACACTCATGCCGACAAGCACTCAGACAGGCACACACACATACAGACTTAGAAAACACAGCAGAATGCAGGAATCTCGGCAAGGCATCCATTCCGTTGGCAGAACTTCAGAAATCAGCAGTGTTCTCAGTCTGTGTTATGGCGGGTCATTACATTCTTCCTTTTTCCCCTTTTTCTCCTGCCCCCTTTCTTTCGCCGCCTCATACTCTGGATGTGTTGGCTGCAGGGTCTTCTTTCCAGACCTATGCTCAATGGTTCTCATCCTACTGGTCCAAAGAAGGCAATGGGGAACAATAACGGAGCAACTGCTCCCATATCACGGTCAACGCGAGAAAGGCGAACATCGGGTAGTCGTTCGTGGTGATGTGTCAAGACAGTGGTAAGTTCATTCCGCGTCCTCACCATGTAGACCTAGCCCCAACACTTGCACACCTCAGCACTTAATCCTGATCCTGGTCTAAGGGCTAGACAGGTTGGTTAACGAGTGCCTGCAGCTCATGCTCCCTACTTCACAGATGATACCTCCAGCTGCTGAGCTCCTAACCTGACCTAAAGCTCCTCACTGTGTTACTTGGTTCGTTTGCATGCTGGTCCGTACTGGTCTTAGGGCTAGCTGGGTTGTTTTATGAGCGTCCACCGCTCAGCCCATGCTTCCCACTTTGCAAGAGATTCTTCCAGCTGTGGGGCGTCTACCCGAGACCAACCTAATGCATACACAAGTCCATCTCCCACAGGGCTAGGGTCCCACTGGGTATGCATGCCCCCAGGTAGGCCGGCAATCACTAACCACTTGCCCACATGGGGAGGAGCCTTTCCTCCAGGAGAGCATCCTCTGACTCAACCGAGCTCAAGCAAGTCAATTGCAGACTCAAAATTGACAATTCAGCAAGTGTGACCAAGTGACATCAACAGAAATGACCTAAATATAGCAACAGCGCCACCAAGAAAGTACGTGGAAACATCTAAAACATGCGACATGCAATAAAAGACAAGGGCCAGGAGCAGAGCAGCACTTCACTAGGTCTTGATTCCTTGCTCCTCGGTGGTCTTCAATCCTTGCAGGTACATGCTCCACCTGCGATCCTCCCCCTTCGTAGCCCCTTCTACTTAGACCTCCACACTCCAGTCAACCCTGACACCAAATTCCCCCCGCCGGCCTTATCCTTGCAAGTGCTCACTTCCTCCTCCGCGGATGCACGGGCTCCAACTAACCTCCCGAATTCAAACCCAAATCACTGCATGCGTGAGCAGAACACTCACATGAGAGTTCACAGGAAGCCAAAAGATGATACACGAATCAGCCCACGAAGAACTTCACTCAAAATTATTATATTATACAACGGAAAAGTTCGAGTATCCTGTGACCTAAGCCGCGACCCAACAACAATCAGACAGGTATGTACCCTCTCTCTCTCTCTCTCTCTCTCTCTCTCTCTCTCTCTCTCTCTCTCTCTCTCTCTCTCTCTCTCTCTCTCTCTCTCTCTAAATCCTTGTATCGCGCAAGCTCACTGTCGCTCTGTCTCTCACTCTCGCGTACTTGGATCTACCATGAGTACACTGGCATTGTTTCGCCTTCCACCTCTTTGGCTGTGGTGCTTTCTTCCTAACTCCCTTATTGTAGCTATGGTCGACTTCAAGCGCCGTCTCCTCCCTGCGGCGCACTATTGCACAAGCAACCAGCAACGCTTCCACAAGTTGCAAATGAACGACTGAAGTGCCCTTGGCACTGTAGCAGCTATAAATAGAACCTGCTGTTAGTTCGTCTTTAGTTTGCCTGCCTCGGACGGGTAGTGGGATATAGTGTGGCTGGGACCATCTGGGACTGGGCCCAGTTGGGGACTCTGGGATGGGGATTTGGGACAGCTGTGTTCACAGGTATTTATGTCAGCAGGGTGAGAATTTACACCTGAATCTGGTCATGTTGTGGAGAGGTGCGGAGTGTCCATTTTATGCACCTCTTGACAAGCGTGTCCAGATTGAGATGATAAATCCTGTGTGTGTGTCGCACGTGCAAGTGAACGCCTGTGACCATAGCGTGCAATGTGCACACGCACACGCACACACAAGAGAGTAAAAGGGAAGCTGCGACAAATGTAAGGGGTACCCCAAGGACAACCAAAAAACTGTATAATTATAAAATTGCTATAATATGTTGGACTGTCCCATCTCAAATGCTCTTGTTGTCTGCAATAGGACAAAGACTGCTTTGATTCTGAATCTATTATGTGGGTGGAATTGGGGCTGTTGTGGGGAAAATCTATAACACACACACGCACGCACACACGCACGCACACACACACACGCACGCATGGACACGGCACACACACACACACACACACACACACACACACACACACACAGAGAGAGAGAGAGAGTGCACCAGAAACATGTCTGCTGCCCTTTATTTTTGAATATGTGCTGACCATGAGAAAACGCAGAAAGAGAAGTTTAACAAAAAAAGGGAGAACCCAAAAAAGATACGTAATTGCACCGCTTGGTCTCTTTTCAATGATGCAGAGGCCGATGCCGGTAGTGTGTGTATGCCCCTCTTTTATGCCTTGCAATTTCCCTAAAAGTGTAACCAACTTTTTCCATTCTTGAGCTTTGCACTCAGTAATGGTGCATCACGTCTGCAAATTGCGCATGTGCAGTGCATAAACTACATTCGCACATAGCATGTGCTCCATGTGCACAAGAAAACTCCTAATTCTTTTCCAAAAAATTAAACTTCTGGTGTGAAAAAAGTATTTCGAGGAACTTTTTTCTGGGACGATCTTCAAAATGGTGTTTTGTTGGATTTGCAAAAAACATTTCTGCTGTGTAGCTTTTTTATATTTTCTGTATTTAGTATTTTTGGTGCAGAACACTTTTTGGGTGCACCTCACATGTGCTCACGAGTATGACTGAAGTTTGAAGCTTTGTAATAGTTTGAAGTTAGATTCAAAATTGTTTTCCGGTTAATTTGCAAGCTGATATCTGATTGATTGTTTAGACTGACTTGCTTACCTGTGGGAACTGTTATCTGATTGTTTAGAGGATAAGGGAGGCAAAGGAGAAGAAAAGAGTGGCAAAGGAGAGCATGAGGATGGGGCGGAGATGAAAGGGCCTTATGAATATGAGAGACATGTGGAGGTCACTTCTGTTATTCGGCGAATGAGTGAGCGGGAGAGAGAGAGGGACAGGGAGAGGGAGATGGAAAGAGAGCGGGAGAGGGAGTTGGAAAGGTATGAAAGGGATAGGGAGAGGGCAAGAGCCCGAAGAGAGAGGGAAAGGGAGATGAGGTTGAGGGAGGCGGAGAGGTTGTATGAGGAGAGGGAGAGGGAGTGGGAACAGAGGGAGAGAGACAAAGAGAGGGAACAGATAAGAGAAAGGGAACGAGAGAGAGAGCGTGAAAGAGAGAGGCGGAGAGAGATTAAGGACCAAGAGGAGGAGAGTGATGATGAGTGGGGTCATCGCAGGCGCTATAGGGATAGCCGGCTGGAAGAGGAGAGACGAAAGAGGCGAGCGAGAGAACGTGAGGATGATGATGCGGATCGAAGGAGGGAGGAGATGGAGGTTGCTAATGTAAAAAGGAGGAAGTTGGAAGAGATGGAATTGGCAGATGTGAAGAGAAGAAAAGTGGAAGTTGCAAGTCCATCTGAGTCCCAAATGGCTTCCCCTGGGGCTCCACAAGGCCTGTCTAGGAAGGAGGTATCAATGGCGAGCAGAGTGTCTGAGGACATTGATGCGATCAAGAAGGAAGGTCTGACATCATGCTCGATTCCGGAACGCCCACAAGATGCACGGCTGGATGCAACTGTTGCCATGCCTCAAACCGTGTGTCCAGGTCCAGCTCCAGCTGCAGTCCTGTATCCAGCTCCAGGTGGTCCAGCATCATGTCCAGCTGCAAGTTCAGTTCCAGCACCAGGTCCACCTCCAGCCTTTGTCTCAGCCCCAGTATCAGGTCCACTACTGCCAGTGGCAGCCCGAATCCCASCACCCGCCGCAGTCCCAACACCCGCCACGGTCCGAAGCCCATCCACACAAGAGGAGAAATTGACATTGAAGGATGAATTGTCATCTTTGCCAGTTGCCAGCCCAGTCCAGCCTGGGGGTGAACACTCAAAAGGTATGTGCTCCTGCACACAATCTTGGTCTCTATGCGGGGTAATGAAGGCCCAGGTTTGTTTTAAAGGCACAGTGGATAGGACCCATGTTGCGTCCGCAGTGTCCAAAGGACTAGATGTCAGGCTTGTTGTCCCATATTGCACATGGTGCATCACAGACTCAGTTTTGCTCCTGTACATAAAGTAGGAATCCTTTTAAGATGTTTGTGCATCACACGTCCTCTCTTCCATGATCCCTACACAATTGAAATTGATAAGGGAACCAATCTGTGATCCAGGCCGTTGTCGGTCCTACCGACCTGCGGCCTGGATCATCGGAAACATGTAATAAATCTGAAATCCGGGCCATCGGGTCCTACCGGATAGACGGGGGAGCAGCGCGCGGTCTTTAAGATGTTAAGACTACACACCAATCCAGGCCATTGGCCCGGTACATCGGTCCCGACGGCCCAGATTAGAAGTTTACGTTGAGGGTACCCTGTTTGCCCGTTGCATGACATGGGTCGACCTGCCTACTCGACGTACCTACCTGCCCAGCATGACCTTCTTTGCGTAGCCGACCTACCTATCGTATCGTACCACAGCGCTACCATAGCACTACCCTACCATCTGCGTGAGCCTGCCTACCTACCCAACCTAGCTACGTTACCGCAGCGCCACCGTAGCTCTACCCTAGAGTACCCACCTGCCGTCCGCGACCTACTTTGCCTACCCAACCTAACCACTGTAGCGAAGTGCTACCATAGCTATAGCCTGGCGTGAGCATAGTGCTACCATCTCTCTCTCTCTCTCTCTCTCTCTCTCTCTCTCTCTCTCTCTCTCTCTCTCTCTCTCTCTCTCTCTTTATGTGTGGGCGCGCTCTGCGCTACTTGAACCTGTGCTATTTGCTATGTGCTTTGGTGCGATTTCTCCGTGCATCGTGCTTTGGTGCCACGTGGTTTACGAGTTGAGCTGCGTGTGAGCTGCTTAGTGCTATGTGAGTTGGTTTTCTCCGTGCTTCGTGGTTTGGTGCTACGTGCTACGTGAGTTGGTGAGACAAATTGCTGCAACGTGATATCCCTGGGAAGGTCACGAGTGGGAAGATGGTGGTGCCGGGTGTCCGTGGCCCACAAACCCGAGCTCCCTCCCATCTCAGCTCTGTCCAAACCTTCTTTTCTTTCAGCCCCACCCTCGGCTTCTCTCTCCCCTCCCTCTCTCTCTACCTGCCTATCGTCCCACAGCGCTACTGTAGCTCTACCCTACCGGTTGCGTGAGCCTGCCTACCTACCCGACCTAGCTACGGTACCACAGCGCTACCGTAGCTTTACCCTAGCGTGAGCCTGCCTATGCGACGTTCCTACCTGCCGTGAGCGACCTACTTTGCCTATCCGACCTAACTACCGTAGCGAAATGCTACCCTAGCTGTAGCCTAGCATAAGCATAGTGCTACCATAGCTCTCTCTCTCTCTCTCTCTCTCTCTCTCTCTCTCTCTCTCTCTCTCTCTCTCTCTCTCTCTCTCTCTCTCTCTCTCTCTCTGTGAGAGCGCTATGTGAACCAGTGCTATGTTCTATGTGCTTTGGTGTGATTTGTCCTTGCATCGTGGTTTGGTGCTACGTAGTTTATGAGTTGAGCTGGGTGTGAGGGTGTGAAGTGCTTTGTGCTATGTGAGTTGGTTTTCTCAGTGCTTCGTGGTTTGGTGCTACGTGGTTTATGGATTGAGCCACGTGTGAGTGCTTTGTGTTACGTGAGTTGGTGAGACAAATTGCTGCAACGTGATATCCCTGGGGAGGTCAGGTGTGGGAAGATGCTTGTGCCGGGTGTCCGTGGCCCAGAAACCCGAGCCCCCCCCCATCTCAGCTCCGTTCAAACCTCTTTTCTTTCAGCTCCACCCTCGGCTTCTCTCTCTCCCCTCCCTCTCTCTCTATGTGGTATGTGAACCGGTGCTGCTCCTTGCTTTGTGCTTTGGTGCTACGGGATTTATGGGTTGAGCTACGTGTGAGGAGCTTTATGCTACATGAGCTGGTGCGACGGATTGGTGGAACATGCAAAGTGCTTGGAGTTGGACCAGTTGGTGCTACGTGGTCTCTCTCTCTCCCTTCCCCTCTCCCTCTCCCTCTCCCCCTCTCTCCCTCTCTCTCTCTCTCTGGTAGGTGAACCGGTGTGTTGGTACGTGATTCATGTGTGGTGCCACATGGTTCGCGCTGCTCGAGTTACTGCGACGACAACGTGGTACGTGCTACTGGCTACGTGCTGCGTGGTTTGTGCTCCGTGATTGGTGCAACGTACATTGGTGCTCTCTCTCTCTCTCTCTCTCTCTCTCTCTCTCTCTCTCTCTCTCTCTCTCTCTCTCTCTCTCTCTCTCTNTCTCTCTCTCTCTCTCTCTCTCTCTCTCTCTCTCTCTCTCTCTCTCTCTCTCTCTCTCTCTCTCTCTCTCTCTCTCTCTCTCTCTCCCCCCCCGCAATGTGGATTAGTGCTACGTGCTACGTGCTTCGTGCTACATGAGTTGGTGCTACAGATTGGTGGAACGTTTTTGGAGCCGTGTGCTACGTGCTTTATGCTACATGAGTTGGTGCTACTGTGATGACCCGACCAAACACGGACTGAGACACATAGCTGATTTCTGAGTTTTGCTCATGGACTGAATGCCTTGCTGAGTTTCCCGCTTGCTACTAAGTTCTGTGTGTGTGAGCACGCTTGCTGGTCTGCATGTCTGTGTGTGTGCACGCGTGTTGGTCTGCATGTCTGTCTGAGTGCTTGCTGGCTTGAGTGTTGTGTGACCTGTTCGTTCGTTGGGCCCTCAGGGCCGGTACCTACCTCTGGCCGTGACATTATGGTCTGCAGCGGGGAAAGTGGCGGGGGAAGAGGCCCGCAACACTTGGAGCAGCATGGGGGGGAAGTGGCGGGGAAAGAGGCCCGCAACACTTGAAGCAGCGGGGAAACACTCAAGTAGCAGGTAGGCCGGTACCACACCAGGAAGAGGTAGATGTGCCGGCTACTCTAGGCCAAACAGAAGAAGACAAAAGTTGGCAGTTTTCGAGGCCCAGTGGTTGTAGGCTAGGTCTAGGCAGGTACCAGTCCAACCAGTCTGAGTCTAGGGCCTGTATGGGCAATATCAGAGTCTGCAATGAAGTTTCCCTCCGAAAGGGAGGAGGTACCGGTTGCTTGGAAGGCCGAGAGGCCTGGAAGTCACCGCCCAAGGGGCAAGCAGACCGCTATATCTCCAGGCCGGGCAAAGAGCACGGCCTCATTGTCGGTATGCAAGTTTGGCAACACGCTGGTTGGAGGGCTGGCTGGAGCAGCGCTAGCAAGAGCAGCGCTGCTGGGGAAGGAGCAAGCGCACAGGGGAGGAAGAAGACCAGGAGGAAGGGGGAGCGCCAAAGGCACTTACCTGGCTATGGTGGCAGCCATCTTCATCACCTTGGTGGGCGCTGCAGCAGGAAGATCCCCGTTGGGGCAGAGCTCCACCAAGAAGCTTAGAGGCAGAGTCAGGCATGGCGGCCTGAGCTAGAGCAGCCATAGCTGCTTTGGGTTGTCCTTTGGGCATCAGGGCAAGGCCCAGTAGTCCGCCATAGCCTTGGCCTATGCGAGTGAAGAGCATGGCTATGGTGGACCTCAAGTGATACCTGCAGTAGAAGAGGGATTCAGACATTGATTCTGGTTCAGCCATTCAACATTGTATTATTAATTCTTGTGTGAATAAGAGAGGAGGAGATAAGGAGGACGAGAGTTTGGCTAAGAAGAAGAGCATTATCATTTGTCTATGCTGGTGTACATCATCTTGTTCTTCTTCCTCTCTTCTTCTTCTTCTTACCCTCTCTCTTCTCTCAAGTTCATTCATTTCTTTCTGCAATTGGACGACATTGTACTATCTGATGAATGTGTACTTCAAAATTGGCCAGGATCGCACCATTGGTATCAGAGCGGATTCTACTTGCTGGTGAGAGTGGACTTATCCACCCTAACCCTTACCAAAGAGGCAAGGGCTAACCACTTAGGGTTATGGTTGGTCCGAAGTGGGAAGTGGGGCAGCGTTGGCTTAGGGAAGCCGGCCTCACCTGGTTAGGTCATGTTAGGTCGGCATTGAACCTGACCAGGTAGATTGAGAGTGCGCATGTGGTGGCGAGACACATCAAGAGGACTTCATGCGACAAGTTGAGAGAGGCGACGGTGAGAGCCACTCGCATCTGGAATCTGACCTAAGGGAGACACTTGGTGACTTGAGGGCCTCCCTCAAGTAGGCGATCTCGAGGGAGGTAGCCATCCCGCATCTACGGACTGCAAGTTACTACTTTGTTCTTCAGCATCGGCGGGGGATCCGGCATTGCACTTTGGTGTTGGAAGTGAGACCCTCCTACATGATAGGACACTAATGTAGAGGTAGCGAATAGGGTTAGGAAGACCACATCAGGCAGGGGGGTGAGTGATACTTCATCTCAGAGTCCATGCCTCGCAGGCAAGTGCCGTGCACCTAAGGGTTGCCCATGTATGTGTGCATGGTATGGTTTGTCGTGTCGGGGTTCTTCTGGGTCTCTTTCCTACTCTGAAGTCTTGGTTGTGTGCATTGGTGTGCGAACTACTTACTAACCTGATGGAAATTCAGTATCTTGCTTAAAAAGCCATATCTTTCTACAACGCTTTGTCTTATCATCTGTGAATGGATATGGTTTGTAGGTTCTCTCTTGAAGTTGAAATTCGTTTTTCAGTACGGTAGAGGCAGGACGTAGGACCTTTGAGGTACTCTCCTTGGTTGGGACTTGGTTGCGACCTACTTGGGACCCATTGGGACTGGGCCCAAACAAGAAGGGCCCCTTGGACCCAAATCTGTTGACGCAGTGTCCCTCTCTGTTTTGTTTGGGATACAGTATTCTTCTGTTTTATGAGAGCCCTCATTGTCGAGGGGATCTCGGCTGAGATGCTTTGTTAGACCGATGACACACAATCCACTGCCTGACCTGCACCTTATACAACACTCAATTCTCCATTGTTGTATGATGTTACTTGTAGTCTGGTTTGCTGTACTTTCCCGGTGCTAGTTGGATTAGGCTCAAGAGGATCTTGTACTTAGTTTGATCTGTGGAATTAGAACTCTCTTCTGAATTTATTGTAATCTTTGATTTGTTTTTTTTTTGGTTGCTCTCTAGTCCAAATATTTGCTGCTCCGGCTAGGAGTTTTATCTTCTTCTCTGTACTTTCAGTTTGTTTCTATTTCTGAAATCCACTACATGCCCGTTGAGACGCACAGACAAGAGAGAAGGGCGAGAGAAGCCATGGAAACCGAAGGAGCTAGTAGTTCCGACATGGCACCAGCCAAACTTTCTGATATGTTTAAAGGCTCGCATGGATGCAGCGAGTGAGGTTGATAAACTGCTATATGAGGCCCTCTATCAGAAAGAGTTGACCGGTCATCGAAATGCACGTCGGCCCAATTGGTGAGAAATCTGTGGTTGGGGGCAGCTATCTCCAGGTATGTTGTTCCCATTCCTTATCTACCCTCTCAATCTCTTCTTACCGTGAGGAAGTGAGTCCAACTTGAGTGTCCTCTCTTTGGTAAGGAGTCGTGTGCGCTCTATCTTGAGAGACGACATTCTTCCCGGTGGCGCATCTGGCAGGAGAGGGCGGTGCCTCTGAAGGGCCCTGGTCCAAGCACGGGTCACGGTCACCATGCCAACCCATGGGTATTAGTACACGCACGCCATGCTGCTTTGTCCATTGAGGCTCTTTGCTGCGTTGATAGAAGGGGTGTGCGGACTGACCAGTCCTATTGAGACGCTCCCAGACCGTTTGTAAACATTTCTGGTTGGGGTCTGAACTGTCCACTGGCTGTGATCGTCGTCCTGATTGCGACGTTAAAGAATTCCTGAGGACTCCAGTGGCTGTCCTTAAATTGCCTCTTGATCAGCCAGATCAGTCAGGCGTAAGGCTCGTTGCACGCGAGGGTAAATAAAGGGCAGGCTGGTCATAAGCATACTTCTTGGGCACAGGGGTGGGCCGTGGTTGCACACCTTAGACACCGCAGCTTGATGATGCTCACAGGTCCGTTGGATACAGGGGAAGGGGATTCCAATTGTGAACTAAACTGAACATCGCTAGCATTTCCATTGTGCATATATCTGCTCACATTAGTCAAGGTTTTATTTTTGATTAGTTAGTTGACCGACTGCTGACACCTAACAGACAGACTAGAGTAGGACTGTATTCTACCATAGTCAATTCTTCTCGAATCTTCTGTGCAGAATTAATCATAATAAATCTAGACAATGTGTATAGTCTGTGTAGGCTGTGTTGATGACGCTTGACTAGTAGTCTAGGTAACTCGCCGGACATTTATTTATTTATTTATTTTTATGAGGTCAGACGCATGCTACGGTAGGTTCCAGTGAGGACACTAGTGCAAATAGCTTCTGCCTAACCCATGAGAGGATCAGAGGGTGGTGAAGGTGCAGATGACGATAGGAGGATAACGAGGCTATCATCCCTTAGAATTCCTAGAGTGTTCCAGGCCCTACAACCGGGAGAAGAGAGAAGATGAAGGGCTGAAGTTAAAGCCTGTAATCTTGAGGCTGCAAGAGAAGCAGCAGCAGCTAGAGCGGTAGCAATGGCTACTTCCGCAGCAACTGCTGCAAACTCAACTGGTCAAGGGCTAGGCATGCCAACCAGTTCACAGTCCATCTCCAGTACGTCATGAGCTGGCACTAGTTAGATGGCGGGCTCGCAGTTCAGCTCGCCGCCTCCACGCACCCGGGAGCAGATGGAGCTCCAGCAAGTAGAGAGGATCCGCTTAAGGCTAGAGGAGGAACTTAGGCAGGCTACTAAAAGAGAGAAAGAGATCAAAGAGAGAAGTGTCAAACTAGAGAGTAGGGAGGCAGACTTGGCTGCGCTAGAGGCGTTAGAGGACACAGCCCTTAACACAACAGGAAAGATCCTAAAGGCAAGCGTCCTATCCATGCATGCGTACATAGACAGGAAGATGGACGCCATGCAGGATACCCTAGACCAGATCCTACAAGCGCTACATAAGCCAGGGATCCGGCGAGCAGCTTTACCGTCGTTGCCATTCTCAGCGATGACAGGCCTCTATGCCGCTCAGTATTGACCACCACCAAGTCTTACATCAGCAGCAACTCTTATCTCAGACTGTTGCTTCTTCATCTTCTGGTCCAGCGACTGTTGCTACACCACAGTCGCCACCTGTCTCGCCAGCGGGACAACAATATCCTTGGTATCCCAAGACCCCCCTGAAGCCACCTCTAACCTTCTCAGGAGATGAGAAGGATGAGGCTCTCGACACGTGGTTGAGAACGGTCCCAGTGTGGGTGAGGGCAAAGAGGACATTGGTCTGCTGCAGGGTTCAAGAGCTCGATGGCTAAATGGATTGGTAGCTTCCAAGGGGTTCGGCAGGAACATGGGTGATTGGGCACAGACCCATACCCTTGAAAGCTTTATGGACTCAGTGGAGGCTCGTTGGCACAACCCTCAGCAGGCACAGATTGCCACTGATGGGATTTTAAAGCTCGACTCTAGAAAGTACAAGTCGTTGCGAGAGTTGACCATGACCGTAGAGCGTCTGATTGTCGTCCCAAGAGTGGAGTACAATCCACAGGTCTTGTTGACCACAACCTTGAGATGTCTTCCCACAGACATCAAGAACTTGTTAGCCAGTGAGGCTCGCAAAGAGTATCACATGTTTGAGACATTCAGCAAGAAGGCCCTAGACTTAGAGGCTACACGAGGTGGTGCTCAAACCTCTTCTGCGGATGGAAGAAAGAAGAAGACTCCACAAGAGTGGAAGAAGAAAAGTAGTCGATTGATGATGGTTGATTCCGATGGGAATCAAACCGAGATCGATGATGTTTTTGAGCTTGTGGAGGGTTCAGAGTGGCGAGGAGAGTGCTGAGGGTAGCAACCTCGCCGCGGTAGTTAAGACTAAGGCAGCGGGCCGCGGCAAGGGCGGTCAGCAAAGGGGTCAGGGGCAAGCCGCCTACCCAAACAAAATTGCTGCTTGGGTAAGGGCAGGCTTGGATCAGGATGTGTGGCAGGACCGTTGGCAGCGGGGAGCTTGCATAAACTGCGGCGAGCATGGCCATATAGAGTTTAAGTGCAAGAACCCGAAGGTCTCGCAGAAGATCCCTCCTAAGGGCGGGTTTCCTTCTTCTCAGTCTGGGGCCTCTACGAGCTCTAGCTCGGGAAACACTTTAGGGCCGGTAGAAGATGTAGCTGCTTCTACTCTCGTTGAATCGGGTGATGTACCCTCCCCGGTTCAAGAGTTGGCCAAAGCTATTGACTCCCCGCAGACGCATCCGGACCCAACTATACTTTGTACGTTGGATGTGTCTAAAGCCTTAGAGGACCTTCAAGGTGAGTGGTCGACAAAGAGACCCTCGTGAGTCCTGGGTGGCACTGAGTAGAGGTCCTAGAGGGGAGCACTTAGTTGTGGAAGTTGATGTGGGTGGTCGCAAGTGCGGCGCCTTCGTAGACATTGGCTCCACGCGGAACTTCATAAGTCGCGACTGCGTTGACAGACTGTGCCTAAAGGACCGGGTGCAGCGCCTTAGTAGACCGGTAGCATCTACTTTGGCCAACAAAGAGCGCATGACGGTGGAGGACTACGTTAAAGATGTAGTCTGCACCTTCTCCTACCCAGGAGGAGAGATTAATCATAAGATATCATTCCCGGTGAGCGAGTTGCCCTTTGACATGTTATTGGGCATGTACTACCTCGAGGTTGCCAAGCCCCAGTTTGACTGGGACAGGAAGGTGTTGAAGCACGAGTTGCCTAGTGGGAGAAGCGTGAGATGCTAAGTACAAAGCCAGTAGGTTAGTAGACTCCAATGGGTGCTTATGCGCATCTGCCTTCTATAATTATTATAAACAGAACCAAGAGGAAGGAATGTACTTAGTCTATGTCTCTGCAAAAGGGGAGGCCGTTAAAACACCCCCAGAGATAGAGACCATCGTCGCCAAGTACCCTGATCTGTTTGAGGAGCCTACAGGAGTTGTAGACAGGGAGGTTCTCCATGCCATAGAGATCATCCCAGGAAGTAAAACACCTAAGGGAAGAATCTATAGGATGGCTCCGGCCAAGTTGGACGAGCTTCGGCGACAACTAAACGAGTTCACAGAAAAGGGTTGGATTCGGCCTAGCACTTCTCCCTTTGGCTCACCAATATTGTTTGTTCCAAAGAAAGGGGGAACGCTAAGGATGTGCATTGATTAGAGAAACCTCAATGCCATCACCGTTAAGAACGCAGAGTGTCTACCACGCATTGACGACCTATTGGATAGGGTGTAGGGGTGTAAGTACAAGATAGACTTAAAATTCGGCTACCATCAGATTGCCATAAGACCAGAGGACCAGCACAAAACCGCATTTCAGACTAGGTACGGTCTGTACAAGTTTGTGGTGATGCCCTTTGGCCTTTGCAATGCGCCGGGTACATTCCAGCACGCCATGAATAGGATCTCTCATGACTACTTGGATAAGTTTGTTGTCGTGTACCTCGACGACATACTTATTTTTAGTAGATCTGTCGAGGAGCATGCTCAACATGTAGACACAGTACTTTCACTCCTTCGGCAACACAAGTATAAGATAAACCTAGAGAAATGCGAGTTTGTTCGCACTCGAATCTTGTACTTGGGTCATGAAGTATCCGCGGATGGGATTAGGCCCGAAGATGCAAAGGTGGCTAGCATACGTGACTGGCCATGACCCCAGTCTGTGACTGAGGTCAGATCCTTCTTGGGAATGTGTGGTTATTACCGCAATTTCGTAAAGAATTATAGTACGATCGCATCTCCCGTGACTGATCTAACTCGACTTGACACACCATGGGACTGGACCGATGAGTGTGAGGCAGCTTTCAAACGTTTGAAGCATGCCCTCACGCACCATGAGGTTCTTATGGTTCCCGACCCGCAAGTGGATCCAGACTCAACCAGTTCTCTCCGATGCACTCAAACGCTGGATTGAAGTCATAGGTCAATATGACTTCAAACTAGACTATGAGAAGGGAGAGCACAACAAGGTTGCATATGCGTTGTCTAGGAGGGCAGACTACCTAGGTGCGCTGATTTCCGAGTTTGGTTTGGCTGAGGATGTGACTCAATCGCTGGGGGAAGCCTACAAGGAAGACCCCATCACAATGGACATCATTAACAAACTTCAGGCCAAAGATAAGGCCACCACTGACGAGTTTGTGATGGTGGATGGGTTACTCTTTCTTGAGAAGGCAGGGTTCAAAAGGTTAGTTGTTCCATCTAGGGAAATTTTGCGTAGTTTATTTTTAGGAGAGTGTCACAACGCAACGGGACATTTTGGCTACAAGAAGACTAGTGCTAATTTAGTACAGCGATTCTGGTGGCCTAACATGCTTGACGATGTAAAGAAGTACGTGGAGACCTGTCAGGTCTGTCAGCCGGACAAGCCGCGAACTCTAGCGCCGCTTGGGTTACTCAAGCCTCTACCCATTCCTGCTGGCCCAGGGCAGAGTATCTCCATGGACTTCATGGATACTCTTGTGACCAGCAAGAATGGCAAGAGGCATATCTTCGTCATAGTGGATAGGTTCACTAAGTATGCTAGACTAATCGCCATGCCAGAGACTGCCAGGACTGAGCACGTCATCAAGTTGTTCATGGCTAACTGGGTGCGTGACTTTGGACTTCCAAAGACGATCGTTAGTGACAGAGATGTGAGATTCACAAGCGAGATGTGGAAGAAGGCCGCTGAACAGATGGGCAGCTAGCTTCAGAAGACTTCTGGGAATCATCCCGCTGAACAGATGGGCAGGCTGAACAGATGAATCGAGTGGTGCATCATCTGCTGAGGCATTACATCAACCCCACCTAGGATGACTGGGATGAAGAAATTACCTCTCATCGCCAGCCTGTACAACAACGTTGTACACAGCACCACCGGCGTCAGTCCTAATCAACTGCATCTGGGGTGGAAGCCTATATCTGCTCTAGACTTCCTCCTGCCTGAAAACCGAATTGCTGCAACTCCTGGAACCATTGAATTTGGTGTCCAGTATGAGAAACTGTTGCAGGAGACTGTCGAACACATCAAGAAATCTCAAGAAGTCATGATTGCTTTTGAGAACAAGCGTCGCCGGCAGTCCACATTTCAGGTAGGGGAATGTGTCTGGGTCAAGGCTAGTGAGTTGGGACAGGAATTTTTCTAGGAAACTAATGCCTCAGTACTTCGGTCCTTGGGAAGTCCTGGACATTGTGGGGATTGATTTGGATGGTCCCTCGTACGTCATTTGCATCCCTGGTCACCTACGCACTTACCCTGTTTTTCACGCCTCAAAGCTAGCACTTTTCACGGAGACAGCACAACTCCCATTGGAGATCTATGCTCCCCCCAACCATGGACGGCCATGTGGATGTCGACGACAGAGATACGCCTGTTCCCAAGCCAACTGGAAGGGGAAGACCTCCAAAACTTGCAAGGGAGTACAAAGTTCATTTCAGGCATCATACGGATCCGAAGGAAGATCGATGGATTTCAAGGGACGAACTTACTAAGACAGCTCCTCAGATCGTGGCAGATTAAGAGAAGAGACTAAAGGGGAAGGCTCCAGCATGAAGCATCTCAACGGACTTTCGAAGCTAAGGGGGATGGAATGTGAGGAATGAGCCCTCAAGGGGCCCTATCGACATTTCATGTTTTGGGCTAAGGTCCCATCAAGCCAAGTGCCCACCCTAAGAGAAGGCGGGCATGAATATTCGTCATAGGCCGAAATTCGACATTTCCATATGTGGGTATTCAGGCTCTCGCAGCGCGTCAGTTGGTTGAGTGAACGCGTGAGCCTCACTAGGCTGCGTCGTACAGTTGGCCCAGGCCACGAAAGTTGCATTGGGGCATATACACACAAAGCAGGGTCGATACATTGAGAAGCAGGCCGTGGGTGTTGGGAAAAGCAGTACTGCCGACGCATCTACCAGGGGCCCCTGCGCAGATACAACAAACAGCCAAGCCGTGCCCAACTGAAAAGGGCCCAGGCCCTCAACTGTAAGTCGCCTGGGCATAGGGTTTGAGGCCCAACCGGAAGCTACTGGAAGCTTCCAGCCAGGCCAGATGCAGCATCCAACACGTTGTCACTTCCATAAAGGAAGTAAGGCAGCCCAGGCAGACACACTGGCCAGCGCTGGCAATGCGGAAGTGTTGTTGCGCTTCTGTTTGATGCTGCGCTAATGCCAGGGGCGTTGACGGAGCGCGAGGTGGTGAGAGGGGCGTTGCAGGGCAGCGGGGCGCAGGCGGCCATAGCCGGGCTGCTGGGCGCCAGGGGGTACAGCGGATGATCGGGCGGTCTTCAGGGAAGGAGGCGCTGTGTGGGGTAATCAAGGTCTGAGTGAGGGTGACGAGATACGTACCTGGTGCATGAAGAGAGGTCGGCTATGGAGTTGACAGTCATGTACATTGGTCTTCAAGTGTCGAAGTGAGCCTGTTGTGTGAACCAGCTGTAGGTAGGATAGTCGGGTAGGGTAGACTGGGCGCTGGGCGCCAGACAACAGAGAGAGTGACTTTGGATACTGTGTTGGTGTGGCCTACGGGCTTGAACATTGGCTCATTACTTCATTGTATTGCTCTATATGGATGGTTTCTCGGTGCATTATGTACTCTCTGCTTTGACACGACTGCTTGGACAGCTGTGTGATTTCGCAATCTGGTTTTCTGTATATCGTGCACACTCGTATTCCTTGCACATGTCAGCAAACTCTTCGCAACGCGGTATGGTTCCCACTCACTTAACCAATCACATAGGCAGGGATTTCTTTCATTACACTGACTGGTTTTCCTTAATGAAGGATGTAGTCATGTTGGAGGCGGGAGACCTCCTTACCGCAGTAAGCAGCCAAAAGACCTTTGTTCGCGGGCGATTTTATGGCAGCAATCGCTTAGCTTCGCTTGACTTGCTGGAAGGTGCAGGGGAGGCCGATGCGGATGACCCCATTCTCGGCAACGACCAAGAACAAGACACTGATACAGCCTGCTCTCCAACTCAAGAATCTGACATAAACAATGATGATGATAAATTTTGTGCCTTTAAAAAGACTGCCCATGGGAAGGTAAACCAGAAACAGAATTCAATAAGGAGCTTTGTCGCACTTCCAAAGGGAGCTAAAATCGTAGCCAAACTGGAGGATGCAAGCACTAAACCTTGGGTGGACCTCCAGATCAGCGAGGCTGAATGGAAGGCTAGAATGAAGAAAGGGGGTTTGCTTGCATTGCTTGAAAACAAACCATAAAGTGCAAGATTGCTATAGGCTGCAGGAAAACCAGAATCGGGTGTAGAGTTGCAATCAGCACCCTCTACGGCAAGGGAGACAGAATCTGATGTAATTCAACAGTCCTCTCTTGAAGCCCCGTCATCTGTTGATTCCAAGGCTGAAGTTTGTCGTGCATTGTATGTTGAGCCTTGGAAGGAGTCTAGGACAATTTACTTCCACTGTATGTTGATCCTTGGAAGGAGTCTGGGACGGTTGACTTCCATTATCACAGAGCATTGGGCTAAGATGAAACATTAGCGTGCTCAAGGGACAGTGAAGGTAATCTTCTTTAAGTTTCTCATAAACCACCGCTATCTCCGTATCTTGATTGATTGTGGTGTAACAACTAATTTCATGTCACCACACGAGATACGCAAAGTGAATAACTGATTTCATGTCACCACACAGGATATGCAAAGTGGGTTTGGGAATGAAGCAAGTGGCTTTGCAGAACCCTTGCCGGACTCAAGTAGGCAACAAAGAAGTTGTCTCGTCTACGTATGTGGTCAAAAAGTGTGCGCACTACCTTTGACAAGGACAAGATAATCACCCACGCATTGAACTTCTATGTCCTTGACAAGTGTCCCTTCGACACTGTCCTCGGCTTGGGCTGGCTGCAGTCCCAATGTGAATGGGCGAGAGGGAAGGAGCCACTTTTCATGGTCAAAGATGCTCGGGAATGAGCTTCCCGTCCTCTTGGATAAGAAGCACGAGTCCTGGTGACTTTTCTCAATGCCATTCAGTTCTGCAAAACGTGGCACAAACGCAAAGAGGATGAACAAATATATGTTGCCTATGTTCGCCCTACTCATGTGCCATCTACTTTTGCGGCTAGTACCAATACTACACCTATTGAATCTACTTCTAGCACTAGTACCTCTCTACCCTCTACTAGTCTAAATGACTCTACTTGAGCTTCGGTCGCCTCGATTTGTAATCTGCGACCAGATCTAGGTGACCCGTTTGCTGAGCCTTCACCCCCACTTGTCGGAACAAGCATTCAAAACCTACTTGATCGATTTTCGAAAGTTTTGGCCGTACCATGTGGAGTACCCTTGCGATCGGTCCGACATACAGTCGAGTTGGTCGAAGGTGTTGTTCATGCAAAGGGTTGCGTATACCAAATGGGATTCGACGAGTTGGATGAACTCCGGAGACAAATCCACGAAATGATCTACAACGGTTGGATCAAACCTAGCGAATCTGAATTCGGTGCACCTGTTTTGTTTGTCCCTAAGAAAGGAGGCAAGCCCGTATGTGTATCGATTATTGCGGTCTAAACCGCATCACCAAAACAAATGCATACCCATTGCCATGCATATATGACTTGCTTGATGTTGTTGGTGGGTGCAAGGTCTTCTCCAAGATCGATCTAAAGTCGGATTGAGGTTGATCCTGCGGATCAGCACAAAACTGCGTTCAAGACACGCGATGGGCTTTACGAATGTACCGTAATGCCCTTCGGCCTCACGAACGCACCGGCCACCATTCAAAGCCTCATGGATAAGGTTCTCCACGAACAGATTGGTCAGTTTGTGGTGGTGTATCTCGATGATATTTTGATCTTTAGCAAATACATCGAGGAATACATGAAGCACCTTGAGGAAGTGTTCACCATCCTCAAGAAAACGCAACTCCATCTCAACTTAGTGCCATCTATCTTGGGCATCGGTTGTCTGCTGCAGGCCCCAAGCCTGAGGCAACCAAGGTTGAGGTCGTATGTGACCGGCCTCAACCCGTGAAAATTCGCGAACTGCATTCTTCCTTGGTCTCGCATCTTACTATTGGAAGTTTGTGCCCCGATTCTCTATTGTTGCTCGCCCATTGTCCCGACTGACAAGTAAGAATGTACCTTGTGCATGGGATGCAACATGTGAGACCCCATTTCAAGCCTTGAAAGAGGGGCCCTGGTAAGTTACCCCGTACTACGCATTTGAGATTCCAAACTAACGTTTGTAGTCGCTACGGATGCTAGCCAGTATGGGATTGGCGCAGTGCTGCAACAAGATGGCGACGATGGTTTGCGACCACTTTAGCACTACAGCAAACGCATGCCCAGTGAAAAGGTAGCTACTCCCACCTACGTGCGCGAACTCTATGCTTTGGGTATGGCTTTGGATCACTGGAAGGACTATCTTTTGGGACGCCACTTCACAGTGTTCTCAAATCATGAGACCTTGAAGTGGATCAAAGAGCAAAACACCTTGTGTCCTATGTTACCTCATTGGTTCCATGAGATTGACATTTTTTATTTTGAGCTAAGACATGAAAAAGGTTGTTATAATCGAGTTGCTGATGCATTGTCTCGCCACCCCCAGTTCATGGCTTGCCTTGTGAATTCCTACGACCTCCGGAAGAAAATGAAGGAGGAGATCGTAGAGTACACTGCCAAGGACCCGGACCTTAGTCCCATCCTTGAGCAGTTGCAGGCTGACCCCAACAGTCAGCCTGATTTTCACGGATATGAGGACTAGTTTTCCGACACTATGGGAATAATGATGGTTTGTGTGTGCCCAACCATGAGCCTCTCCGCACGCCCTTCTTGGATTTGGCTCATGGCCGGAGTGGACACTTCGGCACGGCAAAGACATACGGAAACCTATTAAGACAGTTTGATTGGCCTGGTATGAAGGGATCTGCTGAAAAGTTTGTGGTTGAGTATCAAATCTTTCAACGAATCAAACCATGTAGACAAAAGCCCATGGGGCTACTGACACCCCTTCCTGTTCCCGATGGACCCGGGGAGTCTGTTTCTATCGACTTCACTGACATGGGAAAGGTAAGTAAGAATGGCGATTCGCAAGTGATGGTGATTGTTGACCGCTTCTCTAAATTCCTGAATCTGATTCCTTTGCCATCTCATGCCCCAACTAAATTGGTGATTTGTGAGTTCGAACAAAAGTACATTCTGCAGTTCGGAACCCCGAAAACTCTTGTGAGTGATCGGGACCTGCGCTTCGTAATATCGAATGGAAGGTATTCACGTCCCAACTCCTCGGCCTCAGACTATGCATGACATCTGGCCGACATCCCGAAGCCAACGGTTTGGATGAGGAAATAAATCAGACTGTGCTTCAACTTCTCCATGCTTTAATCATTCTGGATCAGGAGACGTGGGATGAAGAGTTGTATTCCGTCAAGGGGTTGTACAACAACTCCATTCATTCTTCCACCGACATGACGTCAAACAGGCTGCATTACGGTTGGCAGATTCATAAGCCGCTCTCCTACCTATTCCCTGAACAACCAGCTGGTTTAACACCCAGCAGGCCTAGCTTGAGGGCCAAGTACGATGGCTTGCTCAAAGTTGCCATCGCAGCGATAATCAAGCGACAACACGCAATGATTCATCATGCAAACAAGAAGCGCCGACCGTCAGATATTGAAGTGGGAAGTTATGTCTGGGTCAAGATGTCTGAATTCTCAGAAGAAGAGGGAGTCTCACCCAAACTTCTTCCGCTCTATTATGGTCCGTGGGAAGTTCTGGATGTGATTGGCAAGGATGGGTTTGGCCTCTCGTACACAGTTGTTGTGCCACCTCATCTGCGCACATACCCCATCTTTCATGCATCAAAATTGTATATCCACCGTGATGCTAAGTCCTTCGATTACTGTGAAGGCATGATTCCTCGTGCAATGGATGGCGGTCATGAGATCGATAGAATCAAACAGCACGCAGGTAAGGGACATAACAGAGTACCAGGTTCAATTTATGTATCACCCATTGGACGATCTCTACTGGATCTCCAAGAAGGAATTGCTGCGCAGCGCACCTCGTGTTGTTAAAGCCTACGAACAACAAATCGCCTCTAATGCTGTTCCCAAAATCCCTGCAAAGCTCATTGCGACAGAATACTCTCGAAATCTCTTTGCTTTGTTTGCTCACGATGCGTTTGTCGGGGACTCAGACTGAGTTGCTTGCTCGAAAGGACCTCGCTCTCAAGGGGGGTTAGTGTGATGAGCCGACCAAACACGGACTGAGACACACAACTGATTTCTGGGTTTTGCTCATGGACTGAATGCCTTGCTGAGTTTCCCGCTTGCTACTAAGTTCTCTAAGTCTGTGTGTGTGCACGCTTGCTGGTCTGCATGTCTGTGTGTGTGCACGCGTGCTGGTCTGCGTGCCTGTCTGAGTGCTTGTTGGCTTGAGTGTGTGTGTGACCCGCAAGGGCACTTGTTAGTTCGTTGGGCCCTTAGGGCCGGTACTTACCTGTGGCCGTGCTGGAGGGCTGGCTGGAGCAGCGCTGCTGGGGAAGGAGCAAGGACACGAAGGAGGAAGAAGACCAGGAGGAAGGGGGAGCGCCAAAGGTACTTACCTGGCTATGGTGGCAGCCATCTTCATCACCTTGGTGGGCGGTGCAGCAGGAAGGTCCCCATTGGGACAGAGCTCCACCAAGAAGCTTAGAGGCAGAGTCGGGCATGGCGGCCTGAGCTAGAGCAGCCATAGCTGCTTTGGGTTGTCCTTTGGGAATCAGGGCAAGGCCCAGTACTCCGCCATAACCTCGGCCAAAGAGAGTGAAGAGTGAGGGAGGCGGCCATGGCTATGGTGGACCTCAAGTGATACCTGCAGTAGAAGAGGGATTCGGACATTGATTTTGGTTTTAGCCATTCAACATTGTATTATTATTTCTTGTGTGAATAAGACAGGAGGAGATAAGGAGGAGGAGAGTGTTTGGCGAAGAAGAATAGCATTATCATTTGTCTACGCCGGTGTACATCATCTTCTTCTTCCTTCCTTTCTTCTTCTTCTTCTTACCCTCTCTCTCCTCTCAAGTTCATTTATTTCTTTCTGCCATGTGACGACGTTGTACTATCTGATGAATGTGTACTTCGAAATTGGCCAGGATCATAACACTACAGATTGTTGGAACGTTTTTGGAGCTGTGCGCCACGTGCTCTCTCTCTCTCTCCTCTCTCTGCTCTCACTCTCACATCCTCTCTCTCTCTCTCTCTCTCTCTCTCTCTCTCTCTCTCTCTCTCTCTCTCTCTCTCTCTCTCTCTCTCTCTCTCTCTCTC
>BFEA01000601.1:171159-191775 GCA_003427395.1 Chara braunii | reverse complement strand
GTGCACATACTATAATGATTAGCAGACAGATGCATTGTTACTTTATGTGCCATCAGTCTGAGGTGTTAGACTGGCCACCTCTGCATGGGTAGCAGCGAAAGGAAAACCGTTGCTTTGCTGCGAAGTCACTCGTTCTTCGCCATATGCCTTCATAATGTAGGCAGGAGAGCCGTGTCATTGAAAAACCGGTCACAAGGGCCTAATGTTTGGGAACAGGAGAACCTTGTCATTGTGAGACTTCCAGGAGGCTAGCCTTCAGAATCCTGTACTGCAGAACACTACCACCAATGGGCTCTAAGGTCCCAGACGCACAATGCAGAGGCTATTCTCCATAGCCTAGCTCAGCTGGATGCAGAGTCCATCTGGCGTTCCGAATTGGATTTGTGACGGTTCAGAGTGCAGGTTTCGAAGGCTGATGGCACAACGTACAGCCTTCAGAGAACGAATGGGAAACAGGAAATGTTATTCTGAGCGTTTGTGCATGTGATGACATTCTTGGTAAACCTGTTGTGTCTTTGTTGTGCCTGTAGCTCCTCCTCCCCGCCACCACCCCGCACTGCCACAATCTCCCCTAAACATTTCTGAATATGATAACGTTTTTTACTTATACGTACATGTCTTCTTGCCGTGACTGCATTTTCTCTCTCCACCTCCACACTACACTCCATCTTGTTGTGCCTCCATTCCATTACCCTATCAGCCCCTTACGTTCCCCCTTCTTCCCCTCTCGCTCCGCCTCCAGCACTCTTTCCCCCACACAATCTTCCCTGAGCATTTGTGGATATTACACCTACATGTGATCTTGTTGTCCTGTAATCTCCCTACCAGGCCTCTACGTTCATGCTTATTGTGCCTACATTTCACCTCTTTTCTTCATCTCTCCCTCTGCCTCCAGCAGCTCCCCCTTCCCTTTAAAAAAAAAAAAAAAAAAAAAAGCAAACACAACCTCCCTGTTCTGGCTCCGTTCCATTCTGGGGAGCATCAATCCGGTTACTATTCCACTGGCAAGTCGGGAAGCTCAATCCGGTTCCTATTCCAACGGGAAGTTGGGAACCTCAGAACAAGCAGCTCCCCCGTCTCTTTGTTTTTTTTTTTTGAAATAAAAGACTAATGCAAGGAAAATAAGCAACAGCGAGATGACAAATTCCAGATCACACCATCACATTGAAAGCCAGATAGTCACACTGTCCAGAGAACAGCATTGCACCAATAATACACCAATGGAGGCTCGTAGTACTGAGAATCAATGTCAAGGAGAGCTTCTCTCTCCACCACAACACAAGAGTCCAGTCCCTTCACACTCCTACTTGGCGCTCAGCGCCCAGCCTACTCCTACACAGCCCTACTAGTAGACAATGCAACTGTTGGCATCAGCGGCAACCCGAAGTACTTGAAGATGTCGTCCTTATGCAGACCATCGCCAATACAAGGTATGTGCCCTCACATCATCATCATCATCATCCTTCGCCCTTCCCTGACTTTACACCCACGCATGTCCTTTCTTACACCCGAAGATCACTCATGCGCCTCACTGTAGTCCAAGCCCACCAGCTATGGTGGCTGGGCTATGGCGCTGCCCTCAGCAACGCCCTGCTTCCCTGCACGACCGCACGTGCTGCACCTCGCCTCTCAGCGCTAGCAGCAACCCACGAGCAATTGCTCCAGCAGCGCTGCCGCCAGCATGCGAGTGCCTGACTGAGGCTGCCAGGGGAGAGCTCTTTCCTTTATGGAAAGAGCTGGCCTGCTCGCGCAGCCTGGCTGCACTGGCCTGGGCCCAGAAGCTTCCGGAAGGCCCCAGGATGCTGCCTTTGCTCTGCAGCTACTGGGCCTCGTTCGGTTGGGCCTCCCAACTGTCAGTGTATGAGGCTGCAATTCACACCCAGGGCCTGCATTCTTTGGAAAGGCCCGGTAGGCCGTGGAATGGTCTTTGCTGCTCGGCCTGTGTTTGTTTCAACCAACTGGCGCGTCGCAACTGCCTGTACCCCAAATATGAAATTCACAGTCAAAGGCCTCTTGTGAAATATCAGGCCCGCCTTCACTTAGGGCGGGCACAACTGTAACCGGGGTCCGTCAGGCCTGCCGAGGACCCAGAGCCTCGCATTCCCTCCTCCTTTACTTCGTTAGTCCTTTGAGAAGTCTCTTATTCTGCAGGCATCTTCCCTTTTCGTTCTCTTTCATAGCCTGCAATCACTTGAGGTGCTGTTCTCAGGAGTTCTTCTCGTGTGAACCAGCGATCTTCCTTGGGATCAAGGTGATGACTGAAGCTCACACGATACTGCATTCTCGGTTTAGGAGGGCGCCCTCTGCCTGATGGTCGAGGAACAGGCATCATTCGATGCTCCACAATCTGATCGATGTCCACCTCGCCGTCCATGGTTGGGGGCAGCATTGATTTTCTTGAAGGAAACTTCTCTGTAGCAGCGAAAGGTGCCAACTTGGAAGCATGGAAAACAGGGTATGTGCGTAAGTGAGGCGGGATGCGAATCACGTATGAAGGCCCATCCGGTTGATCTCCTACAATGTCTAGGATCTCTCAGGGCCCAAAGTATTGTGGCATTAGTTTACGGGATATGCCTAAATCCTGACCTAGCTCAGCAGACTTAACCCAAACTCTGTCTCCTACCTGAAAGTTAGAGGGCCGTCTATGCTTAATCTCAGATGCAATCATTGCTTCCTGAGCTTTCCTAATATGTTCAACGGCCTGCTGCAGCATCTGTTCATAGTTTACAGCAAACTCTATGCTGTCGGGTGCTGCAGTAGGTTCTCTTTCCGGGAGCAGAAAGTCAAGGGTAGTTCGGGGCTTCCAACCAAGATGTAACTGGTTGGGAGTCATACCGGTAGTAATGTGCACAACATTGTTGTATAGGCTGGCGACGAGAGGTAACTTCTCGTCCCAGTCATCCTGACTTGGCTTAATATAATGCCGAAGCAGGTGCTGTACTACCTGGTTCATCTGTTCTGCCTGGCCATTTGACTCGGGGTGATTCCCTGAGGTCATTTGGAGTTTTGTGCCCATCTGTTCAGTGGTTGACTGCCACAGTTCACTTGTGAATCTCACATCCCTATCACTAACGATAGACGTAGGCAAACCGAAATCGCGTACCCAATTATCCATAAACAGTTTGATGACGTAGTCGGTTTTAGCTGTTTCTGGCATCGCGATTAGTCTTGCATACTTAGTAAAGCGGTCCACTATTACGAAGATGTGCCTTTTGCCGGACTTACTGGGCACAAGAGTATCCATGAAGTCCATGGACACGCTCTGACCAGGTCCGGTCCACTATTACGAAGATGTGCCTTTTGCCGGACTTACTGGTCACAAGAGTATCCATGAAGTCCATGGACACACTCTGACCAGGTCCTTCAGGAATCGGCAAGGGCTTGATGAGCCCAAGCGGTGCCCGAGTCCTAGGTTTGTCCCTTTGGCAAACCTGGCAGTTTCCACGTAGTGTTTTGCATCTAGCATCATAGAGGGCCACCATAATCTCTGTACTAAGTTTGCTGATGTCTCTTGTATCCAAAATGAGCAGTTGCATCATGGCATTCTCCTAAAAATAAACTACGCAACGACTCACTACTGGGAACACATAACCTTTTATTCCCTGCCTTCTCAAGAAACAGCAAGCCGTCTACCGTCGTAAATTCGTCCAAAGTCTTTTTGTCCTTTGCTTGGATACGGATGATCTCAGACATAACTAGATCTTGCTGATAGGCTTCCACCAATGATCGAGTTAGATCGCTAGATATGCCAAACTTCGTAACTTAAACGCCCAGATAATCTGCCCGACGAGATAACGCATCAGCCACTTTGTTCTACTCTCCCTTGATTGGATCAAGTTGATAGTCATACATGTCTATCACTTGTATCCATCTTTTGAGTGCATCCGAGAGAGAGAGCACGGGCTGTGTCTTGATCCAGCGCAAGGTTTCATGGTCAGATCTCACATAGAAGAATCTCCCTAGGAGATAATGTCTCCAATGAACCAGCGCTCTATACAGGGCATAGAGCTCACGCTCATAAGTGGACTTAGCTAGTTTTTGGGATGACATCTTTTTGCTCATATACTCGAGAGGTTTCAACTTGGGCCCCTCCTTTTGCGCAAGGACCGCGCCTATGCCATATTGGTTGGCGTTCGTGGTCACGATAAATGGCTTATCAGGATCAGGAAGTTTAAGAACTTCGTAGCGTGTGAGGGCATACTTCAGTTTCCTGAAGGCCGCCTCACACTCTTCAGTCCACTCCCAAGGGGTGTCAAGTCGAGTTAGATCAATTAATGGGGAAGCTATAGTACTATAGTTCTTCACAAACGGACGATAGTAGCCCGTCATCCCTAAAAACGATTTGACCTCAGTCATAGTCTAAGGTCTGGGCCAATCACGTATGCTGGCCACCTTGGCATCATTCGGCCTCAGTCCATCTGCTGAGATTTCATGACCCAAGTACAAGATCTTGGTGCGACCAAACTCGCATTTTGTACTGGTGCTGTCTTAGGAGACCTAGCATTGTTTTCAAGTGCTCATCGTGCTCCTCTACAGTCCCACTAAAGATGAGAATATCGTCGAGGTACACGACGATAAACTTGTCTAAGTAGTCGTGAAAAATCCTGTTCATCGCGTGCTGGAACGTACCAGGTGCATTGCATAGTCCAAAGGGCATCACCACAAACTCGTACAGACCGTACCTGGTCTGAAATGCGGTTTTGTGCTGATCCTCAGGCCTAATGGCAATTTGATGGTGTTCGGACTTCAGATCTATCTTGGTGAAGTACAAGCATCCCTGCACTCTATCCAAGAGGTCGTCGATGCGGGGTAGGGGCTCCGCGTTCTTAACAATGATGGCATTGAGGTCCCTATAGTCAATGCTCATCCTCAAGGTACCTCCCTTCTTCGGTACAAATAAGACTTGAGCGCCGTAAGGGGAGGTACTAGGCCGAATCCATCCCTTCTCTGTGAGCTCCTTGAGCTGGCGGCGAAGCTTATCGAACTACGGAGGAGACATCCTATAGATTCGTCCTCTAGGCACCTTACTACTTGGGACAACCTCTATTGCATGGACAACCTCCCTTTCTACCACGCCTGTGGGCTCCTCAAAAAGGTCTGAATACTGAGCAACGACTGGTTCTATCTCTGGGGGTGGTTTTACGGCCTCCCCTTTCTTAGATACAAATACCAAGTACATGCCCTCCTCGCGATTCTGCTTATAGTAGTTATAGAAAGATGATGCAACACATGCGCCCGTAGTTTTCTATCAGACTGCTAGCTTTGTACTTCTGCAATCAAACAGTACTACCATTGGGCAATTTGTGGATCAACACCTTTCTATCCCAGTCAAACTGAGGTTGCGCGACCTCGAGGTAGTACATGCCTAAGAGCATATCAAAGGGCAGTTCGTCGCTAACTAGGAAGGAGATCTTATGGCTCACTTCCCCCCCTCCATAGGAGAAGGTGCGGACTACGTCTTTGACATAGTCTTTTACCAACATTTGGTGCTTGTTGGCCAACGTAGAAGCTACAGTTCTGCTAAGCCGCTGCACTTGGTCCCCTAAGCGCAGTCTATCCACACAAGCACGATTGATGAAGTTTCGTGTAGAGTGTCTGCGAAGGCGCCAACCTTACGGCCACCTACATCAACTTCTACCACGAAGTGTTCACCCTGTGGACCTCTACTGATCATCGCCCAAGAGTCCCTCGGGTCCTTCCGTGACCACTCAGTCTCTAACTCTTCTAGGGCCTCAGACACATCTCTCGAACAGAGCGTCGGTGGGTCTGAATGTGTCTGCGGGGCGATACGTGGGTCACTAGCCTTGGCCAACGCTTGAAGTGGGGAAGGCAACGTTACCACTTCAGCGCGAGTAAGAGCGGCTAAAACTCCTACTGGCCCGAGGTGTTTCCCTGCGAAGTGCTCGCAAAAGCACCGCCAGAGTTCGAAGAAAGTTCCACCACCGTTGGTGAGGTTACCCTCGTGGTGACCTTCTTGCCTCGACACGTTCGGGACGTGTGGCCAAAATTGCCACAGTTCATGTGCGTGCCCCTGGCAACTCGGTCCCTCCAAACCAAGTTTTACCCCTGCGGGTGTTCCTTGGTCGCCCTGACCCGTGGACCGTACTACCTTCTTCTTCTCAGTCCCCCTAGCCTTTTCCTCGATAGGTGCCAGGACTCCCCCATCCGAAGTCTCACTGGCCCCATCATGCTCTGTGTTCTCCCCAAAGTCTGGGAAGTCGTCAATTTCTGTCATCTGACCATCATGGTCGACGAACATTAGTTGACCTTTCTTTTTCTAGTATTGGGGTAGTCTCTTCTTCCTACCATCGCCTTGACTCTGATGCGCAAACCCCAACTTAGCCTCTATGTCTAAGGCTTTCTTGCTGAAAGAGGCGAAGTTATGCTGATCGACATAAGCCTTATCTACCAGCTTTGTCCTCACCTCTGAAGGCAGACATCTTAGGTAATCCGTAAGGAGTACCTGCTGGTCATAGCGCACGCCAGGAACCACGAGCAAACGTTCTACGGTGTCTGTCAGCTCTCTAACATTCTTGTACCTTCTGGCACACAGACTGTTGATAGCATCGGTGGCCTTTTGAGCCCCTTGCGGGTCATGCCACCTGTTGTAGACGGACCGTACGAACTGTTCCAATATCTGGGCATGGGCCCAGGCATCGAAATCCTGACCGTAGCCCTGCTGCTGCACTAGGCCATTCAACCAGCGGGCTGCTGACCCCTCTAGAAAGGAGGCAGCCACAACAACAACTTGCTCTGGCCTGGTAAGTTTGTGCCTCACATATGTAGGCACTGTCCTTACCCAGGTGTCGGAGAAGGGCTTAGGACTCAGCAAGGGTATCTTGGGCATCCATTGCATGGGTTGCATAGGCTGCATGGGCCCAGGGGCTTGCTGCAGCCGTTGCATAGCCAATGAAACAGGCTGTTGCACGCTAACCTGGGCCTGGCTTGAGAGTGGGACTGTAGTGACCACTGTCGTGGATGGTACGGCTGAGACTCTATGAACCGAACCACTAGTTGCTACCAAACCACCTGGAGGGGGCATGCCAAACATAGGTGAGAATGGAGGCCCTACCGGTGGCAGCGTCACTGACGGACGTGCACCTGGAGGGGGAATTGCAGCATACTGTGGCTGCCTCATCATGGGACGAGGAGCCCGTATTGCAGCCAGAATCTCTTTCTGGCCTGCCATTAGTTCAGCCAGCACTTCCTGCTGGACAGCCTGCGCTTCCGCCACACAAAGAAGCGAGTTACGGAGCGCTCGTATCGCAGGATCAAGCGCTGACTCGCCTAATGCTTCCAGTCTGCCTAGCTCCTCTCTTCTACTACCTAGTCTAGCTTTCCTCATGATTGCTCTTCTTCTCCTCTTTGCTGCCTCATCCAATTGCCGTTGTAACTCACCCTGAAGTTCTTCTGCTTGGAGGATTTCATAATCCTCCGGCATGAGTTGAGTCTACTGGCTGACTCGCAAGCCAACACTCTGGCTAGTGGACCCCTTAGAACCACTCTGACTAACTCCTGACGAAGTGGACTGTGAAGAGGTTTGCGACATGGTAGATGAAGTGGTCATGGTTGTACCAATGCAGCTATAGTTCTAGACCTGGCACTATCCTCAGCCACTCTTACTCTCCTTGCTGCTGCTCTCTCTCTAGCCTCTCTCCGCAATCTCCTCTCGTCTCCTGGGCCTAACTCCAAGAACGTCAAAGGTCGACTACGAGTAGTCCCATGAGTAGTCCTACGGTCGTCCACTAACAACTCCTCCTCACTTGTGCTTGCATCACTCATTAGCTACAGTGTGTGTGATCTAAACTAGAATCCACACTGAATCCTACCATAGCCTGACACACAACCGATTATGAATCACAACTAATTTCGGTCGGATTGAACATAAACAGTTAGGTGATGTAGTGACAACTAATGTCAGATCCTACAGGAAATATCAAATCTATTTTTGGATTACCCTAGAACAGATTGCTATGCAGCAAAGATCTAGTCTGCCTACAGTTGTATGTCAGTTGTTAGTCAAGTCTGTAACAACTAGATAATCAAAGATAAAAATAATATCTCCTGTTGGAGATTTATGCTTGATGGCATATTGTCTGTTGATTGCCACTGCGAATAGTTACCGGAATCCCCCTCCCCCTGTGTCCTTCTTGAGTGGTCCCTTTGTGCCAACGTCCTGAGCATCTGGTTGAGCAGCGTGTCTGAAGGTGTGCAATCCGGCCCACCCCTGTGCCTCAAGTCAACGTCGAACCGGCCAGCCCCCGCACATTATTTACCCTCGCATGCAACGAGCCTTACACCCGGTTTGATCTGGCTGATCAGGAGGCATTCAAGGAGATCCGCCGTAACTCCTTAGGAAGTATTTAACGTCGCAGACAGGACGACGATCACAGCCAGAGTCAACACCGAGTCCCCGCCAGAAATATTTAAAGACGGTCTGGTAAGCGTCTGTCAAAGTGCTGGCATGCCCTGCATGACCTCTATTGCGCAAGCAGCAGAACCAAGGACTTGCGGCAAAGCATGCGTGTACTAGTCCCAGCGGGTTGGCATGGTGACCGTGACCCGAGTGCTTCGTCCAGGGCCCTTCAGAGTCTTCGGCCGTCTCCCACCAGCTTGCTGCCCAGGAAGAATGTCGACTCTCAAGGTTGAGCGCTCACGACACCTCACATCGAGAGGACTCTCAAGACAGAACTCACTTCCTCACGGTAAGAAGCAATGAAGACGGTAGATAAGGAAGAGAGGAACGTACCTCATAATGCTGCCCCCAACCACATATTTCTCACCGGCAACCTGATGTGCATTTTTATGATGACCGGTGCCTTGGCACAACCAACAACAGAATGCAGTTCCACCTCGGCTTAATATGTCACATCAGCGAGCTCTCATCATCCAGCATACACCCCGTATGTCACCACATAGCTCCCTGGCGTGCCCACACGACCCTGGGCCGCACTATGTTCAACGCCCAAGCTTTATCACTGCCCCACACCTCATGCGAAGCACCGAACAGCTATTGCGAAGAACCAATGAAGCGCAATATGAACCAGCTCCGATACCAAATTGCAAGGAAAATAAGCGACAGCGAGATGACAAATTCCAGATCACACCATCACATTGAAAGCCAAATAGTCACACAATGTCCAGAGAGCAGCATTGCACCAATAATACGCCAATGGAGGTTTGTAGTACTGAAAACCAATGTCAAGGAGAGCTTCTCTCTCCGCCAGAACACAAGAGTCCAGTCCCTTCACACTCCTACTTGGCGCTCAGCGCCCAGCCTACTCCTACACAGCTACGATCAGCCCACTAGTAGACAATGCAACTGTTGACATCAGCGGCAACCCGAAGTACTTGAAGATTTTGCCCTTATGCAGACCATCGCCAATACAAGGTATGTGCCCTCACATCATCATCATCATCATCCTTCGCCCTTCCCTGACTTTACACCCACGCATGTTCTCTTACACCCGAAGATCACTCATGTGCCTCACTGTAGTCCAAGCCCACCAGCTATGGTGGCTGGGCTATGGTGCTGCCCTCAGCAGCGCCCCGCTTCCCTGCACGACCGCACGTGCTGCACCTCGCATCTCAGCGCTAGCAGCAGCCCACGAGCAATTGCTCCAGCAGCGCTGCCGCCAGCATGCGAGTGCCTGAATGAGGGCTGCCAGGGAAGAGCTCTTTCCTTATGGAAAGAGCTGGCCTGCTCGCGCAGCCTGGCTGCACTGGCCTGGGCCCAGAAGCTTCCGAAAGACCCCAGGATGCTGCCTTTGCTCTACAGCTACTGGGCCTCGTTCGGTTGGGCCTCCCAACTGTCAGTGTATGAGGCTGCGATTCACGCCCAGGGCCTGCATTCTTTGGAAAGGCCTGGTAGGCCGTGGAATGGTCTTTGTTGCTCGGCCTGTGTTTCTTTCAACCAACTGGCGCGTCACAACTGCCTGTACCCCAAATATGAAATTGACAGTCAAAGGCCTCTTGTGAAATATCAGGCCCGCCTTCACTTAGGGCGGGCACAACTGTAACCGGGGCCCCTCAGGCCTGCCGACGACCTAGAGCCTCGCACTAAGCTGTATTCTTCACTCATAGACCTCACACTACTAACCTCTCAGTCCTGTTTTGCCAATCGTTGCAGACCTCCTCCCGTGTCTAAGCAACACAGCTTGCTTTCTAACCTCGGGCAATGGATGGGAGTCGAACTCCCCCCAACCCTACCCAGGGGAGCCGACCGACTTTCTCGCCTGGTGAACCCGTTGTGAGCCGCAGGAGGCTGCGGGCGTTGTGAGCCGTAGGAGGCTGTGGGGGCTTTTTCCTTTTTTTTTTTTTTTGGCCACCTGGTTCCTCCAATCTATTGGTGGGGAGCGGCACCTGCTGGAAAACGGGTCCAGCGTCCCACTGAACATCTTCAGAACCTCTTGAGAACTGATTTTCACTATTTCTCCTACCAGCATTGATTACCCATATCACCGGGGAGTGACTGTGCAGGCCCTGTCCCACCTGACCAAAAGATACGGTGCTATGCCTACCAAAAGCGATTATGTAACACGATGCTGTGTGTAGGTGGCCCCTCCATTTCTGTCTCCTCTACCTGCATTCACCTGTCCACAGTGCACTCTAAGCTGCTCTGCCCAGCGTCTCGTTGTTCTGTGTCCTTTCGTTTACTCTGCATCGTACCATTGCATGTCCACCAAAGACTGTTGATGGGGAGGGCAAGGGTCCAGGAACTCTGAGGGTGAGCGCAATGGCACTCCTTGGTCCACCTTAGTCCATTCCTTGATGCAGTAGTCCCTCCTGAAGTCCTCCAGCTCCTGCCCCAGAGATTGTCCACCCTCCCATCGGATATAGGCCATCCAACTCCCTTTTTCGCTACCAACCAGCCCCTTGAGAATTGATTACTTGCTTGTGTGATGTCTTTGAGTGACATGTTTGTAGTTTGTTCTTGACCTTCTGCCATCAGGAGAGGAGCTCTTAATTTATATACTGTATATTATCTCTGTTACTTCCTCTCCATCTATTCGAACTCCGTCAATGGCGTGTATGCAGCGCTTCCTCCAAAGTGCCCAAATAATCGCTTTCCTCCCGATTTTGAACATGTTGTTTTCAAAATCGATGTCCGTGGGGGAGTCCATGCTTCACAGAACAGCGCCCTCTAGTCCCATGGCCAAGCCGATCCAGTGCCCAGGAGGCGCCATATCCTATTCCACCAACGCCGAGTAAGGACCGCGCCTGGGCATTGTAGGAAAATGTGTTCTATAGTTTCCGGAAGGGGAGTGCCAGACCATTCTGTTCCAAGTATGTACGGTCCACCAACCAATTGTTTGTAGAGAGGCATCGGTGCTCTATCTGCCACTGCAGCGAGGCAAATTTTGCCGGTTTGGACCTCATGGTTGAAAACCACCGAATAGGGTGGATGGTCTCCTGTCTTAAGTTCAGGTGGGCTATCCAGCGGGCTTTCACGATCTCTTTTAAGTTCACTTTTGGCCGCAGCAGCCGGTAAGTGGCCTTCACTGACAGACTTCGTCTGTCATTCTTCGTCCAGGTGTCCAGTGCCACTCTTCCGGGTCGAAGGGCAGTTCAGCAAGGGGGGTTCTGGGGAGAAATGTGGGCCATTCATCTTTATGTCTCACCCGGATTCTATGCAGTTCCTCATTCCTCCACCACCTCACCGCGTCCGGAGTGTACCTGGTGAGAGTGTTGCCCTTTCCCTTGTGGAAGAGGCTGACCAAGGATTCGTGTGCCCGCAGTTCCACCACGTTGCCCATGCTCTCCGAGTTGTCCGGGACTGCGACCCAGTCTCCTTCTGTCAGCTGTGGTCCTTTTCGAAGAATACGCACCCAGTCAAGAGGGAGATCAAAGATCAGCGTTTCTAAGTTCCTTTCAATATCATGGCAATACCTCAGATGGGCCTTCAACTGTGGCACCGTTTTCCAGTCTCTGTTTGTCGAGTCCCATATATCTTTGATCCTCACTATGTCGTTTCTGACCCAGCTGCTCCATGGGGGTTCGAATTGCGGTGCACCCTCCCATTTCTGTCAGTAATATTTCTGTTGCCAAAGGAGGGGTTGCCTCATCATCTCTTCCCATCTACTCGGCAGGTTTTTTTTTGGCAATGGTAGCTCGCGCCAAGCCCTCAGCACTCGAGACCATAAGTCATCTCTGGCCAGGTTGCTTCTTGCTGCGCCCCGGGCGGAGTCCCTGTCGGCCCGAGGTCGTCGTGGTATGGGCCAATAGTGGTCCTCCAGACAGGCCAGGGGATCCACACCTCTTGGCGCTTCAGGTGCCAGCTCAGCAATCTGCTCTAGTGCCAGGGTATACCAAGGGAGGTCTTGCGTAAATACCAATCTTCTGACCCATTGTACCAGCAGCGCAGCCACCTAATTATCCGGGTCTAGAATGCCCCTCTCCCCCTTGTCTTTATGTTGGATCACTGACGACCAGGCAACCCTACTTATCACATTTGGAAGCTCACTATTACCTCTCCACAACAGGGATTGAATTCAAGATATAAGGGGCTGAAGAATTCTTTGTTCATTGTCCCTTCAGTTTCATGACGTGCCAATCGTCCCCTAATACGTGCTCCTTCCGTGCGTTGTGTTGTGAAGATCTGGAGTTGTTGTTGTAGGGATTGAATTCGGGCTGGTCGTTTGGAGCCACTTGACTCTTGAGGGTTGTCGGGATCTTGTTGTTCGAGTAGTTGGAGACGGTTATGAGCTTTCATTCCTGTTGATTCTTTCGAGCCGCTGACAGCTTTGAGTATTCCTTGCATCTTTTACCCAGGTATAGAAGTCTGTTGTTGAACCAGTGGGTTTCATGCGGTATGTGTTTTTTTTGTGTGTGCCAGTACTTCCAATAGTCCTCGATATAATTTTGAAAAGACTTATGTTGCAGGGTAGTTACGTTGAGTTTGTAGAAGCTAGGCCCATGATGGGGTTTCTTGCGGAGCGACAAGATTATGGTACACATTTTATGATCAAGGTCCGGATGTGGGCTAGCTGGTAAGATTGCCGCCAATAGCAGTGATCCCCCCATATCCTCCGAAATTAGAAATAGGTCGATTATTGACCTCGATTGGGTGTCGGTCCCGATTTTACGTAAACATGAATAGAATCGGGTGTTTGGGTTAAGTTTTAGGAAGGAATCGAAGACCTTTAGTGAGAGACATAAATTTTCTATCATTCGTTCGTCCTCCTCTATTTATGACGGGGACGGGGAAGGGTGTCGCCCACCAGTCCATCCAGTGGTCCAGTCTCCTGCTGCAATAACCGTTACCCCATCAGGGATTTGTGGTTTCAGGCTCTTGAAAAACACCCTTCTCACCCATCGGCCTCCTTCCCTGGGGCATAGATGCAGAGAATACAAACAATCTCCAATTCCAACGCGACCAAGATTGACACCCATTGGCCCCCTTCCCGATCAACCACCCAATGGACCGGGTCCGCCTGGGATTCTGGGGGAGTCCAGATAGCCACCCCTGCGCTCCCTGGTCTCGGGGCGTGTGCCCTAAATGCCTTGTATGGCCATATCATCAGCCATATCATCTTATGAATGCGGTTGTGTTCCGAGGTGTCCATTAGATGTGTTTCTTGGATGCATGCCTAATCCGGCCAATTCCTACCCCCCACCCCTCTCATCAGATCCCATATTGCATTTTGTTTGTCCATTTTGAAGGATGCTAGGCCATTAACGTTTAGGGACCGCAGATCCAAGTCCGCTGCCTGCTGGCATTGATTCCAAATACGATCCTTTCCGTACATCACTTTGACCAGGTCCATTTAATCCTGCTGGTCTTCAGGTCCCTAGACAGGTCCGCGGTAATTGTTCCCAGTCCCACCCAGTTGTACCCGCCAGTAAGCCCAGCCTAAGAATAACACTTAGTCATTTTTGGACGCCCTGCTTTGTCCCGCTCTCGCTGGGCCTGATCTTAACCGTCTGCAGTTCCAAGAGTTGAGAGTGGGTATGCCACTTCAGGCCAGCATCCTTGGCTGAGTCAAAGTGGATGTATACGTCCCTCAGGGCAATTTTTTTGGGGCCCGATGTCACGGAAACTATGGCCTGTGCCCCCGGCGACAGGTTTTCTGCTACATATGTTTCCAGGTGCATCTGTAAGATCCGTGTCGCTGCTTTTGTTTGGCAGTTCTTCGGGTCTGCCCAGATGGAGGCTGGGAGCCGGGGCGGCGGGGTTGGGGCATGGGAGGGGGTGTTTTGGCGGGGGCGGGGGACGGGTAGCCCCGTGGCGGGGATTCGGGGTTGAAACCCCTACCCTGGCTTGGGCCCCGGGGATCCCCGCGTGACAGCCTATGACCGACCTCTGTACTCTAACTTGTTCATACACACACCTTGGATCTCCTTGGATGTCCCGCACACACTCACATCACACACACACATGTACACACACACACCTACTAACACTCTTATCCTGCTGACTTGGCCGCTATGGCCGCCGTCTCTCTCTTCTACTGACTAACTATTGGCTATGGTAACGGGCACCTGCAGACCTCCACACACAAGACACTTCGACAGCACTTTCGCATGGCTCACAGGCAGAATGAATGATTGACTGATCGCTGCCTCTTTATTTATACTTGGGATTGTCGCTGGTCTGCCCCTCTCCACCGGGCCCGGGGTGCACACACATGGTACTTGCTAACTTGACAAGGTGCGATTGGGACTGTGTATCGCTGACTAAGCAAGGTGAGATTGCTCACTTGACCACTTGCCTCCGGACTGACTACTATGACTCACGAAGGGCCAGTTTCAGAACTTCGGAAGACTGTGGCTTGACCCCTTAGTGTTGTAGCAGCTATGACTTGACCTTTCAACACTGTAGCCGCTACGACTCCCAACACTGCTAAGACCTCTAACGTACAGACCTACGGTTCAAGACCCGACAACCACCCTACCCACAACAACAAACAGGCTGCTTTCAAAACATAGGTTGTGGGTACAAGCACACACGGGTCATCGGTACTATACACGGGTAAGGGCAAGGTTTAGGGATCGAGCTCTGGGATCTGCAAGTGCTACCTCAAAGGTGAAAATTGTTTCACTCCCGCCGGCCTAAATTCTAGGTCCTTCGAGAATAATTGAATCCATAGCTGGATCTGTACTTTTCTTAGCTCTTTCATAGGCACGAACTATGTCGGGAGCTGTTTCTAGAAGTTTTGTTCTCGTAAACCGGTGATCGTCCTCGGGCTCTCGGTAGGCAAATCTGACTTTATACTGTTTCTGTGGACGGCCTCTACCTCTTGTCCTGAATATATCTTCATCTACTATGTCGTCAATTTCGTACCTTCCATCCATATCTGGAGGGATCATGGATCTTCTTGTTGGGTATTGCTGACTGTAGTGCAAGGCAACAACTTCGACGCATGGAAAACTGGGTAGGTGTGGAGGTGTGCTGAAATTTCTATTGTGTAGAACGGTCATCTGTCTTCGCCTTCGACTTCTAGAACTGGTCACGGTCCTCTATATGCAGGCAATAGTTTGTGTGAGATGTTCTCCTCAGGAGTAAACTCTTTGGACACGACCTAGACAAGGTTGCCTACTTGAAATTGTGACGGCCGACAATGTTTGTTAGCTTGCTATATCATGCTATGTTGGGCCTTCCTGAGGTTATCTACCAGTTTGGCAATTTCCTTGTTGTGTTGTAGTGCGAACTCCCTAGTACCGGGTGGTAGCCTCTGAATCTGGTCCCTGTTTAGTCCCTCAAACGGTCTACGCAGTCTAAAGGGCTTGTGTAACTCGTTGGGAGTGCGACAGGTGGCTAGATGAATGTTGTTATTGTAAGCATTGGCTACCTTTGGGAGCATCTCATCCCAATTGACTTGATCTGGTCTAATGTACATTATGAGAACTTGTTGCAGGATCTTGTTCATTTGTTCAATCATACCGTTTGTCTTTGGACGACGGCCAGATGACATCAACAACTTAGAACCATAGACTCTCATATCTCATGCCAGTTCTGACTAGTGAACCTGGTGTCTTTGTCACTGACTATCGACAGCAGTAAACCATGATCACTGACCCGATGATCGAAAAACTTCTCTATCACTAGCTCTGTGTGTGCCTCAAAGGGCAAAGGAACAAAAACTTCATACTTGCTAAATCGGTGACCTACAACCATGACTTGGCTCTTGCCATGCCTACTCCTGACCCCAACATCCATGAAATCAATGGACACAGAGTCTCCGGGTCCTGATGAGATAGGCAAGGGTGTGAGAAGATCCAACGGGGCTCACATCGAAGTTTTATTGCGCCGACATACCTTGCAACTGTGCACATACTCCATGCGATCAGCTTTCATGTCGGGCCATGCTAGGCACGTATCAGGTTGGCTAATGTCTTTTGCCAACCGAAGTGCCTTTCTGTGTCGTGACATTCCCCTAAGATTTGACTGCGGATCTCTTCGTTGTTGGGAATGCAAAGCTGATCTACGACGCCTGTCTTCTCAAACCATAACCCATTAGTGGTGCAGTAGTGGGTCCTCCTTGACTCTCTTAAGGAGGTCACTATAGATAGGGTCCTGCGCGTATGCGTGCTGCAAGTCTTGACCCTATAACTCCAAAGTAGTCGGCTCTCCTACGAAGGGCATCGACAACTACGTTATACTTCCATTTGATTGGCTTGAGCTCGAAGTCGAACTGGTCTATCTCGGCGGCCCACCTAGTAAGCTTAGGTGTCATCTTGGCCCGCGTCTTCAGCTACCTCAATGTCTCGTGGCCTGAATAGACTTTGAAGTGCCTCTCAAGGAAGTAGTCTCTCTAGCGGTCTAATGCTTGCCTGAGAGTGTAAAGTTCCCTCTCATAGGTGGATATTGCTACCTTCTCTGAAGACAACCTAGCGGACATGAACGCTACGGGTCTGTACCCATTGCCATCATCTTCGCTTTAAGACCACCAATACCATACTAACTCGCATCAGTTGTAACAATAAAGGGTAAGGATGGGTCAGCTACCTTGAAAACTTGGTACTCTATCAATGCCCGCTGCCTCTTTCTTTAGCAGTTTGTGAAGGGGAGCAGCGATTGCAGAGAAGTTCCTCACGAACTTTCGATGATAGTTGGTCGGTCCTAAGAATGGCCTCAATTCTGTGAGGGTATGCGGGGTTGGCCAGTCTTTGATCGTTGCGATCTTGTTGTCCTCAGGCCTTATGCCATCACCATCTAATACGTGGCCCAAGTACAAAACCTCTGTCTTGGCCCATTTGCACCTCTTTGCGTTGATCTTGAAATTTACTTCGCGCAACTTTTCCAAGATCTGCCTCAGATGAGCCTCGTGCTCCTGCAGGGTCTTACTAAAAATCAAAACATCATCTAAGTAAACAACTACAATTGTATCTAACCACGACCTAAACACATCATTCATACAACGTTGAAATGTGGCTGGCGCATTGGTTAGTCCAAAGGGCATGACTATAAACTCGTAGTGCCCGTATCTAGTCTTGAACGCCGTTTTGTATTGATCATCAGGGTGAACCTGTATTTGGTGGTACGTTGACTTCAAATCTATCTTTCAGAAGTACTTGCAGCCCTGCACCCGATCCAACAGACCATCAATACGGGGCAGTGGTTCTGCTTTACGGTAACGTCGGTGAGACCCCTATAGTCAATGCACGTTCTCAGCTCTCCCTCTTTCTTGGGGACAAAGAGAACAGGTGCTCCAAATGGAGACGAACTGGGCCTAATCCGTCCCTTCTCGAGGAGCTCGTCTTGCTGCTTGCGCAACTTCTCCAACTCTTGGGGAGACATTCCGTACACTGCTCCTTTGGGAGTCTTATTGTCGGGCTCTATCTCAATGCGGTGTTGGATAGGCCGCCAAACTACTCCTAATGCAGCCTTTGATAGGTCTGCACACTCTTCCAATAACTTGGCAATAAGTGGGTTGGTGGGCTCTTCTTTCTTAGGCTCACTGATTGGTCTGACATAGGCCACAAAGACCTGCTCTTCTAACTGCTGCTCCTTCACTAATCACGTGAACGCGGGAGCACTGAGGCAGCAATGTGCCAAGGAGTTATCTACTCCTGAGACATGGAACAGGCAGGCCGTCTTGACACCACCTGAGGGACTAGGAAGCCTACACTCATGCTGTCTTAGGTGCAGTGTGGCTCCTGCTGCCTCTCCCCAGTCCATTCCTAGGACCATATCAAAGGGCAGATTGTCCTCTACGAGGAGAGTCAGGGAATGGAGAACTCTCTCTACCTTTCCATCTTGTTCTAGGCGCAAATATGCATGGACTCCCTTGACGTAATCCTCGATTCGCATTTTGCGAATGTCTGCAAGGATGATGACTATGGGCTCATCCAACTTTTGGACTTCCAAATTGAGCTTCCTTAACGCTCTATGGCTAATGTAGCTACGGATGACTAAGGGCCCCTACCCTGCCACTAAAAACTTCATCTACCAATACTAGCTGCCCTTTCCCGTCTTTCTTCATCTTGGCCTAGGCTGGCATCCTTTCCTTCAACTCTTCTGCAAGCCCTGTGAGGGAAGCGTCTAGAGAGACTTTAACACAAGCAGTCTCGGGACAGCTAGCTAGACGCTGGCCAGCAACCTCTGTCGTAGACACACGTGGGTTGGGAGTTTTTACTTGGCGTGCACACTCATCTCCACATGGCATAGGGCTAAGGGCAGTTGCTACCCTACCAGCGGTTGCCTTTTGCTGATTGTGCAGCAACTTTTTGGGCATTCCTATATTTAGGACAAATTTTGACAATATGCCCTCGATCATCACAAAACAGACATTGCAAATTATCTATCCTATCCTGCCGGTCTTTCTTTTTTATGCCCAAGGTTTCCCAGAGCCTGCCTTGAGGCAGACCAGGGGGCCATTCACCCCTTTTGGGAGGTGACCGATTGGAACGTGGACGGTTTAACGGGGGACCTTGACCCCTTCCTCCCTCTTGGCAGCCTTATCCGTCGCCGACCCTTTGGCTACCATGTCCTCGACCACCAGAGGGTCGGCCCCCTTCGCCCTGACCTCTCCCTCTTCCTTGCGGCCTCCCTCCGGCTGCGACAACAGCGCAAGTCCTACCCTGACCTCCACCAGTGTCCTCCTTCTCGAGGCCCCACTCGATCTCACTGTAGGGAACCTCCTCCAGACCACCCTCATCTTACGTAAGAATTAGGCTATCTTTAGCCTTGACTTGACTACCTTTCCACTTTTTGCCCTTGTCAAGATCCTTATGCCAGAAAGTGGTAGCTGGCGTGGACTAGGCCTCGTACGCAACAACCTTTCTGCTACAGGTATCATACGTCATGTTGCCATGATGTTGGGTTGTTGCTTCTTATCGAAGAAGTGCCCGTGCAGAGTCTCAAGCATGGCGCGAAATAATAATTCGACCAGTTGGGGCTCAATAACCCCATGTCGAGGGACAACGACTAATTCATCCATGGTGACCTTGAGTGCTCTAGCACTCCTCCACTGTCGCGAGTGGATTGTCTGCAATTTGTCTGAGGCTCCTAGTGACATCAGCAAATCGGTCTCGGAGGTCAGTCAGGAATTCGTTCAGGTGAGTAAGGGAGGAGTGTGTGACCATATCATTGTCGTAGTTGGCAGCATGAGCAAGCGACCTAGCAAAGTTGACCGCTTCATCCTTCAACGCCTTGAATGCCACAAGAACTTGCTTCTCAGTCTGGGATAAGTTGGAGGTGGATAGAGTTAATATTAGCTTCCCAATTATCAAAATCCTCTCACTTCTTTCCTCCATACGGCTAAGGGAATCTAGCCTTAATACGCTCGCGATTGGGTCGTGCCTCTTCCTCCTTTGAGGCAGCTAGCTTGGCACCTTCAATGGCACCGACGCAAAACCTCTCAGTGCCTTCCATAGCCGCATGCAACTGAGTGCCCACATGCATCATCATATCCCTCGCAAAATCTTTAAAACCTGTGCGCATGGACTGCAGGGCAATATCATGGCCTCTTAGGTAACGCAACTGTTCCTGTTGGGCCAGCAACACTATCTCCATATTCTGGGACAAAATTTGTATTTGCTGCTTGAGGTTGGTCGGTGCTGCCCCCCCTTTGCTCTTCAGCGGTCCTCAAGTCCTTGTCCATCGTCTCGGCCGCCGCCAATCGCCTCCTCCTTTTCCTAGTAAGGCACAACTTCCATTTCAACTTTTTCTCGTCCTCCATCGTCTGTCGCTGCAAGGGGTTTTCAACCGCTCCTATCTCCCTTGCGAAAGCCTCCCTCTCTGCCTGAGGGATTAGCAAAAAATGCTTCCTCTTCCTCCCATAGGGACAGATTGGCCACCCACTTTGTCACTATCTTCTCCATTTTCGCCCTTATTTATGGCGCCTGAAATCACACTATGATTATTCAACTTGTCATGTATGCAAACAGCGAAACAGCAAATTGGCGACAGGCGCCCACTCAGTACTCAAGATATCGTATCCACATAAGAGTTCTCTTCAAACTGGCTATGGCGACTGAGCGCCCACACAACTCACTGTTCGCACTCCGGATCACCCTGGATGTCCCACACGCAACACTCAGTATCACACTTCACACACACACATGCTAGGCTACAGCTATGGCAGCGCTAGCTGCCACTACCTATCGCTGCACTCTACTCCTCTGCCCACTTCGTCTTCGGGCACTCTGCAGACCTCCTCGCACAAGCTGCTA
>BFEA01000601.1:133308-144674 GCA_003427395.1 Chara braunii | reverse complement strand
TCAGTCCAGGTCGTAGATGCTATAGTTCCGAAAGGTTAAGTCCTACCTAGCCTAGGACCTTCTAGAGGTATCTAAACTGGCTCTTCATAGATCTTAGGCGTCACTCCGTGGTTGGGTCAGTAGAGGGTAGTCGTAGCCTAGTCAGCAAAGGGCAGTCCAAGTCTTATCCTAGCCCGGTCAGTAGTACCCAGTCCCAATCTAACTTCGTACAGTCAACAATACCAAATGGGACTGTCCACATCCTGAGCCTGGGCTAAGGGGTCAAACCGCCGACGAAGCAAGTATAAATAGAGAGGCAGCGTCCACTCATGGATTGATTCTGCCTGTGAACCATGCGGAAGCGCTCTCGAAGTGTCTTGTGCATCAGAGGTATGTAGGTGCCCGACGAAGAAGAGGGCTAAGAGAAGGAAGAAGCGGACATAGCTGCGAGTTAGTAGGAGGGAGATGGCAGCCATAACTGCCACATTGGATAGAGATAGGATTAGTGTGTTATGTGTGTGTGTGCATGAGGGACATTCGGGATAATCCTAGTTGTGCGTGTGTGCGTGTGAACAAGTTGCTGGTGGATACAGTTGATCGGGTGGAATCTTTGTTTGGCACTGGGCGCCATAGCCATTCGAAACAGGTTGAATCTGAACTGTGTTCCTGGCCACTATCTTATCTCCGAGGTTTGTGTGGGCGCATTGCGCCAGTCCGAGTCATCATCTGTTTGCATGCATGCTGAAAGCGAGTTTGCGACAAGTCTGATTTCACAGCGCAAAAGGGGCAGATATTTAGATTTGTTTGTTTGAGAAGCTGCCTCACCAGAACTCGAACTCGCGTCGGTGGGATGAAGGGCCCATGTCCTACCCTATTGAGGATGGGCACGTGCTGCATCGGGGATCGACGGTGGCGGTTTGAGCGGTTGGGGCAGGCAACGGTCTGTTGAGCTGCGGATGGGTCACCTATAGTGGGCGTGGACTCTTCATAACAAAGACCAGCTCTTGTTTGGAGTGAAACAGGAGCTAGCTCAGTAGGTTGATGTGTTTGACTTACCTGAGGGATATCGGGATCGAAGCTGAATCTCCGAGGACTGGGCTAGTTCCTTTTGAGAATCACACGGGCGCTACTCTTTGCGCCGCACGAGATTAGCTTGGCCCATCCGCAAGGATGACACACATAAAGCGAGAAATCGTCCAATTTTTTTCTTTTTCGATTCCTGATGGGAAACATACTAAGGTATGCGGTTCAACGACCGATGGATGCGCCAGTAGGGCACGGAGGCTTAGAGGAATCCATTGGATTCAGGCCAACGGCCAAGAAAAAAATTACACGCAAAAAAAAAAAAAAAAAAAAAAAAAAAAAACTCACGACAAAAGGCGCAGCTGGGAGGTTGGAGCCTCCACACGGGGTTGCGGGCGCCCGATTTCAACAATCGACCTGCTCGTTTTCAGGTAAGTTTAGTTTCTGAATTTTTTGGTTTTTTTCTCTTCTTAGATTTTGTGACAGATTCTCCTCCTCCCATTTTGGCAAGGGAGCAGACGTTGGTTGGGGCAACTGGACCCTCACAACTCATCATATGCACGAAAGACGAAAATCATGGCAGTGTATCGTTCCATGTTCAAATGGAAGATTCATTCATGAGGGGCATAGCCCCCATCGTGGGAATGGTTTGGTTTGCCCTGTGGGATTCAATTCGAACTTGGGGCTGCATTTCGAACGTTGGGGGTTAGAAGATGACGAGGTACGTTCGATTTGTTCTCTTTTCAACATTTTTTTATTTTTTCCCCACCTCATTTCGTGACCGTTTTGTGGCATTGAAAGTGGGAAAACGCGGGGGAAAGCTGCAACAAGTTGCAGTGTCGCATTTAGGAAAACGAAAGAAAAGAAAAGGGAAAAAAAACAACGAGGCCGTTGCCTTGTGGTTGGAGAACAGCCTTTTTGGCTATGTGGGAGCACATGGTGCTCCCACTCTCGTTTGGTATGAATATTCGCGGCCACGAGATCCAAATCTCGTGGCTCGCGAGGGGCGCGTGGAAGAAGAAGAATTCAAGGAATTGAAGAGGGGGAGAGAGAGAAATGAGAGTTGGGAGGAGGAGGGCCTACTCCTCCCAACCTGCCAACAACCCTCTCCATTTTCAAGGGAGGGCAGAGGAAAATGAAGAGGAGGGCTGTTGCATGCAACAACATGAACCTGGCTGAGGAAAGGGTCAGGCGCGTATCTCGTAGTTAGTTGTTTTTCTTTTGTTTGCTTTTCTTTATTTTGGTGCATTCTTGTGAGGACACTTGTCCTCAGAAACTGCCAGAGGTAACTGTCAGGCTCCCAGAGGGAGCCTGCAAATTCAAGGGTCAAAAAGGAAAAGGCCAAGTACAACCTTTTCCTTGACGTATCTGCCTTAGGAAATGGGGTTAGATACATCAAACTGAAAGGGGTTGTCAAAAAAATTAAAGTAAAAGAGTTTTGAAAATGCCATGATCTCAGCTATCCCGTGAAATTCTAACATATTTGAGATAAAGAAAAGAAAAATGAAATTGGGCCAGTTAAAGAAACTGCCCCCCACTAAGGTTGTGGTTGTAGCGCGGCCACAATTAGCCTTTGATCTTAGCCAGATCAAGGGCTCACTGTGAGCCCACGATTTTGCCTTGGGGCTGGAGTGGCAGCTAGCTCTCTTCAACCACTATAAGAAAGCCAATTGTCCCAAGCTGCCACACAGAAGCACTCATGCTGCCAATGTATGACAACACACTTGAGTGTTGCTGGGCTACTGGAGAGGCTGTCAGAAGCAACGTGGGAAGAGGCTGGAGGTCTGCAATGGAGCGCTAGAGGAGGAAGAGGACAACCATAGTCAAGGTAGGGAGCACTCTGCTCCATTTCCCTCATGCAGGTGCTGGTCCGGTGGAGCAATACTTGGGACTCTGAGACCAAGGCGGCTAGGGGAGTGTACTTTGGGTCTGGATTTTGTATGGGGCCCAAAATTTATTAATTTGATGATGAGTTTTGAACGGTAGCAGTAGACTTGAGGGCCACGATGGGGGAGGTACCGGCGGGACGGACCATGACAAGCTGTTTTCCCATTTTTGTGGGGATATGCTGCCAGTTTTTTCTGACGTGAGCGACGATAATTTTTGCGGCGTTATGCTGCTGAAATTGTGGGTCATTAGGCGGTATTAAGTGGAGGGGAAGTTCTGTTTTTTCTTGGTGTGTCAAGGGGCTCGTCGTCAACGTTGGTGGAGGGGACAATTACAATGTAACTATTGCAGCGGTACGACGGGCGACATTAGAGGTATCAGCGACAGTCTACGTATTGGGCAACGCTTGCCAAGGTGGCACGGCACGCCCTTTGTTTTGTTTTTTATTGTGCACACGTCGGTTGCGATAGGGCCATTTGGCCCTGACCTAGTAGGACCTTGGGACCAGCGGAGCGCGTGAGTGGAACGGACGGTGCCGATGGAGTCGGAACGTGTGTCTTTTATTAGCGAGTTGTGGTGGAAGTTGTTTTGGTGGGCAACATCATCAAGTGTTGGAAGGGATAGTGCGGGATCACCTAGGACCATCTGGGACGAGTTGGGACTTGCGTGGGACCAGCATTTCCCTTTCTGGGGCATACACAACTCGTCGTCTTTGCACTTGGGACTGCCGCGTATGGAACTTGCGAGTCAGGAATGGATTGGGACTAGTGGTTGACCCGAAACATACCTTGGGGCAACAATTTTTTCTTCAACGAGGCACACTTATTTTCTTGGCTTCTTATGTAAGTTGAGGCATGATTGATGCTACTACTCAAGATGGCGAGCACTTCAACGCTTGCAACGTTTTTTAATACACACGAGGGATAGGTCGCAGTTTTGGCATTGTGCGAACGGGGCGATTGATATCCGATCCATCTATCACTTTTCCCATAAGGGATAGGCGAGGGAGCTTAAGGCGTCGAGCTGCTTGTTTCACACTAGTGTCACAAGGCACATCATCAGGTATGGCTTTGCTCCACGAAGAAGTGATGGAGTTGCTCATCTTCTGATTCCGCTCAGTGACGAGTGCTCTACGCGCGTCGGGGAAACTCTGGAAGTAAGATGGTTTTGTCTCGTGATGCTCCTGCGCTACAATGAGCGGCATGGTCCTTTTGCTTACATTCATCATTCTTCGCCGAACACTCGATAACAGGTTCCCACACTTCAGGCGAGATGCTTTTTCTACAGAGGAGTTCGAGCGCGAGGAGCGTCGACTTTTTGGGCTAATTAATGCTTAATGTGGTTCTTTCGTGAACAGATGGATGACAGTCGACGTGACCTGCCATCTCCCTCCTACTAACTCGCGGCTATGGCCGCTTCTTCCTTCTCTTAGCCCTCTTCTTTCTCAGGCACCTGCAGAATTTCGATGCACAAGACGCTCCGACTGCTCTTCTGCATGGTTCACAGGCATAATTAATCCATGACTGGACGCTGCCTCTTTATTTATACTTGCTTCGCCATGGTCTGGCCCCTTGGCCGGGGCCCAGGATGTGCACAGTCCCATTTGGTACTGCTGACTGTACGAAGTTAGACTAGTACTGGGTACTGCTGAGTGGGTTAGGATAGGACTTGGACTGTCCTCTGCTGACTGGGCTACGACTAACCTCTGCTGACTCAACCATGGACTGATGCGTAAGATCTACGAAGAGCTAGTTCGGATACCTCTAGAAGGTCCTAGGCTAGGTAGGACTTGACCTTTTGGAACTATAGCAGCTACGACCTAGATTGACCCTACTACGGGTAAAATCCACGCGACCGAACTATGTACAGTCGTCGACCATACAACTTTCAGGAACAGGTCGCGGGTTAAAACACAGATGGTCAACGGGTACTGTACATGGGAAAGGGAACAGGTCGTGGGATTGAGACCTGGGAACTCTATCTGTTACAGGACTAAGTGAAAATCGTTCCAGTTGTGGTCGTCAACGCAATGGGGCTGCTTTCTTTTCAGTTTAGAACCCTGACTTGTGCGGCTTATCAGCCGCGCGTCACAACTTTTAGTAGAATAAATCTAAATTTTATATTTCCACGGTCGTCTGCCTCTGCGGCCTTAGTCGACACGAAAGTGATTGGCCATATCACCAATCGTTACTTTTGCTCCTGCCAGCAGCAGGCATTTGTACCCAAATTGAATTTCGTCTTCTTAATCAATGCTCGAGTCTGGAATGCTTTGGCAACCCCTGCAACTTATCAAGCCAAACCTCAAGATTCATACTGAAAATCGGACAACGCCCGACATTAAAAACACATTTGTCAGGGTTTCTGCCCCAACAGCGCAATGTCATCCGATGAATTACATTGTGTGGGTTTTGGTTAAGCCGCGGCGAGATGTTTTGGCTGACACAGTGGCAACCGTTTTTGGATGTGCGCGGTGTCTTGCCTCGTCGCTGTGGTTCTTTGGCGTCCGATCTGGTGAACGTGTCGAGCACCTATTACTTTTGCAATGGGAATATTGAGAGACTGTGTCCGACCAGAATCTCACGCTCGCATCTGACTCCATGGTTGATGGGCCACTGAAAAGAAAATTTGTGCTCATGCACACAAATATAATCATGCTATTGGTGGTTCGGGGCAGCGAAGGAAGCTGACGAGCGGAAAAAGGGATTTGAACCGGTGCGCTTTTTTTCGATTTATTCGATTCGAAATATGACATGGTCTAAATAGATAAATAGCAGTATTAATACGGAAGTGTTTCGAGCATCCCAAACCCAAAAGGTTCCCCACATAGGTTTTCCCCAAAAACTTCCAGTAACTAGAGTGAAGAAGGTGAACAAAGCGCCTATTTTGGCACTAATCTTTGAAAATAAGTGAAAAATGGGATGTCTAGTAACAAGAAACAACACACTACTAATAGCCATTCCAATATAAATAAGTAAACTCATCCAAGCTGCAGGCACATGTACATAGATGATACGATAATTGTCGCCTTGTTGAAAATCAGATGGTACTACCCAAGTTGCTAAGTAAATAGCCATTACTGTCAAGAATAAGCAAATGGAAATTATAAATGATGTACATCTTCTTGAGTATAACATAAAATAAGAAGGTCGTAGTAATTCAAGGTACACCGATGGGCCTACCTCAGACGGTACATCCATGAACTGTTGAAATGCAGATCAGAGTTCAAATCCACTTGCTAGCGCATTGTTCCACTCACTTGCTGCAGCAATTGTGGCCGATGCGCCTTGCCCAAACTTGTGCCGCCGCAGCATATTGACGCACTCACATGCACATCACAACACTCACCTCACGATCAGATTCACACTCGGACTCCATTAATGGGTAGGGGGAGTCACAGAGGGAGTGAGGGAGAGAGAGGACCTCTGTGCAGGCAGTTCACTGAAATGTATCAAAGAGCAGCAGGAGGCTTCCTCTCTCTCTCACAAGCGCAGTGGTTGCCTGCTCTGGATCCGCCCACAAGCAGAGAGGGAAGGAACTACCTGGAGGTGCTCACCCAGTTGAGGAGCTGTCCTCTAACTGTCCCTCCCATTCTTATACTCTCTGACGCTCTTCTGGCTCGTGACCAACCCTTTTTTTTATGGACTTTCCTCTGTCGCACCCGCGAAAAGTTTTTTAGGTGATCCAGCCGCACCTTCCAGTACGGCTACCTTGTTACGACTTCACTCCAGTCACTAGCCCTGCCTTCGGCATCCCCCTCCTTAAGTAATTTAAGGTTAGGGTAACGACTTCGGGCATGGTCAGCTCCCATAGTGTGACGGGCGGTGTGTACAAGGCCCGGGAACGGATTCACCGCCGTATGGCTGTCCCCTACTATGCGATCAATGTCGTATCTGCCATCCATATCCGGAGGGATCATGGATCTTCGTGATGGGAACTGATCACTCGTATTGCAGGGCAACAACTTCGACGCATGGAAAACTGGGTAGGTGTGGAGGTGTGCTAGAATCTCTATCATGTAGGACGGTCCATCCTATCCACCCTTGACCTCTAGGACTGGCCACGGTCCTCTGTACGTTGGCAGTAGCTTCTGTGAGATGTTCTCCTCAGGAGCAAATTCTTTAGACTTGACCCAGACCAAGTCACCTACTTGAAACTGCGACGGGCGACGGTGCTTGTTGGCTTGCTCTATCATCCACTGTTGGGCCTTCCTGAGGTTCTCTACAACGGTAGCTAACTCTTTCTCGTGTTGTAACGTAAACTCCCTAGTACCGGGTGGTAGCCTCTGGATCTGGTCTCGGTGAAGTCCTTTAAATGGTCTACATGGTCTGAAAGACTTATGCAACTCATTGGGAGTGCGACAAGTGGCTAAATGCATGCTGTTTTTATATGCACTGGCTACCTTTGGGAGCATCTCATCCCAGTTAACTTGATCAGGTCCAGTATACGTCCTCAGAACTTGCTGCAGAATCTTATTCATTTGTTCAGTCTGACCGTTAGTCTCTGGATGACGGCTAGACAACATCAACAACTTAGAGCCATAGACTCTCATCAACTCCTGCTAGTTCTGACTAGTGAACCGGGTGTCTCTATCACTAACTATAGACAGCGGAATCCCGTGTTCACTGACCCAATGAGCAAAGAATTTCTGGATTACTAATTTCGTGAGTGCCTCCGCAGGCAAAGGAACAGAAACTGCATACTTGCTAAATCTATCAACTATAACCCTGACTTGGCTCTTGTCGTGCCTACTCTTGACATGGGTGCCCATAAAGTCAATAGACACCGAGTCCCCTGGCTGGTCAGGAATAGGCAAGGGCCTGAGAAGACCTAGAGGGGCACGAGTAGAGGTCGTGTTTCGCTGGCAGACCTTACAACTGCGAACATACTCTATGCAGTCGGCCTTCATCCCTGGCCACATGTACGCGCGCATGAGGTTAGCTAGAGTCTTTTGCCAACCTAAATGTCCCTCAGCATCGTGGCATTCCCCTAGGATCAGACTACGGATCTCCTCACTGTTAGGAACGCACAGTCGATCAACTACGTTAGTCTTCTCAAATAATAGCCCATCAGGAGTGCAGTAGTCTGGTTCGGACTTTGGGGCCTCCTTTACTCTCTTGAGGAGGTCACTATAGATAGGGTCCTGCGCATACGCCTCTCTAACTTTCTGTTGCAGGTCTCTCCCTATATCCAGATAGTGAGATGTTGCTCCGAAGTAGTCAGCTCTCCTACTTAGAGCGTCCACAACTACATTATACTTCCCTTTTACTGGCTTGAGCTCAAAATCATATTGGTCTAACTCTGCGGCCCACCTAGTAAGCTTAGGTGTCATCTTGGCCTGAGTCTTCAGGCACCTTAACGTTGGCCTGAGTCTTCAGCCACCTTAACGTCTCGTGGTTTGAGTAGACTTTGAAGTGCCTCCCTAGCAAGTAGTGCTTCCAGTGTTCTAATGCTTGCTTGAGAGCGTAGAGTTCCCTTTCGTAGGTGGATGTCGCTACCTTCTCCGAAGGCATCCTAGCAGAGCGTAGAGTTCCCTTTCGTAGGTGGATGTCGCTACCTTCTTCGAAGGCATCCTAGCAGACATGAACTCCACGGGTCCATATCCATTGCCATCGTCTTGCTGTAATACAACACCTATACCATACTGGCTCGCGGCAGTGGTGACGACAAAAGGTTAGGACGGATCAGCTACCTTAAGGATTGGATACTCTATCAATGCCTGCTTCGGATTCTTCATGGCAGACGTGCAGTCCTTGTCCCACTTCTAGATTGTTTCTTTCTTCAGCAACCTGCGAAGGAGTGCAGTGATGGTGGAAAAGTTTCTCACAAACTTCCTGTAATAGTTAGCTAGGCCTAAGAACGACTGCAATTTTGTCAACGTGCGGGGCGTAGGCCAATCTCTAATCGCATCGATCTTACTATCTTTTGGCTTAACTCCGTCTCCGTCTAAGACAAAGCCTAAATACAAAACTTGGGCCTTTGCCCATTCGCACTTCTTTGCGTTGATCTTGAAGTTGGCCTCTCTCAGCTTCTCCAAGACCTGCCTTAGATGACCCTCATGCTCTTGGAGGGTCCTATTGAACAGTAGTATATCATCTAAGTAGACGACTACAGACCTGTCTAACCATGGCCTAAACAAGTCATTCATACAACGTTGAAAAGTTGCTGGCGCGTTGGTTATTCCAAAGGGCACAACTATAAAGTCGTAGTGCCTATATCTAGTCCGGAACGCGGTCTTATACTGAGTATCAGGATGGACCTCTGATGATATCCGGACTTCAGATCTATCTTTGAAAAATACTTGCAACCTTGCACCCGATCTAGAAGATGATCTATACGGGGCAGTGGTTTCGCATTCTTCACTGTAATAGCATTAAAACCCCTATAGTCAATGCATATTCTAAGCTCTCCCTCCTTCTTGGGGACAAATAGAACAGGTGCTCCAAATGGAGACGAACTGGGACTTATCCATCCGGACTTCAGATCTATCTTTGAAAAATACTTGCAACCTTGCACCCGATCTAAAAGATAATCTATACGGGGAAGTGGTTCCACATTCTTCCCTGTAATAGCATTAAGACCCCTATAGTCAATGCACATTCTAAACTCTCCCTCCTTGGGGACAAATAGAACAGGTGCTCCAAATGGAGACGAACTGGGCCTAATCCAACCCTTCTCTAAGAGTTCATCTAACTGCTTGCACAACTCCTCCAACTCCCGCGGGGACATTCGATACACTGCCCCTTTAGGAGTCCTACTGCCAGGCTCTATCTCAATGCGATGCTGGATGGGCCGCAGGACTACCCCTGTTGGCGGCTTAGCTAAATCTGTGTACTCTTCAAGCAGCTTGGCAATAGCGGGATCTATGGGCTTTTCCTCCTTAGGCTCAGTGACTGGCCTAACGTAGGCTACAAAAACCTGTTCTTCTAGCTGCTCCTTCTTTACTAGCCTTGCAAACGCAGGAGCGCTAAGGCAACAATGTGCCAGAGAGTTATCTACCCCTGACACATGAAACAGATGGGCGGTCTTGACCCCGCCTGACGGCCTAGGGAGCCTACACTCATGCTCTCTCAAATGGAGTGTGGCCCCTGCTGCCTCTCCCCAGTCCATCCCTAGGACTATATTGAAGGGAAGGTTATCCTCTACGAGGAGAGTCAGGGAATGGAGAACTCTCTCCACCTTCCCATCTTTCTCTAGGCGGAAGTACGCCTGGACTCTTTCCACATAATCCTCTTAAGCGCATTGTGCGATTATCAACGATACTTACTATGGGGTCTGCTAACTTTTGGACTTTCAATCCCAACTTTAACTTTTGCAGCGCCTTTCTACTAATATAGTTGCGAGTGGCCCCATTGTCTACAAGGGCCCCTACTCTGCTCCTAAAGACTTCTACGTCTACTAAGACTAGTTGTCCTCTACTCTCGTTCTTCATCTTGGCCCAGGCAGGCATCCTCTCCTTCAGCTCATCAGCCATGCCTGTGAGGGAGGTGCCTAAAGAGACTGTGACACAGTCTCTGGACAACTTTCTAGGCACCGGCCTACAACCTCTGCCATAGGCGCATGTGGTGTGGGAGTTTCCTGCCGCCTCGCGCTCGCTTCCCCACATGGCCTTATGGTAGGGGCAGTTGCAACCCCTACCGGCGGCTACCTTTTGACACCTGGGCAGCCCATCGGGCCTCTCTATACTTTGGACAATATTTGATGATGTGGCCAGGGTCACCGCAATATATGCACTGCTTCTGGTCCACACGTTGTTGCCAGACGCGCTGGTCCAGGCCCAAATCTTCCCAAGGTCGGCCCTGTGGCGGACCTGGGTGCCAACCACTTCTCCTATAGGGTGACCTATTACCCCTATTTGGTGACCTATTTCCAGAACGGTTTTGCGGGGGACCTTGACCCTTGCCTCCCGCTTGGCGGTTTCCTCTACCGCCAACCCCTTGATCACCCTGGGAACGACCACCTAAGGCCCGGCCCCCTTGGCCCTGGCCTCTACCTCCTCCTTGCGGCCTCCCTCCGACCGCGACAGCAGCGTAAGTCCTCCCCTGGCTAGCGCTACTGTCCACTTCCTCTTCTAGTCCCCACTCTATCTGATCATAGGGGACTTCATCCATACCGCCCTCATCTAGTGTAAGGATCAGGCGATCCTTTGTCTTGACCTAACCCGAGATGGTACGGCCTTTCCACTTTTTGCCCTTATCCAGGTCCTTGTGCCAAAAAGTGGAGACTGAAATGGACCGCGCTTCGAATGCTACCACTTCCCTGCTCAAAGCATCATAGGTCATGGTAGGCTGGTGACTTTTTTCAAAGAAATGCCCGCGTAGCTGTTCGGGCATAGCACGATAGAAGAGGTTGACCAATTGGGTCTCAGTGACCCCATGGTCAGGAACGACGACTAACTCGTCCATCTCACCTTTGAGTGCCCTGACACTCCTCCATTGGCGAGAATGGATGGTTTGCAATTTATCTGAGGCTTTGAGCAT
>BFEA01000601.1:89755-119354 GCA_003427395.1 Chara braunii | reverse complement strand
AACTGGGGCTGTGCTACAGAGAGGTAGTACATACCTAGTAACATGTCCATTGGGAGCTCGTCACTCACCAGGAACGAGACACGATGTCTCAAGTCCCCTCCCGCGTACGGGAAAACACACTCTACATCATGGAGGTAGTCATTAACTACCATACGCTGTTTGTTGGCACAGGTCGACTCCACAGGTCGACTCAGGCGCTGCACTTGCCCCTGTAAGCGCAGCCTCTCAACGCACGTTCGGCTAATAAAGTTCCTAGTCGAGCAAGTGTCGTAATAGGCCCCGGCCTTGCGGCCTCCTATGACTACCTCGCTGACAAACATTTCACTCTTAGGGGATTTAACTAACGTCGTCCAAGAAGCTAGTGGATTTGATCTAGACCACTCATGCTCTAGCTCCTCTAAGGATTCAAACACATTCATCGAACAGAGGGTCGATGGGTCTGAATGTGTTTGCGGGACGACTGAAGAGTCTGTAGCTTGGGCCATCTCTCACGAAGGTGAGGGTGAATCCACCATCGCGACCCTAGTAGGAACAACTACTATCCCTACTGGCCCGACGTGTTTCCCGGAGCAGTGCCTGAAGAACTTGCAATGTTGCTACCAACGGGTTGAGAGGATCCTACCGCCGACCCCATAGTGGGCGGGATCTTCTCGGTGACCTTCCTATTGCGGCACTTGTACATGCTATGACCATATTGGCCACACTTGATACAAGCTTGCCGTGCCCACCGATCTCTCCACACGTCCTCAGATAGACCCGCTTTCTCCCATGGAGGAGCGTTGGGGTCTGTTTGACTCTTCGACCGGGATCCCCTAAGGCGTCTTTCGGTCCCTTTACCTTTTTGCTAGGTTACGGCGGCGACTACTCCACCCTCTGAAGTATCGCCACCTGCCTCTGCACCTACTCCCTCCTGGAGGTTGCCGTCCTACTCGATGGTTGAACCATCATTGTCGACAAACATTAAGCGACCCTTCGCCTTCCAGTTGGGAGGCAGTGTCTTCTTTCTCCCTTTCGTAGTGGGTGCCTGTCCATGCCCTATCTTTGCTTCAAGGTCTAGGGCCACCTTGCTAAACGAAGGGAAGTTGTGCTTATTGATGTTGGCCTCTTTTGCCAACTGGTTCCTGAGAGGCTGAGAAAAGCATCTCAGGTACGAAGTCAACAGGACCTGAGGATCATAACGTACCCCAGGGACATAGATCAAACGCTCTACAACGTCGGTGGCTTCCCTTACTGACTTGAACTGCCGCGTGTGCAATGTCAGGATCGCGTCAGTGGCCCTTTGAGCCTCCTGAGGATCATGCCACCTCTCCTCCACCATCTTTAGGAAGTCCTCCAATTTCTGGGAGGCCGCCCAAGCGCAAAAGTCATGACCATATCCCTGAAGTTGCACTAGACCGCTCGACCATCTTGCTGCACTACCCTCGAGGTAAGACGCAGCCACAAGCACTTCTTCGTGCGGCAAGGTGAGTTTGCACCTGACGTTGACCGGCACAACCCTCAACCATGTGTCGAGGTCCTCGCCTCTCTTATCCCCTGTAAAAGGTTTGGGAGCGACGATGGCCGTCTTTGGAACCCATTGTGTCTGTCCCGGTCCCTGCATCATTCCAGGCTGTGGACCCGGTGAAACAGGTTGCTGTGCTAGCTGCTGGGGCTGTGTGCCCTAAGGCTGCACTGGCTGCAAGACAGCAGGCTGCGTGGTGATTGCAACCTGTGACGGACTTGGAGTAAACACTGTCTGAACAGGAACCTGTAAACTACTCCCTGCTGATACCCCTCCTGACAGCGGCATGCCTATGGATACGATAGCAACCGTTGACGGGGCTACATATGGGGATACCCCAGTCACCGGTGGGACAGAGAAGGGAGGATATGGCACGGGCCAGGCACCAGGCCCGGCTGGTGATGGTGTTGCCTGAGCGCGGCCTGACAATACGGCCAGACTGTTGAATGTCCTGAAGGATGGTAGTCTGGTGCTCCTGCATCTCCATAACCCCTAGCAGGGTCTTCCTAACTACCCTCACATCATCATCCATATGCGTCAGGTCCATCGTTTCTAACTCCTCTATGTCTGTCTCTCTTTGCTGCATCCTGGCTCTTCTTCTAATCATCATCTCCTTCTCCCTTTTTATCTTTCCTAGTGCCTGTTGTAGTTGTGCCTCCTGCAGGGCTGCCTGCTGGATGGCGACATCTTCTGGGGTCAACACCGCGGGCTGGCTTGCCATTAAGCTAGTAGATTGACTCACGGTCTGCGCGACCGTGGACCCAGCGGTACCTGAGCTATCGGCTTGAGAAGTCTGCTGCGCAGACGTGCTCATGGTTGTTGTAGCCATGGCTGCTGTAGCACCAGCCTCACCAATTAAGGTTCTGCTGGCCTCGGCTGCTCTAGCTCTCCTCTCCCTCTGTCGGCGGAACAGTTCCCTATCACCCTCCGGTCCTAGGGACATGTGAGTTAATAGGCCTCTGGCAGATTGCAGGATCCTGCGGTTGTCCTCTCCGGTGTCCCCTGTGTCGCTCATGGACTACAACACTGTGCAATGTCTACACTAGATCATTCTAGATGCCTACCGCAGCTTAGTGCACAGACCAACTATTTAGTGGTGGCTATTTTTGGAACAGATCTCATTTGGGGTCAACAGGTAAGTCAGATTCCTACTGTCAATATTATTTTTAGTAAGATTAGTTCTCAAACAGAGGAAGCATCAGGAACAAACAATATTCTAAACTAATGCTGTCTGTCAGATGTCACATGGCTGTCCATCTAACTAATCAAAAATAAAAATAATGTTGACCGACTGGGTCTGTTCATAGCATGGAATTAAAACCCGAACTTATCACCTGGAACCTACCCCTCCCTTTGTTCTTCTCAAAGTCATGGTGTCACGTTTCTTCGCATCGGAAGCCAAGCGTGTCTCAAAGGTGTGTAATTCGGTCCCACCCCTGTGCCCCGGGTTATCGTCGAGCAAGGCATCCACAACATTCTTATTTACCCTCGTACGCCGACGAGCCTTCCACTCGGATGATCTGGCTGATCAAGAGGCAATTTAACGTCCGCCCCCAAGTGACATCAGGAATTATTTTACGTCGCAGCAGGACGACGATCACAGCCAGATCAGAGCYGAGTCCCCAGCCAGAAATGTTTATAGACGGTCTGGTAAGCATCTATAGAGGCTGCCATACTCGAGTTAACCCCTATCATGCGCAATCAGCAGAACCAATGACTTGCAGCGAAGCATGCGTGTACTACACCGAGTGGGTTGGCATGGTGACCGTGACCCAGTGTTTCGTCCAGGGCCCTTCAAGAAGCTCCGCCCGTCTTCTCCCAAGATGCTCCACGTGAACAATCACGACTCTCAAGGTTGAGCGCACTCGACACCTCACGATGAGAGGACTCTCAAGACAGAACTCACCTCCTCACGGTAAGAAGTGATGAAGAGGGTAGATAAGGTCAAGAGCAACGTACCTCGTTCATGCTGCCCCCAACCACAGAGATAATCTCACCAGATGACCTGAAGATGATTGCGATGACCAGTCACAGCATCGGCACAACCAGCATTTCGCCGTTCCACCTCAGCCTCAATCACCCAACAGATAGTTCACGTCACATTGCGAACACCCAATATTTACACCTTAGCCTTCCAGGCGATGCCCCTCACTACCTGGGTCGCTTTCACACTCGTCTCCACCCTCCTCACTACACACCACTTACGGCCAAACTCTCCCAGCAGCCCGCATGTATGTACCGTATAAGGCAGAAGACAAGCGCCAGATGAGCGCAATCGTACCACAGCTCTGATACCAATGCGAGGCTACGCCCGCTTAGCCCCTACGGGGCCCTATTTGCAGCAAGGTCGGCCGCCCTAAGTGAAGGCAGGCACGACAGGCCCTTCGATATAGGGAAGGGCCTGCCTCGCATTTCGGCATTCGGGTGCTGGCTGCATGATGCGCGAGCGCTGCTGCGCTATCCGCTGGCTGGCTGGCACTCACGCTCTCACGGGCGAGTAGGAGGGAGCACGCAGCCATAGTCAAGCTGCGCTGCTGTAAGCTAGGTGAAGCACAGGGTGGTCCTTGGGTGCTAGTGGCATCTGTGCGGTGTGGATCGGTGTTGTGAGTGTTACGAGAGACATACCTGGTGCTGAAGCGGGCGACATTGGTCGCCATATGCTCGTACCTCGGGAACGCTGTCGATGTCATCATTGTGCTTCGTAGTATAGGCTAGATAGGACCTGCCACATGTAGTCTGGGCGCCGAGCGCCAATAGGATATCAACTCTGGTTCGTAGTTGATGATGATGGGACTACTTCAGCATTGTCAATTTTGAACTCTTGGTGTGTTCTTATTTGGTGTATCTCGTGATGCAAGTCTGCTGTGGTTCGAGGTCAAGACTATCTGGGCTCATATGTATGATGTTGTTTGATTGCTGAAGTTCGCTAATGCTCATCTTCCTTGCAATTTGGTATCAGAGCTGTGGTGCGATTGCGCTCATCTGGCGCTTGTCGTCTGCCTTATACGGTACATACATGCGGTCTGCTGGGAGAGTTTGGCCGTAAGTGGTCTGTAGTGAGGAGGGTGGAGACGCGTGTGAAGGCGACCCAGGTGGTGAGGGGCATCGCCTGGAAGGCTAAGGTGTAAATATTGGGTGTTCGCAGTGTGACGAGAACTATCTGCTTACGTAGGAGGCAGGGGCTGCAGCTGCAGCTCCTGCTCGAGCTCGTGAGGAACAGGCTATTTCTGGCCTGTTCCGCATCCCTGTTTACGTGCCTGAGTCTCAGGGGCAGGTCGAAACAATGAGGGCCTGAAAATGGCCCTCCGTTTCAGGCTGGAAAAACTCTGGGTCTGAAAGACCCAGAAATAGGGCCTGCAGGCCCTCGTTTTTCAGCTTTCAGGCTGAAACGACCGGGGCCTGTAAGCCCTAAGTTTTAGGCTTTTAGGCTGAATGTCCGGGACAGGGCCCGTGTGGCTATGCAGTATGCCACAGGCAGAGGTTATGCTGGGCGCATCGCCCAGGATCTGATTCGACAATTCTGGGACAGACATTGATTGGACACTCGGCAAAGGACTATTTTTTGGACTTCGCTACTGCGATCTTGGTCTACTCCCTCGCCTCGTTCCTCCTCGTCTCGTCCCTCCCCCATCTCGCATCCGTGGTATCCCTGTGTGCGCAGGAGGGACCTTTCTTCCATGTGTGCGGTCCCTCCTCCCTCTCTCACCTGTGTGATGTGTGACGGATGTCGTGTCAGTCCAGATCAGATCAGATCTTCTCTTTAAGTCTTCCACTGCGCCCTTTGTGCCATCTTGTATGTATTCGGAATGTACATTGCTTGTTGATGCTACRCTGACCTTGCATTGTCCATTTCAGTCCTTTTCATCACATAGCGGATCCTTGGCTCCCTGCGCATTGTCCCACTGGACATGCGTCAGTTTTAGTATCGGAGCCACGCGTGGGAATCAGGACGAACCTGATCTGACGCGAGCGCGGGACAACCCAAGATCGATTGGGTAAGTCGGGATTGATTGATCGATTGACCCTGGTTAATTGATTGATTGATTGATTAACCCTGATTGATTGATTGATTGATTGAGTGAGTGATTGAGTGATTAGGGCACACTAATTAGTCCCCAAAATCGCAGATTCCGACCTAACTGCCAAAATCGAATTTTTTTCTCCTCTTTGGATTTCGTTTTCCCGCTATTTTTTTTCTTGTGGTAAATTGCAATAGCAGGGCATCCGAAAGTTTCGTTTCTGAACTCGAAACTTTGTTGCTGGAAAACCGAAATACTGCACCTTTCCGTTATTTCGAGAAATCCCGCAAATTTTTTTTGAATTCGTCATTCGTCTGAAATTCGAAATTTCACGGCATAGAAGTCCGGAAATTCTTTCTGAAAAGTTTCGATCATATTCCGTTATGAAAATTCCCGTAATCTCGAATTTTTTTTCGTTTTTCAATTCCGAATTTTTTTCTGAAATTCGTTTTTCAATTCCGAATTTCGATTTTTCTTCTGAAATTCGTTTTCAATTCCGAATTTTTTTCTGAAATTTGTTTTTCAGTTCCGATTCTGAAATTCGTTTTCATTTTGGAAATTGTCCCTTTTTCGGGAAATTCCTCTGCAGTTCATTGTTTTCAAACTGCGCATACTCTCACCTAACATATTTCGAGTTTTTTTCTATCTCGGAATTGTCTGGACTTGCGGAAATTAATATTTTTTACTGTTTTCGCAGTTCAGCTACTCCCATCATCTCCATTTGATATTTTGATTCATTTGCAGTCTGAAATTCGAAAAAAAAAATTCCCTTTTTTCTTCGAATTAACTGCTGAGGGGATACTTGAGGGGCCCACCGAACTTGCAAATTCGAAATTTTTTTCTTTTCTTCGAAATCTTTGCAAAAGTTCCAAATTTTTTCTTGATTAGTGGCTCCATATCTGGGTGACCCATTCGATTGCCCACTCCCCTTCTCTCCACCCCAGCTCTTCATCCCTTCTCCATCCTTCTTACCTGCCCATTCACCTGCAGTTGCAGACCTGGTAAGTCCTCACTTCAGTAGGCCACGACAGGCACCCGCGACGCGTGACCCTAATTACTCGCTTGCAGACTGCAGCAATGGATCAGAAACCAGGTGAGTCTGACGAAGCCTACGAGGCACGGTTAGTGGCCATCATAGCCGAAAGCAAGCAACGGGCAGAAGCAGCGGCAGCTGCACGGAAGAAGAGAGAGGCAGAGGCAGAGAGACTGCGTCTTCTGGCCGAAGAACAGCGACAGAAGCACGCGGCAGCAGCAGCCAAGGCCGCCGATGAAGAACGTGTGCGGCGACGCGAAGTTATATTCAGTGAGGAAGGTGCATTACACGCACAGGCCAAGGACTGGCAGAGGGACGCCGAGAGCGGCGAATCCGTTGACTACGGGAGCAAGGTATCTCATCTGCTCAACCGTGTCACGGACCTCCTCGCTACTTGTATCGCGCAGCAGGAGGACATCCACTCTCTCGACCACACCAACAGGGCGTTACAACAGTCGATGGACCAGATGTTCAAGCGCATACAGCAGCTGGAGCAAAAGGTCGCGACCGCCAACACCAGCGCCGGCCCCTCCGACCTCGTCGACCGCGTCAATGTCCTGGAGATAGACGTGGGAACACTTAAGACTGGGGCACAGCAGCTGCAACAACAGGTTTCCGCAGCAGCCGGCCCCAGCGCAACGACACGCGAAACTATTGCCAAGTTCGATGGGCTCCCGATCTTCTGTGACGCATCAAAGACCGACCCCATCCAATGGTGGCGCCAGTTTGAACTCAAGCTGGACATCCACCACGTCATCTACGCGAACCGGCATGCATATTTGTACTCCCGCTCGGGAGGCGCGTGTCAGGCATGGTTGGACAACATGCTGTCCGCACATGCATATACAGTCACCGAGTTACACAAGTACATCACCTGGGCGGACGTCACGGCGGCATGGAAGAAGCGTTTCCAAGTAGAACCGCCCGAGCACCAAGCGATGGACAAGCTGCTGACGTTTTCGCAGAACAGCATGCCAAGCGGGGACTGGATTTCTGAGTTCCAACGGCTGGCAAGCACGCCCAAGTTCCCGATGAACTTCGACGGCATCAAGCTTTACTTCATCAAGTGGTCGTGACCAGCGTTGCAAAATGCGTTAGCTCAAGTCGCCGAGAACCTCAACACAAGTGAGGAACTCTTCAACAAAGCCGCGCACATCATCGTGACGAATTTGGCAGCCCGGAATACGGGCCACTCGCCGACTGCCGGCCAGGGCGCGCATCAGCATCGGCCACAGCATCGGCCGAAAGTGGCCGTGGTCGCACCAGCAACGCCTAGCGACCCTTCAATTCTAAACGAGGCTGTTTCGTCTGACGAGGGAAACATGCTCGCAGCTGCCTAGAATGGTGGCCGCCCCGCCAAAGGACAAGGACGCAGCAAGACGAAGACGAACACCATTACTTCTTCTGGGCCCGGGCAGGCAGCTCAAGAGCAAGGACCTTGGACAGCGTACGGGCTTATGGAGCGCGGGTACCGTTGCAACAAGTACCGCTATTGCTTGTGGTGCAACAGCTCAGCACATGAGACAGCGAGCTGTCCCACAAAGGCCAAGGGTACCGCCCAGTCGGGAAAGTGAGCACCGCCGTGAGTGATGCGACGGTACTCTCGACGCCTACGGAACCGGTTGCCGTACGAGTAACCTCCCTCGGTTCCAGGGCACATGCGGACGTCGTAAGTCCTCCCACTCCTCATTCTTTTGAGGACTATGCTGCCCGGCTCGTACCTTCCCTGAATTCACGAGCCCAAGGACAGAATGTATGTGCGGTTTCTTCTCCGATCGGAAGCAGCGGCATTGATTCGTCTTCAAGTGGACCTTCACGGGATTCGGCGCGCGCGCTCAACATAGAGGACTTGGACCCGTTGACGCTTGAGGATTTTTCATGGCTTCCTCTCCCTTCCACCGGCTGCTTATCGGAGCCGCAATGCGCAGCTCTTAGCACTCATCTCCCTACATACCTAGCCTTCTATGCACCACCAACTTCGCCGATGGAGGACGAAGTCGCGGCGGGGGAAATTCTTGCATATGTGAGCAAGGTGGCCCGCGAGTTTCGCACGCAGCGGTACGACGACAACAACGCACCGCTCCTTTATGTCCGCATCCAAATCGGTCAAGCGTCCTGCACCGCTTTGCTGGATAGCGGCGCTACTCGCAACTTCATTAGCCAGTCCTTCATGCAAAGGGTCGGCCTTGGACCACAAGTTCGAAGGAAGGCACACCCTACGACGATCAAGTTGGCGGACGGTCGAACACAACAACTCCTTGACGGCTACATCGAAGCTATCCCGGTTTATTTCGCACCTCATGCATGCGAACCGGTGACATTCGACGTCTTGGACACAAACTTCGACATCATTTTGGGCATGCCTTGGCTTGCAAGTGCCGATCACACGGTCAACTTCCATTGGCGGACGCTTACAGTTTGCGACGCGTTTGGCGCCGAAGTACCATGTACTATTCCTCTTCCGCACCCTTCGATCCGGTGCCAAGTTGTAACAGCCAAATCTTTTCGGGCCACTTGCGCTTACGAGTGGACCGAAGAGATAGGCTTATGTTTTCTTTGAACCGTCGAGGTAACCGAATCTCAACCAACGGACTTGTCTTCAGACCCCCGGGTGGTGCAGTTGCTCGACGAATTCGCTGACGTCTTCGAGTCACCTACCGGTGTGGTGCCAGATCGGCCGATCTGGCACGAGATCATTCTCGAGGCCGGTGTCGTGCCGCCAAAAGGTTGCATTTATCGCATGCGCGCAGCTCGACGACTTGCTGGACAAAGGTTGGATCCGGCCTAGCAGCTCACCCTAGGTGCGCCGGTTCTCTTCATTCGGAAGAAGAATAAGGACCTTCGCCTATGCATCGATTACCGCAAGCTCAATGCGCAAACTCTCAAGAACGCGGGACCTCTTCCTTGTGTTGACGACCTTCTGGAACGCTTGGGCGGCGCAAATTTTTTTTCCAAACTGGACTTGAAGTCAGGATATCATCAGATCTCGATTCGGTCGCAAGATCGCTACAAGACCGCGTTCAAGACACGGTACGGGCACTTCGAGTGGGTCGTCATGCCTTTTGGACTCACCAACGCCCCAGCGACTTTTCAAGCGGCGATGACCAACGAGTTCCGTGCAATGCTGGACCGGTTCGTGCTGGTCTACTTGGACGACATCCTCGTCTATAGCCGGACCTTGGAGGAACATCTTGACCATCTTCGACGAGTGTTGGAGACACTCCGGCGCGCCAAGTTCAAAGCCAACCGCGACAAGTGTGAATTCGTACGCCAAGAGTTGGAATACTTGGGCCATTTCATCACTCCACAAGGCATCAGTCCGTTGTCGGACAAGATTCAAGCCGTCCAAGATTGGCCGGAGCCACGGAACGTCACGGATGTCCGATCCTTCCTTGGCCTTGCCGGCTACTACCAACGTTTCATCAAAGGGTACTCGAAGATCGTGGATCACTTAACCAAGCTTCAATGCGAGGACTGACCGATTGACTTCGGAACGGACGCGCGGGAATCATTCTTGGCCCTCAAGGCCGCATTGCTCTCCGCGGAGGTATTGCGGATATACGACCCGCTTTGCCAACACGTTGTCGGGCGGCTGGCTAACCAGCCGAAAGGCCCTTTTAAAAATAAAAATGATTGTTTGTTTCTCTTCGGAATGATTTCGTGTGTTTTTTTTGATTGAGTGCATGATGATTAAGGGATGTTTGGGGGACACCTGGGTTTCTCTTCTTGAACTAACGTTGCTGAAAGCTCAGTGGGGCCCGTCGACGCAAGGCAAAAGCGGGACCGCGCGGATCCCAAGAATTGGAGTTTTTCGATGTCAGGGTCAGGAGAATAGGCTCTGACGGCGGACTTTGGCAGTCGCGCCACTTCGGGCATACCTGATGGGCTTGATCATACCGAGCCCTAGGACTGCGGTGCGGGAAGAGTTTACGATTGAGGCACGAATAACCAGCAATTAGGGGCTGGTGTGTGGAGCCTTGATTACGCCTAGCTGTGGGGTATCGGTACGAAAGGTGGATTCTGGGAGCGGGCATTGAGACAAGTCAGCGCCGAGGTGGCCAGCCCGGGTGATTAATCACCGGCAAGATGATGCTCTATCCTTGGAACACGCGGCTCGACAAACGCGTCCCGTGTGAAATGCTCAAGGAAAAAGGATCGGTTTCGGTACGACCGCTGCATGAAATCGGATCGGCGTGATGAATGGGCCTACAGCGTGGCCAAGACCCCCATGCAATGGGATGTGGGATCGGCTGACGGATGAATGAGACCGGATGGGCGCGCGACAGAGGCATCGGAGAATAGGTGCGTCACCAGAAGGCGCCGATGAGACCCTTCCCCCTCCAACTACACCCAGATGAAGGAGGAAGGTTGATATCTACCGAGAATTTGAAGCGAGCCGCGGGGCCCTTGCTGGGCCATGGAAGAAGTCGAGGAAGATCTAAAACGTTGGCGGAACGATGCGAGGGTACGAAATCCGGAGAGGGGACAGGTGGAGCCAGAGGACTGGCGGGGGTAGGCACGAGGAGGACAAGTAAGGAGGGAAGGAGACGAGATCTGCCAAGAAAGCAGGGAGTTTCCTCGATAACTGTCGGGAAAAGCTGACTAGAAAGGAGTCCACGGTGCTATCTTGATAACCGTTTTTAAGCGGCGGTCGGCCAGGACCTGCAGTTATACGTATCCGAGCCGAAAAAGCGGACAAGATCTGCCAAGAAAGCAGGGAGTTTCCCCGATAAGTGTCGGGAAAAGCAGACTAGAAAGGAGTCAGTCCACGGTGCTATCTTGATAACCGTTTTTAAGCGGTGGTCGACCAGGACCTGCAGTTATACGTATCCGAGCCGAAAAAGCGGACAAAGGCGGACAGCGAAAAAGCAAGCGAGTAAAATGAGGGAGGGGAAACGTCAGCTGACCGTTGGTCTAAGCGGGAGGAAGAGCGGGAGGTTTCTTCGATCCTAAAAGATGGAGACACGACAATAGGATTGGTAGAGCAGAAGGAAGGAGGATCGAAGGCCTCTGAGGTGGGTGCCGAAGGAAGAAGAGACGGAGGCAGGGAGCTTTCAGAGGATGGAAGTGGGAAAGTCAGGGAGCTTCCGAAAATTTCGACAGTCGGGAAGTTTCCAAAAATTTCGACCTTCCCGCAGAGGGGGGCGATCGAGATAGTGAGAAGAGGGAAGGGGGCAGCGAAGGGAACAGGGATAAAAGCAGGATGGAACGACAACCAAGAGGGGGGGGGCGCACGTAGATAGAGGAGGTTTCTCGTTTACGGACGCACGGAGCGCACGAGACTTCGCGTCCTCCAAAACGTCCGACGGAGAGCGCTAGCTGGGGTGAGGGAAGTAGAGAGAAGGGGAGTCCGGGTCGACGGGTATAGAGAGGGGGGAAACGAGAAGAAGGGGGGGCGCTCGACATCAGTGATCGGAAGGGAAAGAGAGGGGGAGAGAGAGAGAGAGAGAGAGGTCGGAGCTCGCGTACTTCTTCCGCGACCATAGCGCATCGGGAAGGGGAGGGGAAGAAGGCGCACAAGATCGGCGCACGTAGTCGTCTCACGTACCTGCGTAGGAAGACGCACTCGTCCCCTGATCGGGGAGTCTGGCAGCGGTATCAAGCACGGCGAGGGGGGCGCACGGAGATAGAGGAGGTTTCTCGTTTACGGACGCACGGAGCGCACAAGAGTTCGCATCCTCCAAAACGTCCGACGGGGAGCGCTAGCTGGGGTGAGGGAAGTAGAGAGAAGGGGAGTCCGGGTTGCACGGGTATAGAGAGGAGGAAAACGAGAAGAAGGGGGGGCGCTCGACATCAGCGATCAAAAGGGAAAGAGAGAGGGAGAGAGAGAGAGAGAGAGAGGTCGGGAGCTCGCGTACTTCTCCCGCGACCATAGCGCACAGGGAAGGGGAGGGGAAAAAGGCGCACGAGACCGGCGCACGTAGTCGTCTTGCATACCTGCGCAGGAAGACGCACTCGTCCCCTGATCGGGGAGATTGGCAGCGGTATCAAGCACGGCGAGGGGAGAGCCGAGCTCTTAGCGTACGGGGGAATCGGGATAGCATGGGGAGCGCTCGGGGGAGCGCTCGTGCTTTACTCGCTGAGCACCCGGCTCCGACGGAGCGCCCAAGGGAGAGAGAGGAACACTTAGAGGCGTGGGCCGTTTCGTAATGGACGACCGACGCTCGAGAAAGTGAGAGAGGGATAGAGGAGGAGCAAGAGAGGGGGAGGAGACGGCCGCGCTGGACCGAAGAACAACGAAAGTGGGGTTTTGGGTTGAGGGAAAAGTGTTCGAAGCTCACCGGAATCATGCGTGGACTCTACGACTAGCTGAGAGACGGACGCACGAGCGGAACGCGCTCGCGCAAGGAAGAAAAAGGGGGAGGTCAGAAGGGAGGTTCGCGTCGAGCGCTATCGGAAGCAAAGAAGAACACGGCGGGCTTAACAAACCACGAGGCCCACGAACCTCCGCAGCACTCGCAGAACGCATGGTAGCTCTCGTGGAAGAACTCTAGGGAGAAGTCGCGCGGGAGCACTCGAGACTATTCGGGAACGGGCAAGCGCCCGAGCACCACGCTCACGTGGCTGTGAGCTAGTGCCGGGAAGGAGAGAGAGAGAGAGAGAGGGTCGCGGGGAGAGGAACTGAGAGGAAAGATCTTTAGAGAAGAGTCGCGCATGAGGATTCGAAGAGTATTCGGGGACGTGCGAGCACTCGAGCTTTGCGAACATCTAGCTGCGAGCTAGTGCTGAGAACGAGAGAGGGAGGAAAGGCGGGAATTCTCCTAAATCCGTCCCCTCTTCTACATAGAGGGCGATTTCCCAATCACCGGTCCACAAGAAGAACTTGTAGCACCATATGTCTACTCCCCCACAGTCACCCACGCTAATGCCTTTCGGCTCAAACTCTAAGACCCCTAGGCTCATATATTCTCTACTATCTCTTCTACGATCGCTACCAACACTCTCCACCCGTCGGACCCATCCAGATACGCCTCCGGTATTACCGGGGCGGGTTGTTCCCCTCGTCGGAAGGTTCGGCACCCCAGTGTATAGAAATATCTGATCCCGTAGCCTCCCAAAAGCTCCCTCTCTAGCCGAGCATGGCCAACCGCTTCTTCCCAACTATTCAGGAAGGCTCCCCCTCGGTCAGTCCCTTCTTCTACGTAAAGTGCTATATCAAAGTCCCCGGTCCACAGGTAAAAGTTGTAGCACCAGACCTCTACTCCCCCATGGCTGCCCATGCTAATGCCCGGCGGCTCAAACTCCAAAAGCCCCAAGCTCATAGGCGTCCCACTACCTCCGCTACGACAGCGACCAGTACTCTCCACCCGTCCGATCCGTCGAGGTAAGCGTCCGGAATCACCGGCGAGGGTTGTCCTCCCCTAGGATAAATCCGGTATCCTAGTGGGTAGAAGTATCTAAGCCCGTGTCCTCGCAGCTCCCCTCTTTTCGCTCGAGAGTTGCCTATCGCCTCCACGGAGGAAATTCTCCCCCTGGTCTTGCCCCTCCTCTACATAGATGGCGACGTCGAAGTCTCACGTCCACAGGCGGAAAGTGTAACACCACACGTCGACCCCACCGTAACTACTTACGCTAATCCCTTTCGGGATTGCTTCTAGGCTCATTCACCCTAATCAAGGAGAGAGATTTTTGTCACTTTTACTATTTGGCCACTCGAGAGACCACCCCTACCCTGCAAGAAGAAGGTGCCTGTGAGCCCAGCAGGATCAAATGGACAAGAGAAGGAACGCCGTCTCACTCGGCTACCTCCCTGTCCTCCCCCGCTGAGAGGTCCTCCCACTTCCAGGTATAAGGACTAGCGGCGAACACAGGTTATCCCCGAAGAAGGGTGGCAACCCCTCCTCCGGAGTCGGACCGCAGTCACACACTCGTGCCCTACGTTCCTCACCGAACCGACCCCTAGTCCTAAGTTAGCCTATCCGGAACCACGCCCCTACTCGGCCCACCTCGAGCGTGGAATTACCCGGGTCCAGGACTTGATCCTCCTATCGATCAGATATCACTAGCCTGTCTACTCCCTCTCATTCTCCTTCTCGTATCGTGAACCCTTCTCACTTCGTTCCCTTCTCTTTTCGCCTCCGGCTGACTCTTTTCTCTCTTGGAATCAAGGAATTCAATCGGGGCCTCCAAAAAGGGGTGGGGAAGCAGAGATTTTTGGAAGAGTCTATCAGGTAAAGCAGATATACATACGTACCTTGTGGTTCTTGAACCCTTTCAAAATTCGTTTTCGTAGTCCCAACAATCCCCTAGGTCCGAGTTCGAGAAATCGGCAAGGCACCGGTCCACCCAAGACCCGTCCTCTGATCCCTCGTCCAAGGCCCCCCACGTATCACTCGCTTCTCCTTCCCGAGAAACCCCCCTATCCCCCTCGTTCACAACGCCAGTCGAGATTTCCTCGCCCCCTAGTCCCAGAACCCGAAGCACCACTCTCCTCACCCCCAAGTCCCGAACGCCTCCCGCTTGAGGACCCCGCTCCCTTGCAGGAGGCGTGTCTCGAGCGGGTCCCGCCCGCAAACCCCGTGGATCGAGAACCGAAACCCCCGGCCCCTCTCGTGAACCCCTCTCCTGCGCGGAAGATATACCCCGTGTGGGTGCCGTCCACAACCCGTGCGGGTCGAGGATATTTGGCGACCCCCTAGGGTCCCAAATTGATAACGCTCTCGGACTCTCTCGAGTAACCCTTTCCTCTCTCCCCCCTGCGTCCACTCTCTCAACCCCGTGTGCAGACCCTATCACCCTATCTTCCCTTACGGCTCTTCTTCCCCCCCCTTTGGTTGTTTTTCACCCTCATTCAAACCCCCACAAGCAAACTGTTTAGCCCTCTTAGTTAGTGGATTCTAGAAAAACACTCCAAAAACGTCACATTCCCTGACAAGGACTGACCTGAATTATCTTGGAGCGGCAAGGCCGAAGTCGCAAGTGGGGTCGTTGCGGACCTGCAAAAATCGAGAGCTCCCGACACCCCTTGCACCCAAACAAGCCCAACACCCGTTTCCCACGCTGAAACGAGCCCCCAATAGAAACCTCACCCGATGCCGCTCAAAAGAAACCAAACGTCGTCAAACGAAATGTCGTCGAATAGCTGTCTAGTTAGCCAGAAGAAGTCGCGGTTGAAGAGAAACCCGAGTTTGAAGAAAACGATGCCGAAAAGGAAGCCGATGCCAGTAGTCCGTGAAGATTTCGACGCTGATAAAGGGAGGAACCTGGTGCCTGAAACAAGACTTTTTCGTCCTCCACCGCCTGTCTCGCCTGCTCTCCCTCACCCTGCAATCTTTGAGCCGGCCGAGGCCGTGGGAGAAAGCCCATCCCCGGCAACGGCGCCACTTTGTCTCCCAAGAGGCTCTCTCCACACCTTTATAGCAGCAGGCTACCCTCCGTGCATGTTCCAGGCCTGCCTTTTGGCGAGGGGGGGCTCGCTTCAACCTCACCTCGTGTCGAGCCTTAGGTGCTGACCTCCTTTCGAGGTCCTTTCACGACCTTAGTGGGTCTTCTGCTCAGGAAGCAAAGACAGTGGTCCAATGCGGATCGGAACTTGCTAGTGCCGCCAGCGCGGGACCAGCTCAAAAGCGCTTGGTTCACGCCCTTTGTACGCGACCAGCTGCACACCCGGAAACACAAGACCTGGAGAAAGGAAAGTTTCAAATTCCCGACTCAAGCCATCAGTACGTCACCCGTGGAGCTCAAGTGTCGGAAGGGAACCTAGAGAAGGAAAACTCGGACGACTCACTCACGTCGACAGCACGTGACCGGTTGCACCCACACAACCCAACAGTCAGAAACGGGACCGGGGGAAAGCAAGGTCTTTGGCACAACTGTCGAGCGAAAGGAAGACTTAGAACACTTTGCTCACGTCGTCAGTTCGTGACCACCTGCACCCACGAAACACAAAAGTTTCAGAAGGGCCTGGAAAAAAAAGTCTTTGGGGCCGCGAGTGGCGGAAAGAAACGGTGAAAAGAAAAATTCTGCACACTTGGCTCACGTTGTCAGCACGCGGCCGGCGGAACTTGCCAATACAAAAGTCTGAAAGGGGCCGCGCTCCCCCTCTCTATCTCGCCCTTTCGTTCTCTCTCTCTCTCTCCCTCTCTCTCTCCCCCCTGCCTCGCTCTCTCTCTCTCTCTTTTTATCTCTTTCTTTCTCTCTCTCTATCTCTTTCTCTCGCTCTTTCTCTCTACCTCTTTCTCTCTCCCTCTCCCTCTCTTCTCTCTCTTTATCTCTTGGAGTAAAGGAAACTCGGTCGTAACCACACGGCCTCGATTGTGAGGTCACACTGAAGGGGCGATGGCCGAGGCTGTCCGAAGGACAAAGTGGCGAATCCTTGGTAACTGACGCGGTCCGAGAATGCACATATTCGGTCGAGTCCGTAGTTCAGTCGGTGCTGCCCACTGATTGTAGCGCCTCTCAACCTCCGACCGCGTGTTGTTGCAGATACTCGTCGCGTGCGTCCACCCTTCGTTCGTTCGGGCTCCTGTCTCCCTTCCTCCTTGCGCTATCTTGCGACCTCCCTCACGATCGTCTAGACGCCCTCCGGAAGTCATCTTCCCACCCGCTGTCTTGCTAAACTGCCTCGAGAGAGGTGTGAGGACTCGCTCGTCGAGGTGGTGGAGAGATTGGCTCGGGTAAGGTAAGTCGGCCAATGATTAGGTACGATAGGGGGGACCCTATCGGAACCTTGGAAAGGGCTTGGAAGACGGGATCTAGGTATGGAGTGACCCTCCCTAGGGTTGAGGAAGAAGGGGAGGTCACTACGGAATTCTTCGAAATATACGGGCAGGAAATGCTAGTCCGTATCTCGATAGTCTCAAGGGACGGTACCCACACGCGAAGAGCGGAGATCTTCTTGTCTCACGACGACAGGCAGCTCTTTGCTACAGAGTTGGCGGAAGGAAATGACCCTCTGGGTATCACGTAGAGAACCCGAGACCGACTTATAAGGTTGAGAGGGGGTGGCAGGAAGGCGTGAGATAGAAAGGGTTGAATACCGAGGACGGTTAGAGATCCCGCGGGCAGCCCACTGCCAGACCTGGGAGATCCCTGCTTGGGTCTACCGATTGCTCTACCCCGACAACACAACGGTGAGGAAAGTCCAAATTAGAGGACCGATAATTGAGAAATTCCCCCTGGGGGAAGAAAAGGGGCACGCGCTGTTCACCCTGTGTTGGGAGTCCCTAGAGCTTACGGACTTTGAGTGGTGGGCTTTGGTAGGCGATTTCATCAAACCCCTGTTCTCTGGACAGGCCTGAGAAGTGGATAGAGACCTGATTAGGCGGTCCTCGCAAGAAGGGATTAGGGGGGCATCTCGGATCTGGAGATTGCCAACCTTGTGCTAGCCGCTAGCGAAGAGAAAAAACTGCGGGACTCTTGGTGGACTGTGACTAGTGAGGAGTCTGAAGGAGATAGTGAGGCACGAGAATCGAGTGAAGAGGGAAGAGGCTCGGAAGAGAATAGCGGGGCAGAAGGACGAGGGAGTGACTCTAGCGAAGAGAGCGACTAAGAACTGGTGCATGGAAAGTGTGGTTGAGCACGGGGTCGCCCGATCACCTAAGACCGCTGCAATGGGGCGAACCGAAGAGGATGTCGAATTGGGGGTGAGATTGAGCAAGTCAGCTGAAGGAGTGAACGAAGGGGTAGAAACTATGGGTAGGGCCCTTAGGAACCGGGAAGAACCCCTCGGAGAAAAAACTGCGGAACCGCGTACGAGCTCGGACGAGCGGTTGCACCGAGAGACGGAACCACATGTGCCTGTGAGAGAGAGGGTGGCTGAAGCCACGAGGGCCTTTCCTGTCGAAACCCGATGGGTAGACCACGGGGACACGGAAGAAAGAGTCGGTGAAGGGCAAGAGTGTCCCTGTGTCAGGGCTGGATACTGGGTGCCAAGGAGAAACGAGGAAGTAGGCCCAAGAAGAAGGGAACTTGGGGACGGACGACTGATCGAGATTGGGGGAGGACCGCGAAGATGGGCAGGCAGGGAGATCGGTCCCGCCTGGACGCGAGAAGAGGCGGTAGGAAGGAATATGGGAGGACCCGGAGATATCTGGAGAGGGGCTAGGGCCCTGGAATCCATGCATTGGGAACGCGAAGACCTGGGTTATGGGGGACGCAGGGAGGCAGAATCATGGGGACCTCCGAGACCTCGACCCCGGATGGAGGACTTGGACCCTTCCTGGTACAAACCTTACGATCCAGCGATAGATGGGCCGACCGATGGACCTTACTTCCGTCGGTATGACGATCGCCAAGTCCCTTATTACGATGTAAACCCGGGGCTAGAGTCGCTCTATTTTAACGGAAGGGACGTGATCGGTTTCGTGGAAAAATGGGAGAGTTACGCCTACCGGAAAAAGTTTTCGGAAAAGGAGTGGATCGACGACTTCATACAACATTCGGACCCGGAGCTAGACCAGGCCATCAGGGCCGTGTACCCGTCTGATGGAAGGTGGAAGACCTTTAAAAGCAGCCTACTAAGGATCTTTGCGTGTGACAACATGATCCCCACGATAGAGGGGCTGCGTCGGGTGACGAGAGGAGAGCAAGAAAGCCTGGTGGCCTTTACTCGGAGGTTCAAACGCTTGTCCCAGGCCTTAGTGGATAGAGGGACTCCGCTAATTTCGAAAGGGTCGCCGAAGTAGTCTTTACTGGAGGAGGTGTGGACGTACGAGAATATATGAAGGAGAGTCTAGACCTGGCACTTCGGAGTATGCGCTACCAAAAGGGCGACGGTCGTCGTGGAAATGAGAGGCAGCCTCCGGGGCCTCCCGCCCAACGCTGGGGAGGAGGACCCCCGGGTCGGCGAAACCAACCCGGCAATCAAGTGAACTGGAGGACCGATCGAGAGGCCAGAGGGAATCGAGCCTCGGAATGGGGAAATTCCCGATGGAAGGATGCGAGGGATGGAAGATGGGGAGACCCTCCTCAACCTAGGGCCATGGGGGCACGACCAGAGGTAAGTCAGGCTAGAACGCCATAGCCTCCCAGGCCTCCCGGGGCAACGGGAGCACCCACTCAAGTCGCTCCCCGCCCTAACAACCCGCCGCCTCGAAGCGGGTGTGTCTATTGCAATGAGGAGGGTCACATCAAACGAGAATGCCCTAATCTCACAGAAGCCCTAAGGTTGGGAGTAGTAAAATCAAATGAGAATAAGTGGGTAGTTTGGGGGGACGATGGGGAAGGGCTGGTCCAAATGATGGTGGTACCTATGGGGTGGACGAACGGCGTCGCAGTGTTCCAAAGGGCCATGATAGCAGTCCTCAAAGAGTTCATACCAGAGAAGGTGGAAGCTTTCCTTGACGACTTCCCGATAAAAGGGTCGGTCGAGCGGGACGAGACGGAGGTCTTCCCCGGAGTAAGAAAGTTCGTAGTAGACCATATGAAGGATGTCGGGGAAGTCCTGGCAAAATTGGATGATGCCAACCTTACGGTGAGCGGAACAAAGAGCCGTTGGAGTGTCGGCGATCAAAATATTAGGCTTCATCTGCAACAAGGATGGGCAGAGACCCGATCCCGCTAAGTTAGAGAAGTTAATGACCTGGCCGTCACCACTTAAGTCAATCACGGAGGTTAGGCAATTTCTAGGGGTGGTGGGCTATTGGAGAATCTTTATAAGGGCCTACAGTGAAAAGGCGGAACCCCTAAGGAGGTTGCTCAGGAAAACTGAGGAACGGGTTTGGGGAGAAGAGCAGGCCGCAGCCATGAAAACCCTTGAGGAGGAATTCCGCCAGGGTGGACAAGTCTTGGGGGTTCCTTTCTTCGAAGACGAGGAGAACCGCCCCTTTATAGTTTCTACGGACGCAGGACCTTGTTCGGTAGGAGGACTTCTGTCGCAAAAGGATTCAAACGGGAAGGAGAGACCCCTCCGATTTGAAAGTAGAGGCTTAAACCCCGCCGAGAGGAATTATAGCAAGGCTGTGAAGGCATGAGGCTCTTTCCACATAGGAAAGAGCTCGCCACAGTTGGCCTCATTCAGGCACTCGCATGCTGGCGGCAGCGCTGCTGGAGCTTATGCTCGTGGGCTGCTGCTGGCGCTGAGCGGCGAGGTGCAAGCGCGTTTGGTCGTGCAGGGAGCAGGGCGCTGCAGAGGGCAGCGCCATAGCTCAGCCTCCACAGCTGGTTGGGCTTGGACTACAGTGAGGCACAGGGGTGGTCTTCGGGTGTACAAAGGGAAGACGTGGAGAGTAAGACGAGGGAGAGAGAGAGAAGGATGACGATGATGATGATGTGAGGGCACATACCTGGTATTGGCGATGGTCTGCACGGGCGACATCTTCAAGTACTTCGGAGGTTGCTGACGTCAACAGTCGCATTGTCAATTAGTAGGCTAGTAGTAGCTGTGTAGGGAGTAGGCTGGGCGCCGAGCGCCAAGTTGGGAGATACGGACTGGATACATATGTTGGTGGTGCCGAGAGCAAGCTCTCATTGACATTGGTTTTCAGTGCTACGATTCTCCATTGGTGTCATATTGGTGCAATGCTGCTTTCTGAACACTGTGATATGGTGGCTTTCAATGTGATTGTGCAATCTGAATATTGTCATCTCGCTATTGCTTTGTTTCCTTGCAATTTGGTATCGGAACTGGTTCGAACTACGCTCAATGGTTCTTCGCAATAGTTGTTCGGTGCTTGGCATGAGTTGTGTGGGGCAGTGATAAGGCTTGGGCGTTGGACATAAGGCAGCCCAGGGTCATGTGGGCGCGCCAGGAAGCTATGTGGTGACATTAGGGGTGTACGCTGGATGATGAGAGCTCGTTGATATGGCATTTAAGCCAAGGTGGAACTGCATTCTGCTGTTGGTTGTGCCGAGGCAAAGACCGGTCATCATAAATGCACATCAGGTTGCCAGTGAGAAATCTGTGGTTGGGGGCAGCATTTTGAGGTACACTGCTTCCTTCCTTATCTACCCTCGTCATTGCTTCTTACCGCGAGGAAGTGAGTTGTGTCTTGAGAGTCCTCTCAATGTGAGGTGTCGCGAGCGCTCAACCTTGAGAGTCGACATTCTTCCTGGGCAGCAAGCTGGTGGGAGACGTGCGTTGCCTCTGAAGCACTCGGGTCACAGTCACCATGCCAACCCGTTGGGAGTAGTACACACATGCTTTGCCACAAGTCCTTGGTACTGCTGCTGCACAATAGAGGTCATGCAGGGCATGCCAACCCTTTGAACAGACGCTTACCAGACCGTCTTTAAATATTTATGGTGGGGACTCGGTGTTGACTCTGGCTGTGATCGTCGTCCTATCTGCGACGTTAAACCACTAGTACCTCGCTCAGCTATCGGTCGCGGGCCTTCCCGTATACGCGCTGCAGCCTTAGGGTGGTCGGCCACGGGAAGGCCCGGTCGTAGCGCTAAGGCCGGGCCCCGGTTCTGTAGGAATGACACTACTACTACCGAAAAACAATAAAAGAAAAAAGGAAAAACAAAAAGAAATACACAAACGAAAAAAAAATGAAATACACAGGAGGAGGAAAGTTGCACGGGAGGGAGGGAGGGAGGGGGAGGGGGAGAGAGAGAGAGAGAGAGTGTCTCGAAACGGGAATGCATTTTCCCGCTATCGCGGGAAGATTCATTCGCGTTTCGAGACTCTCTCTCTCTCTCTCTCTCTCTCTCTCTCTCTCTCTCTCTCTCTTTTTTCGAAAAACGAAACGGGAATGCATCTTCCCGCGGATAGCGGGAAGATGCATTCCCGTTTCGTTTTTCGAAACGAGGGGGGGAGAGAGAGAAAGAGAGAGAGTCTCGTTTCACAAACTGAAACGGGAATGCATCTTCCCGTTTCATTTCTCGAAACGAGAGAGAGAGAGAGAGAGAGGGGGGGGGGCAGCGAGTTCGGCGCGACCCTCTGTGCATGTCGCCGCCCCTCCCTCCCTCTCTCTCTCTCTCTCTCTCTCTCTCTCTCTTTTCGAAAAAACGAAACAAGAATGCATCTTCCCGCTGCGGGAAGATGCATTCCCGTTTCGTTTTTTCGAAACGAGAGAGAGAGAGAGAGAGAGAGAGGGGCGGCGTGCAGGTCGCCACCTCTCTCTCTCTCTCTCTCTCTCTCTCTCTCTCTCTCTCTCTTCTATCTATCTATCAAAGCGGGAAGAATCTTCCCGCTTTGCGCCTACGCAAGGCGGGAATGATCCCGTTCGTTTTTCTTATTTGTTTTTTCTTTTTTTTCGTTTTTTTTTTCACGTTTTTTTCGTGGCTTTCATGTCAACGTTCGGGATGCCTGCGCTCGGCAGTCCGAGCCTCGGCACGGATCCACGTACTGGTCGGTTGAGGCTCGGACTCGATAGCTGGGCCAGGTATTGGTGGTTTAAATAATTCGTGAGGAGCTACGGGGGATCTCCTTAAATGCCTCCTCAGATCAAACCGGGTGTAAGGCTCGTTGCATGCGAGGATAAATAATGTGCAGGGGCTGGCAGGTTCAGCGTTGACTTGGGGCACAGGGGTGGGCCGGATTGCACACCTTTACACACGCTGCTCAACCAGATGCTCAAAGCGTTGACACAAAGTGACAACTCAAGAAGGATACAGGGAGACGGGGGATTCCGGTAACTGCTCGAGGTGGCACTAATTCGACAAACTGCCACCCAACATGCATCTCAACAGGTAGGTTATTTTTATGTTTGATTATTTAGTTGTTACGGACTTGTTAACAATCGACAGACAGCTGCAGATAGGTTAGTTCTTTTCCTTGTTGCATTGCAATCTGTGTAAGAGTAATCTAAAAATAGAATTGAAACTTACCTGTAGGACCTAACATTTATTGTTGGTTACTACTTGACTACTTCTCTCCAGGTTGACCGAAATTAGGTGTTTGATCATACTCGGTTGTGTGTCAGGCTGAGGTAGGGTTCAATGTGGACTCTAGTTTATATCACACACACTGTAGCTCATGAGTGATGCAGGTGGTAGTGAGGAGGAAGAACGACTAGTAGAACATCTGAGAGTGACTCGTAGAACTGCACTCAGCCAACCGATTACCTTCTTGGAGTTAGACCAGGGAGAGGAAAGGCGGCTGCGAAGGGAAGCCAGAGAAAGGACGCTATTGGAGAGGGCTAAGTCAGCAACAATCAACGTTGAACGGACACTTGAAGCAGCAAGACTATCGGACGCTAAAGTTCAGGTTGAGGTTACGATGGCTACTTCCTCTTCAGTGTCACAGGCCATGTCTGAGGTCTCTTCGTTAGGTGTTAGTCAGGGTACCTCTCGAAGTTCTGTTAGTCAATCTGTTGTCTCACAAGTCAGCCAACAGATGCCACTCGCACCAAAGGATTATGAGATCCTCCAGGCAGACTAACTTCATGATGAGTTGCAGCGGCAGTTGAGAGAGGCAGCGGAAAGGAGACAGTGAGCTATTTTGAGAAAAACTAGACTAGGGAGTAGGAGACAGGAGCTAGGCAGATCAGAAGCAGTACATGAGTCAACACTTGACACTGCGATGCGAGCGCTGTGTAACTCGCTCCTTTGCGTGGCTGAAACGCAGGTTGTTCAACAGGAAGTGCTGGCTGAACTAGTGGCAGGCCAGAAGCAAATTCAGAAATTTTGGCTGCACTGCAGGCTCCTCGTCCCATGATGAGGCAGCCTCAGTATGTTGTAGCTCCCCCTTCGGGTGCGGGCCCCTCAGTGACGCCATCGCCAGTAGGGCCATCCTTCTCTCCTATGTTTGGCATTCCTTCATCGAGTAGTCAACCAATGGTTAGTGGTCCGGTTCTTAAAAGTCTTTGTCGTACCATCGACGACAGTGGTTACTACAGTCCCACTGTCGAGCCAGGCCCAGGTTAGCGTGCAGCAACCTGTTTTGGTGGCTATGCAGCCACTACAACAATCTCCTGGGCCAATGCAGCCTATGCAGTGGATGCCTAAAATACCCTTGTTGATTCCTAAGCCCTTCTCTGGCGACAGGAAGAAGGATGAGGACTTGGATACTTGGGTAAGGATAGTGCGCACCTATGTGAGGCACAAGCTTACCAGGCTGGAGCAAGAAGTTGGAGTAACTCCCTCTTTTTTAGAAGGGTCAGCAACCCGTTGGTTGAATGGCCTAGTGCAGCAACAGGGCTACGGTCAGAGCTTCGATGCCTGGGCCCATCCCCAAACATTGGAAGATTTCTTGCGGTCCGTGTATAACAGGTGGCATGACCCGCAAGGGGCTCAAAAGGCCACAAATGCAATCAACAGTCTTTGTGCCAGAAGGTACAGGAATGTTCTTGAGCTCACAGATACAGTCGAACGTCTGCTCATGGGATCGATGGCCTTTTGGACATGGTGCAGGGTTGTACAGTGTTTAGCAAAGTACTTCAAATCTGGCTACCACCAGATTGAGATGGCAGAGGAGGATGTCTACAAGACAGCCTTCAAGACCAGGTATGGGACTTATGAGTTCCTGGTCATGCCATTTGGACTTTGCAATGCCCTTGGGACCTTCCAGACAGAGATGCACCGCATCTTCAGGCCTTACCTGGATGAGTTTATGGTTGTCTACCTGGATGTTATCCTGGTATTCAGCAAAACTGCCAGGGAGCATGCGGAGCATTTGGCCTTGGTCCTTCAGTCATTACGCGACAGCCAGTACAAGATCAACAGAGAGAAGTCCTCTTTTGGAGTTCCCTCTGTCATCTATCTGGGTCATGTAATCGATGGAGACGGCCTGGCTCCTGAAGCAGCCAAGATTGGTGCTATTCAGGAGTGGCCTCTTCGTCGGGAACTTTTTTGTAGTGGCTGCACCCTTGACCAACCTAACAAAGAAAGACACTCCTTTTCCTTGGTCCCTTCACTGCCAGTCGGCCTTCACACGACTCAAGAAGGCCTTGACTCATGCACCAGTGCTGAAGTTGCCTGACCCCACTTTGCCATTCATCCTGACCACGGACGCTAATCAGTATGGCATTGGGGCAGTTCTTCAGCAAGACGATGGGAATGGTCTACGACCTGTAGAGTTTGAGTAAGAAGATCAAGACTCAAAAGTTCCAGGACTCCATCTACAAGAAAGAGCTGTATGCTCTTGTCTGTGCCCTGAAACGCTGGAAGCACTTTCTCCTGGGAAGGCACTTCAAGATCTTTTCAGATCACTCCACCCTTCAGTGGATGAAGTCCCAGGGAGAGTTAAACGATAAGTTGGCACGATACATTTAGTTCATTGACATGTTCGACTTTGAACTGAAGCATAAGAAGACTGCTACAATAAGGTAGCAGATGCCCTCTCTCGTAGGCTTGACTCTTTTGCGCCGATCTCCTCTACTCACTCCTTTGGAGAAGAGACCCGGCAGACCATTGCTCATCTACTGCCTCAGGACCCGACTTTCGGACCCATAGTCAGGAATCTGCAAGCAGATCCTAACTCTGAACCAGGCTATGCCCCGAGTTCAGATCTGCTGTATACTTAACAGCAGAGGTGAGGAGCGCTTGTGCGTTCCATAGGACCAGCGGCTCAGGACACTGCTGATGTCAGAGTGTCATGACGCCCGTGGACATTTTGGGTTCCTAAAGTCGTATGCAGCCCTGTCGCCACGCTCCTTCTGGAAGAAGATGCGGAGTGATATGCTGCGCTATGTGGAAACCTGCGAGCTCTGCCAAAGGAACAAGGTCCAGCACAGGCCTCCTTTGGGACTGCTCAAACCCTTACCCATACCTAATGGCCCTGCTCAATCTGTGTCGATAGACTTCACAGATTTAGGCAAGACCACCCCTCGTGGCATGCGTTAGGTTATGGTCTGCGTTGACAAGTTCTCCAAATACGTAGAGTTCATCCCCTTGCCAAAAGTGGCCAGAGTCCCGGCTGTGAGAGAAGCCTTTTCAGAGAGGTGGGTCACACACCATGGACCGCCCACTTCTATAGTCAGTGATCGAGATCCCCGATTTTGCAGCGATGAGTGGCAGTCCTACTGTAAGGACTATCTGCACTCACGACTGGACATGACTTTTGGTCATCATCTTGAAGCCAATGGTTTGGCTGAAGTGATGAACCAAGTCTTATTCCAGCTGCTGCGTCCTGTCATCTCTCCGGATCAGCAGGACTGGGATCTTCACTTGGCTCGAGCACAGCTTATGTATAACATGTCTGTCCATTCCTCGACTGGGTTCAGTCCATACCGGTTGCACTGGGGACGTGAACCACGACAGCCTCTCGATGATATCATCGATAAGGCCAAGCCTGAGCTGACTCCAGGCACTGCGGAGTCCACAAGACGTTACCGCATAGATGTGGAAAGAGCGCGGGCGAACTTGTTCAAAGCCCAAAAGGCGATGATTGAACAAGCTAATTGCCACAGGCGGCCTTCCCCCATCCGCACTGGTGATCATGTCTGGGTAGCCAGTTCTGAGCTGTCGAGGGAGGAGGATATCTCCCCTAAGCTGTTGCCTCGTTACCTGGGTCCATGGCAGGTCTTAGATATAGTAGGCGCTGATCCATTCGTTCCATCCTATGTCATTGATGTCCCGCTGCATCTACGAACCTACCCGGTCTTCCATGCATCTAAGCTGCTTCCTTTCACTCCAACTGATGCATTCCCCGACCGGCCCCCTCAATTTGGTCCACCAATCCCTGGCAAGGGATATGACGTGGAGTGGATTGAGGATGAGTGGGGCACAGGCCCCGATCGGCAGTATCTTGTGAGGTTCGCATTCCAGCCGCCTTCTGAGAACAGATGGTTCTACAGAAGGGAACTTCTCAAGACAGCAAAGTCAGTTGTTTTGGAAAATGAAGCGGCTCAGAAGGGCAACCTTCCTCGCCGTTCACCTCGCCTACATCCCTAGCTCGGAGGTCCTCGCTCCCCGGGGGGGTAAGCCTGCAATGACTTGCTGATTCGGACTGCTGAGATTGACTGCGAGGCTGTATACTAACCAGTAGGTTAGTTTTGTAATTTTGTTTGGCTGAGGGTTAACCGAGGGACCTACCTGTAAGGAAAACCCCTGAGGGACATATCTGCTAATATGGGAAAATAGGCCCGGTAGTAGTTCGGGTTTCCTACAGCTACCCTAACTGCTGAGAGCAGGACCGGGCTACCCCTAGGACAGACAGGCCCTAAGGGCCTAATCTGATAGACGGTCCTATAGCCTATAGCCGGGTCCGGTAGAGGCCGAGAGGCCGAAACAGCAGCCATACCGGTCGGTCAGTCAGTCCGGTCTAGATCTAGGCTAGGTAGAGTAGTCTATTAATAGTTTAGGGACTTCGGTCCAGAACTTTTTGGCAGTTCATTTTTTGCGATACAGCGTTTTGGAGCCAGGAGGTTTGTGGCGGCGATTGTCTGCAGGCGGTGCCCTGAGACTCTCACCGCGGACAGCAGCCATAGCCAGCCGGTTGAGGACTTGCCATAGCTGGGGCATCCTCTGTGCATCAACCCCTGTGGGTTTCTGCGAGTGGCTGGGCTGTGTGGAGACTCTACACTGAGTCTATGTGGGTGGTGGCAGCCATAGCTGCCGGTTCTTCGTCAGAGTTGTTCAGCGGCACTGAAGACTTCATCGCAGGAGCTGTTCTTCATCTGGGTGGTTGGTGCTGGCCTCTGGGAGGCCAGTCTGATGTGGCGCTACTAACTGGGTGTAGGATAGTGAGTGGAGTGTGAGGTTTTGAGAGTGGCGAGACACTGGAACAAACTCTGTAACGATTTCTGGTTAACTGGCTCATCATCAGTGTGTATTCCAATTGTTATCCTCGCAGGTTCTTTCTTGTGATTGGTTGTTGGGAGTATCGTCAGAGAGTGAGAAACACTGTGTGTCCTCTCCCCATCTGTGCATGTTTGTGCTCCAGCTATCTTCTTTGATCTGTGTGCAGTGTGGACTCTGTCTCCTCTCCCCCTTCTCTTATGCATGTATGGGCGTGTATGAGACTGACTGTGTGCGAGTGGCGGTGAAAATCGTCAGACAACCGAGTTCATAACACAGCTCTATCTGGCGGTGTGCAGTTGGCCTGCTTATTTCGCTTTTACAAGTTTTCAGAATGTCCTTCTGTAGAACCTTGCATGGTGGGTAGTCTATCTGGGGCGGATGCCTTGTCTGGGGCGCTTACACAGTAATGTTAAAGGCAAATACGGCTATATGCTGAAACCTGCTGAGTATCCAATAATGAATGCGTCGGTGTGGACAATCAGCAGGGAAGTGCACGTCTACTAGCAGCCTAGCATGTAGGATGCCTGTGCAGGCGGCAGTGGTCACCTTCATGGACATCCGTGCGCTTGGGGTGGATTTGCTTTGATGTTGCTCAACAGTTGTCAAGAACAGATTAATAGTGGCTCCCATCAGAAATCAGACTGACAATCGCGGTGTGTGATTTTTTATCGCTCTCTCTTGTGGATGCAGTTTAAGTTGGCTGAGAAGATGCGGCCGTGGATCATGAAGAAGATCAAGGAGTACCTAGGGGAGGAGGAAGAAACTCTTGTTGATTATATTGTTTCTCACATGTGCCAACATGTGTCCGCAGCAAGTATGCTTGATCTCTTGGAGTCCATTCTGGACGAGGAGGCGGAGATGTTTGTGTTGAAAATGTGGAGGATGCTTATTTTTGAGATCAAGAGGGCAGAAGTAGGGCTCACAAGAGCAAAGTCGTAGCCTGTGGCGATTTTCAGGGTATGGGATTCACTAGCCAGGCCACATGCAACCTGATCTCTCGCCAAAGGGTGCCAGGAGAGAGGCCTCATCGTGTAGTTGTTCGACAGCACGGATATGTCCCATTTTCCCTGAGAGGCCGCTGTTTCTCCCAAAGCTATGTGTCATCTTTCATGGTGGGTACAGCGTCTGTTTTGGGCCATGTAAGTTCCACGAATACCATGCTTCTATTGAGGTGCTTCCAGGCGTATCCAAGCACTGTGATGTTGTCTCTTGACTGCTGCGTGCCAGCCGCGCTTGGCTTATCATTCAACTGACATGCAAATGAAAATTAGTCAAGGATGTGTATGCAGCTGGCAGTTATCGGTATCTCTATTTATCAACATTTGCATGCTCTCTCTCTCTCTCTCTCTCTCTCTCTCTCTCTCTCTCTCTCTCTGTGTGTGTGTGCATGTGTGTTTTAAAACCCCCAAAACCCCGAATTTCTGTGTGTGTGTGTGTGTGTGTGTGTGTGTGTATGTTTTAAAAACCCCAAAACCCCGA
>BFEA01000601.1:71053-86867 GCA_003427395.1 Chara braunii | reverse complement strand
GTTTTTAAAAGGGTGTGTTGCAGTGGAGGTGCTTGCAAGTTTCCCTTTTCCTTCGTCAGCTGCCGTTTTGCCTCTTGTCGGGGGGGAGATTGAGGGGAGTGTGCAGGGGGGGGGTTGACATGGTTTTTAAAAGGGTGTGTTGCAGTGGAGGCGCTTGCAAGTTTTCCTTTTCCTTCGTCAGCTGCCGTTTTGCCTCTTGTCCTTCCAGACCCGGCACTCCCCCCGCCGACACCGCTGCCACTGCCCGCCATAGTGCCGTGGAAGTGGAGGACGCAAGGACCAACAGCGAGGGGGAAAAGAGAGTAAAAGTATTGGAAGAAAAAGAAGAAGAGAAAGGAGGAGAAATAGAAGGAGAACAAGAAGAAGTAGAAGAAGAAGTGAAGAAGGAGAAGCTGCTGTCTGCCCGTATAATATGGGCAGGAAAAAAAAAAAAAAAAAAAAAAAAAAAGAACGGAAGATAGGGGCCAGTACAAAATGGCTGGCGGATATGCGAGATGGTGGACGGTATGATATGGGGGAGGAGGACGACGCCGAAGAGGGAAGAAGAGGACGAAAGAGGAGGAGAGGAGCAGCAGCAGAAAAACGAAACAGACAAAAGGAGGAGGAGGGAAGAACAAGCAGGAGGAACAGGCGGAGGAGGAGGAAGAAGAAGAAGATCAAGAAAGGAAGAAGAAGAAGAAAATCAGAGGAGGAGGAGGAGGAGGAGGAGGTGAAAACGAAGAAGACGACGGCGAGAGGAGGGGGACGAGGAGGAGAGGAAAGGAGGAGGAGAAAAAAGATAGAGACTTGAAAAACAAACAGAAGAAAGGAGGAGGAGGAGGAGAGAGGGATAAGATACGAGGAGGAGGAGGAGGACCTGCCGGTAGTGTATGGGGATTACGGGGACAAAGAAGAGCGAGAGATGGAGGAGGAGGAGGAGAGAAGGAGAAGGCAAAAGTAGGTGGAGGAGGAGGAGAGAAGAAAAAGAAGAAGAAGACGAGAGGAGGAGGACAAGACGAAAGGAGGAGGACAAGATGAAAGGAGGAGGAGGACAAGACGAAAGGAGGAGAGGAGGAAGAGGACCTGCCAGTTTTGCGTGGCAATGACAAAAAATAAAAATAGAGAGAGAGAGAGAGAGAGAGAGAGAGAGAGAGAGAGGAGGAGGAGGAGGACCTGCCGATACTGTATGGGGATGACGGGAAAAAAAAATTAGGATGGTGAAGGAGGACGAGGAGGAGGAGAGAAGGAGAAGGCAAAAGTAGGTGGAGGAGGAGGAGGAGAGAAGAAGAAGAAGATGAGAGGAGGAGAGGAGGAGGAAGAGGACCTGCCGGCTTTGTATGGTGATGACTGGAAAAAACAAAGGACGAGAGAGAGAGAGAGAGAGGAATCCCGCCCGTCAGTACGTCAACTAGCGGTGGGATTTCACCGCAGCTTGCCTATCCTGACACATGGCACTTCTCAGCGCACTGGTGTTGCCACGTGGCACAATGAAATCGGAACAAGGAGGAGGAGGGGGAGGAGGAGGAGGAGGAGGAGGAGGAGGAGAAAGGAGGAGGAGGACGAGGAGGAGGAGGAGAAAGGAGGAGGAGGACGAGGAGGAGTAGGAGGGGCGTTTGATTGACTATATCTATGTAGCTGTAATTAAATTAATACACTTATGTTTATTACGTACTATCTTATTTCATAAATAATCAATATACAAAAATTAAGGATTCTTCTAGTTTTACTAGAAGAATTTATTTTTTGTATATTGATTATGCGAGGAGGAGGATGAGGAGGAGAGGAGAAGAATACGAAAGGAGGAGAGGAAGAAGAAGAAGAAGAAGAGGAAGGAGGTGGAGGAGGCTTGACCACGTTGGCGACAGCAGCTTCATGGGCAGCTCGATGGGGAGGGCTTCTCGATGGGGCAGCTCGACGGGCGGGCTTCGTGACAGCAGCGACGACGGGCGGCTTCGCGATGGCAGCAACGACGGGCTTCGCAATGGGGAATACCTCGTCTGAACTCGAACGCGGTGTCGCACCGTGCCAGAAGGGAAACCATTTCTTGGCGGCTGATCTCAGCCGCCGATCTTTGCAGATTGGCGGCTGGGATCAGTTGCTGAAGAAGACCCCCCCCCCCAAAAAAAAAAAAAAAAAAAAAAAAAAAAAAAAAAAAAAACTAGTCGTAGATCCGAAAAAGGAAAAAGAAACTAGTGTTGCTGGAGGCTGGGGAGGCGACCACTAGCCGAAAAAGGCCTGCCCCCCCCAACACATGAAATTGCGCTGGGCTCACCTGGCACCAACCGGGGGACCCAACCGGCCGGGCCGCCCGGGACCCCTGCCGGACGGCCCGGATTTTAAGCACAGAGAGAGAGAGAGAGAGAGAGAGAGAGAGAGAGAGAGAGAGAGAGAGAGAGAGTGTTCAAAGAGGACCACCTCTTTGTCACGCAGTACGTCCCGAGCTAGAATCTGACCTCACCCGAAGATATAAGTAGCGGCTTGGATTGAAAAGAAGGCATGTTACTATTACAATTATGTCCTGAGGCTGAATCTGACCCTACCCTGAAAGTGAAAAGGGTGATTTTCGGGTTGTTTTCTTTCTTCTCCAGGTTGGGTTCGACTGTGGTCTGTCTATCAGCATTCTATGTATGGTTCAGCTACATGACCGTCGTATGTTTCTGGTTTTTTACAGAGGTTTGAACCCTGGTCTTTATTTCAACAGTTCAGGGGTGTGCCAAATCAGCTACCCACTTGGTCACGCATTGTTTTTCCTTTTCTCCCCCCTCTGTTTTTTTGGGACCAGCCAAGTGACCCGAACCAAGTGCCATCGCCCACCTGCCACACATAGTATCCCCCAGCTATGCCGGCGTCTCGGTCTTCACGGCCATTTGGTTCGCTTCCATTTAGTGGCAAGGGACCATGGACGATGAAACTCTGCGTTAATGCCATGTTGATTCCCACAGGAAATCGCTGCCCGTTGCCAGCGCACATGCGGGGAGCGAGAGAGTCGTAAGGGCCTTTTCCCACGGCCGTCGGCCTTGGCCGCGGCACAATGCGGAATAACGTGTAATCCTTAAAGGTAGAAGACACGGAACACTGGGCCCAAGGGGAACTTTTCCCTGAGCCACAGGACGTGTAAATGCAAGTTGGAAGTTGGCTGATGTGAACACACAGCGGACATGTAACTCTTAGTAAACAGGCAATGGGCTCAAATGTTGATGGAATGAGGAGACGGGTCGCTTTCTCCTTTTGTTTCGCTCTAGTTCAGATTTATTTGGCAGCAGTGATTTGTCAGGAGCTACCTTCTCCAGCTAGGATCTGGGATACTCTCATCACAACTTTGCTGAAGAAATGGTTCATTAGGTTGAGACAATAATGAGAGCATCGGGAGTAGCTACCTGTCGGACTTATGAAACCCCCTGCGTGTGTGGTCATAATGCGAGGCTACAGTAGGCGCTAGCACGACGCGACGTTCTTCATTCCATGTGAGGTGTGGTGTCACACAGTTTTTCTTAGAGAACTGCCAATCCTCTAAGCTCTTGACTAGGTCTTCCCCTCCTGCCGGTTCTAAACTCTAGGACACGGCTGAGGATAAAAGGCCCCAGCCTTGCAGAAAGTCCGGTTTTAAAACCTGCAAGGCTGGGGCTGTGTACTAGCGGGTCTTGGTATCGCTGTCTGACTCTAAGCTGTTTGCTAGGTCTCCCCCTCCTGCCTGCCTGTTTTATACCGCTGTTGAGTAGGTCTTCACCTCCTACCAGTTTTAAACCGCTAGTACACGACCCCAGCCTTGCAGAATTGTTTGTCGCCACAAGCAAAACTCGGAAGTGCCGCACGGCCAGGGGCGCCGTTAAAAAAAAAAATTGGTGGTCTCCGTAGTGGTGCGGGTTTCATGCTGACACCCGCGGGCCGATGTGTGGTGTACTGGTGCTTTAACAACTTGATCTACAATATGGTGAATGTTATATGCACGGTCCATGTCAGGCCGGACCATCGATCTGCCCGAAGGGAAGGCTTTGAGGCTTGGAAGACTGGATATGTGTGCATGTGCGGAGGTGCATCTATCGTGTAGGATGTACCTTCATCATTTCCTTTGACATCTAAGACTTCCCATGGGCCACAGTCGTCTGCACACGGGTAGCAGTTTTATAGCAAATTCCTTCTTCAGACAAATTCTTTAGACTTGACCCACAATGAATGACCAACTGTGAACTTCAAAGGTCTGTGGTGTTCATTAGTGTGCTCTATTGTCTTGAAGTCCGCATCTCCAATGTTCTCAATAACTTAATGGAGTTTTTTTCTCATACGTCCCTACCAACTCACGCGTCGGGTGGCAGCCTTTGAATCTGATCCAGGTTCTGCTTATAGGTCTTTGCGGCTTCCATCCATTGTGCAATTCATTCAGTGTCTTGTTAGTTGATAGGTGCACTGCATTGCTGTATGCACTAGTATGTATACGAAGGTTGTATGAAGGGCCTGCGACAACAACTATTCAATTGTCTCAGTTTGACATGGTCAATTGCGATCCATAATTCTCTTACAAGGTGTCCCCGTGAATTTGATATCTTTATCAATAAGTATGGTCAAGGGGAGACCGCTGTCCTCGATCAATGTGCAACGAACTTACAGAGTTGGTTTTTCGCTGGAACCGTGCGCCATGACCAGAACTCGTGCATCCCTACTTCCGTCATTTCCTTAATGTAGATACCAACTTTCCAGGTCCTGAGGGAGTACGTAGAGGTCTTAGCAGTCCAAGTGGAGCCTTCTTGTTCCTTCACCGCATCTTGCACCTGTATATAGGCGATACAATCTGACTTCATCCCAGGTCACATGTTAGAGCGTAGCAAACCAGTAAGACATCCTCTTCATCTCTTGACTACAGGGAATGCATAGTGTCTTCACCACTTGTAAGAAACAGCAATTCGTCTGTTACTCCTTTCCATCTCTTTACTAGAGGGCATGCGTGATCGCTTCACCAATCGCTGGAAAAAACAGCAATCCGTCTGTTWTTYTCCTTTTTTTTTTTTTTTTTTTTTTTTTTTTTTTTTTTTTTTTTTTTTTTTTTTTTTTTTTTAAGCACAAGGCTCCTCCTATTCTGGTTGTTTATCACCTGCAAGCATGTTTGTACATCCAAGGAAAGGCGGAGATCAGATCAGAGAAGGGGAACGGTCTAACCCTTGTGGCACTAGTCGCCTAGCTAGGGGGGAGCTGGAAAAGGGGGCCCACCCCCCCCAATCCCTGGTCCTCCCCCGGGGGGTCACCCTGCTGTCCGGGAGGCTTACTAGCAGCACCCAGACATGAAGCAGGATGGCCCTCAGAGGGGCGGGGAGTGGGGAGGGGCCTCCCCTGCAGTTCCTCAGACCGCCTCTCAAAACCTGCATGTTACTATGCCATCACTTCCGAACTTTGTCTACGTTTGTCCAGCTCTCATTTTATTCACCTTATCCTGTTCAGGCTGCCTTAACCGCACGTGAAACCCCTCGTCCCTCCGAGCCTTTTTTTTGGCTAGCCCCATGTCACTTACTAGCACTTGCTCTCTGTGTGTCCCTTGCTCCCCGAAAGTGGTAGTTATGATCATCCAATTCCATGTATCCTTGTACAGTCTTAGGGGACTCAACGTCAGTGTCCATCAGACTCCATCCTAAAAGTTCTAGTTATGATCATCCCAGCGCCATCTACCCCACGTTATCTTCTAATGTTCCTTTACTGTTTTTTAGTGTTTTTACTATTTTTGATGTTTTTGAATACTTTCCAATGTTTTCACCCCTCGCCCTGCACCCCCTCCCTATCCACCCTACCCCTCCCCTTATGACCTACTTCCCCTCCTCTAATCCCCTACCCCTACTATTATACAACTACTAAACCAGCTATCTAATTCTTCTTACCGCCTACCCCCCACCCCCCTAACTATTATACATATCAGCTGCTTTTCTGAACAAATCTACTCCCTATTCACATTCTTCCTCCGTATCCTGCGCGGGGCCTTTGGCGTAACAGCAGTGGACCAAAGAACATGCGGCCCGTCTGGGGGTCTCAGGCGAGTAGTAGCTGCGGGTATGAACCCCGTCTGACCCAGAACCACTCCTCCCTCCCTTCTCCTGTGCTCCAGCTTAGGGGTCTCCAGCCCCCTGTCCTGGTAAACCTGCAGCAGGGGGGAGGTACCACAGATCCAACGTTTATTCCTTGTGTCCACAAGGCCCACATCACCTCTGCCTTCAAAATTTCAGCTGCCATCAGATCCTCTGGTTTTGCCCTGTCCAGTTTCATCAGCGCCCCCAATAGGATAGCCGCATCCTCCTCCTCCATGACCTCAAGCGGGGCTTTATCCACTATTATTTGTGCCCACCACTCCCAGAAGGCCCACACTATCGGGCATTGTACAAACAGGTTCACATCTCTGGTTCTTGGGTTGGCTCTTAGTTGCCAACCACATCACATCTTTCCTTTACGTTCTTTGTCTCGGCAGTTCTCTCGGATCCCGTGTGAGAGAGAAGGGGGATTTGTCATTGGTCTTGCTGGTGTACATCCTCTTTTCTTCTTCTTTTCTTCTTTGGTCTCATCTCTTTGCAAGTGCTTTTATTTCTTTTGCAATTCGGTGGCATTGTCTTTCCTTGTGAATTTGAACTTCGGAAATCAAGTCTAAGTGGGAATCTGCAACTCTATGAGATCTAGGCCATTGGCTGCCAGGCGATCTGGGCCATCGTATCTGAGAGACCAGTGGCTGGTCAACACGAGTCAACACTATAAGATTGACCCGGCCCTGCTCGTGGACATTCAGTTTTGTACGCGCTGCTGGACGCTGGTTCGACACTGGCTTGACGCTGGTTCGACACTGGCTTGACGCTGCAAGGCCGCGATTTACACAATGGAGATGGCCGCAGGAAAGAAGGGTAGTGCAGGTACGAGCTGCATAACGGTGAAAGGTACCATAGCGACAGCGGCACCGAGGATATCACTGCGACAAAGACCTTAGCGCGATTACCACGAACGAGATTGCACGGCATTGAGCAATCGTGCACCTTGCAGAGGACGAGGATAGCGACCAACGGTGGAATGAGGATCACAACTACAAGCATGCCTACTTGGATCGTGCTTGCCAGCTATACCTCTCACGGCTCCCTGCGAGTCTGCGACAGGACAGAGTTCCGCGAGGTACAACTCACCTTGTTGCGATTTGGGAGGTCCAGGGGGCGGGGACTAGCATTCTGGCCGTAGTCTGGTCGTCTCTGCTGCGTTTTGTTTCGCCATCATTGCGGGTGCTCAAGGTGAAAGACTAGCAACTCAAGGTGAAGACTGTGCGACTGATTAGTCGCGCAGTCTTCACCTTGAATTGCTACTCTTTTCCTCCTCTCAAAAACAAGAAGGGTGCTGTCAGACTCCCGCGAAAGGGCCTTGTAGTCTTCAATCTCTGAGGACCCCGCAGTGATGGCAAAAAAAAACACAGCGGAGACGGCCAGACGACGGTCAGAATGCAAAGTACCAGCCCCCTGATAGACCTCCAAGCGGGGCAACGAGGGTGCAAGCGCTTTCCTCCTCTCCCGTCGGACCTCGACCGTTCACGACCCAAACCCTTCCCCAACAGTCCACCTCGAGATTCAGAACAACTCTACTGTGTCAAGAACGCCGATCTTTCCGGAAAGGAGAACACTGTTGGAAAGGAAACGAGGACGAAACGGTCAGGGAACCTCGCAACGCACCCCGTTGGGGAGAGGGAAAGAAAAGGGGTCGGGGGAGTAGGGTAGTGAGTAGGTAGGTTATACCAAGTTCTTGGGTGGCCAAGAGCAGAGAACACTACCGAGTTCCACATGCTTTTGGCCTTCAAGGTGTTGTTGGCCTGCTGCCGTAGCAATGAAAACGGGGAAACTACGTGGGAATTACAAAAACAAGTTATAATTGCACTATGGGCCAAGATATAGTTTCGAATTGCAGTTCGGGCAATGCTTGCAACCCAACTTTTCGCTTGTAGGGTGCCCCGAGTGCAATTGCAAACTGTATCTTGTCCCCTAGTGCAACTATGACTCGTTTTTGTGACTCTACTGAAAATACCCTCTAATAAAAAAATAATGATGATGACCTAGGGTTGACTGAGATCTTGACCAACCACCCTGATTGCACAGCCAAATTTTTAGAGTTAGTCTATCATTGTTGATTGTGCCTAGTATCCCAGGACCTATTTGGAGGATGAAAACTTTTTGATTTTTTCGTTTTTTATTTTCGGGGAGCTTTTTAAGTTGTTTTTTTCAAAGGGTATGGATTTCGGTGTCTATGAGTTGTTTGATGATGATGAGTGGGTGAGTTGCCAGTGATTTAGAAAGTGTGAAAGTAAAATCTTTTGTAGAAGAGTGGATGGTCCACTTAAACAATACAATTTGAGTGTACCATTGAGAGATCGTGAGAAAGATTATTTCGAGGACGCGCCCATCATCCTATGAGACATTTGGAGTCATTGGATTCCGTAACAATAGTAGTGGTGGTAGCTGGGATACAGAGAAAACCAGCATGGCTTTTACGCAAAGACGACACACATCCATCAAGAAGTGGTAAAAAAAAGAACAAAAAGGGACACCCATATCTGCAAGGACCCGTTGGGAACCTATTGACTATCGGACTACCATCTTCCCCCGACCACAACGCACTCTCATTTGCTCCCCCCATTCTCTCTCTCTTCAACTTTTTAACAAAAAAAAGAAACCTGTTGAAGAAAAAGGCACGGTGGTCTGCCACATGGCAAGGGGGAGGGTGGGAGTTTTCGGATCGGCGGGCATATGCCGATTGGGGAGGATGGGGATGTCTCTCTCTCCCCCTCCCTGCTGGATGTGTTATCCAACAAGTGATGCTCCCCATCAATAGATTGGGGTCTCGACTGATTGATAAAGGATGGGTGTTCATACCACCATTCCTAATCTGAAGCACAGATCAGCTAAAAGACAAAAGATCTGCACCGGGACCAGCTTCACCTAGGCTCACGCTCCAGGCTTCGCAGTAAGCCCAGTGCCCTCGTACTCGTCACGGCATCAAAATCGCCACGACGGCCAAATATGAAGGCAAGTGGGGAGGAGTTGGCAGGCCTTGTGGCGGTTGATCCATACAAATAACACAACACATTGTGGATTGGCTGCCTCATAGCCTACACAGTTGCGGATTGAGAACGTCCCACTCTGAACGCACATTTATTAAGAACCTTTGAGATTGAGAAACTAAATGCAGCGATTAGATCTACCGTACACAAGAGCTATGAATCCCCCCCGGAGGCGGCCATAGCCGCAAGCCATGACTATGAAAAAGAAAAAACAAAAAAAAAACAAATTTGGAAATAAAATATATTATGTTCAAAAATAAAATGAACAACTTTTGCTTTGTGGTCATATCCAAGAACTTTACTGAATTTGAAATGGAAAAGCACATAACTTTCATAGTTTTTATTAAAAAAAAAAAAAAAAACTTTTGTCTCAGGAAAATCAGTTTTTGAATTTTTAAAATTCAAAGATGAATCCAAAAAAAAAAAAAGAAAAAATTGCGCAATGTAGATTTCGGAAACATGTACAACATCCTTTTTTTCTTTCTTTTTTAGAATTTTTTAGAGTTTCAAAAAAATCCTGAAAATCGCAATTGCACGCAACCGCGACTGGATCACGGTTGCTCGCCAAGTTTGATCCCGCAGCCGCGGCCGTGGGTGATACATAGCACAAGAGGGGGGGGGGGAAATACAAGGTTTGACGGTGAGAAGGGAGGGAGCAGATGCCTAGGTGTTTTTCCCAGGCCAAGGCTGGTCCCACGAAGACCTGCCAATGGTGGACCCACCGTTGTCAGATACGTGTTAAGGCGGGAGAAAACCAAATAAAGTGGGAGAGAGTTTCTTTCACCCTTCCGCCGCATCTTTTGCACTTAGTATCAATATCCACCCCCTTCTCAAAGAGGCGTACATTGGGTGCCTGCCATCATGGGCTGTTGTGGCCTGCATTGCAATGGGGAGCGATTGAAACCCCCTACGGGGGTGGCCGTCACGACAGTCGAGGACCTTGAGCATGCGCCTCTTTTGGCAGGCCAGTTCGTGTTCCTGTGTGGTCGGGATGCTGGTGAAATTCCACTATCCTACCCATCTTAAACGGATCGGGAAGTTCAACATGCATGCGAGCCTTGTGGCATAGAGGAGCCATGGTGTAGGTCAAGGGTGGGGGAGTGGGCAGGAGCCTTGTGCCTTTGCTCCCCCTTCATCCCATCTCGCCTTCGTAGGTTGTTACCTCGCCCAGCCCTATTTTGGACTTCCCGTCGAGATGGCAGTTGGTCCGGGGAAGTTGGGCGGGGGCAGGGGGGAAGGTCAAAGGTGCGAAATCGTGCCACATGACATCACACATGGCGTCGCACCACGTGGTTGCGCACCATATGGCTGCATGGCGAAGTTCTTTTTCATTTTTTTTTTTTATCCCGTTATTTATGTGTTTGTGTATGTGATTGTGTATGTGTATGTGTGTGTGTGTGTGTGATTGGAGACTTAGTTCATCGGGCTATGGTGGCTGATCCTCCCTACCTCACCCTCCCTTCATCTCTCCTCCCTCATCTTCGTTCGTGTATGCATTCGGACTTAGCACACCTATGCCTGTTGCGTTGAGTCCGCTCATACCCTGTGATGCTTCGGGGAGAAGCAGGGCAACAAGGGTGCAAGTGTTGTGTCCTCCCCTCTCACGCGACCCCGCGCATTCACGACCCAAACCCTCCCCCAACAACCCTCAACCCCGAGATTTGGACCAGCTCGATTGTGTCGAAAACGCCGAGCCGTTTGGAAAGGAGAGGAGAGGAAGCAAGAATGAAACAAGGAGGGGCCGAGGACTCCGCAACACACCGCGCGCCTCTACCACGAACCTGCGCCTTGTTGGAGAACGCGGTATCTCAATCCTCCGCGGTGTACCAGACAGCTGCTCACGATGCTCCGCGATGTACTAGATGTCTCGGTAACCAGACACTTTATTCAGAGCATCGAGTACTTCTTCTCACGGACTTCAGCGATTTACCAGACACACCTTACGCGCCGCCGATTCCTGCATCAGTCCTGATGGGTGCTCCTACTAGCAAAAGCGGGTGCGCCATTGGACTATTCATCCGTCCATGTAGGCTCGACGCCCTGCTGTACAATATAGAACAATCGGTCTATACTCGTGGTAGTCATCTGACTCGCCCGGGGATGCGAAGTAAAGGGATCGGTGCGGTCTTTTCTTCTGCGTATTGAGCCTTTGTAGTTGAGCTATGGAAAGTGTGCACGGAGTTGTCGCCAGAATCTAGTAAAAGTTAAAGAAAGCGAAAGAAAAGACAAATAGGAAAGAGAGATGGTTAATTCAGGTTATATATTTCGTCGAATTTATATTGAAAACAGTCTAACTTGGTCGATTTTTTACCATCTAGTATATCATATCCCGAAGTGCCTTCGGTGTTTCGGTACCGTAAAAACACATCAAGATTTCAGTGTTTAACTTTGTCAATTTTTTACCATCTATTATATTATATCCCAATATGTTTTCGGTGTTTCGGTACCGAAAACGCACTTCAGAATTTCGGTGTTTAACTTAGTCGATTTTCTACCATCTAATATATCAGATCCCGAAGTGCTTTTAGTGTTTCGGTACTGTAAACACACCTCGGGATTTCGATGTTTAATTTCGTCGATTTTCTATCATGTACTACATTATATCCTGAAGTGTTTTCGGTGTTTCGGTACTGAAATCGCACTTCGGGATTTCGGTGTTTAACTAAGTTGATTTTCTACCATCTAATACCCCGAAGTGTTTTTGGTGTTCCGGTATCGAAAACGCACTTCGGGATTTCGGTGTTTAACTTAGTCGGTTTTCTACCATCTAGTATATCATATTTCTAAGCGTTTTTTGTGTTTCGATACCGAAAACGCACTTAGTCGATTTTCTACCATCTAGTATATCATATCCCGAAATGCTTTCGGTGTTTCGGTACCGAAAACGCACTTCGGGATTTCGATGTTTAACCTAGTCGATTTTCTATCATCTACTAACATCCTATCCCGAAGTCATTTCGGTGTTTCGATACAAAAAATGCACTTCGGGATTTCGGTGTTTAACTTGGTCGATTTTCAACAAGCTAGTATATCATATCTCGAAGTGCGTTTTCGGTGTTTCGGTATCGAAAACGCACTTCGGGATATCGGTGTGTCATGGATTATATCCCAAAGTGCTTTCAGTGTTTCGGTACTGAAAACGTAGTTTGGGATTTCGATGTTTAATACATCATATCCGGAAGTGCTTTCGATGTTTAATACATCATATCCGGAAGTGCTTTCGGTGATTAATGCATCATATCCGGAAGTGTTTTCGGTGTTTCGGGTCAGTTTGGGGGCTAGTCTTAGGCCCAAAGGCTAAGGGGGCGGACAGGGGGTTGGGCAGGTGGGGGTTAGTGCGGTTTGAAGTGTGGTCGGGGGAAATGTGTGCGTGTGTGCGTGTGTGTGTCTGAGAGAGAGAGAGCGCCCTCTACGATGAGGTCCTTGTCTTGCTCCTCCGCTATGCGATCTTCCACCTTCTGTGCATCATCCTCTGATGCCTTCTGATTGTCGTCCTCCTCCGCTTCCACGTCAGTTTTTTTTTCACGTGGAGGAAAATGATAATGGGGAGGAGGAGGTGGAGGACGGGGAAGAAGAGTCGGAAGACAACGTGACAATGAGGGAAAGTAGGAGAAAGACGGCGCAACGAGGGGTAAGAAGACTACGCTGTGAAGGATAAAACAATTGTTTTGTCTTTTAACTTTTATCATTCATACCTTCGGCGCAGAGCGAGAGAGAGAGAGTGAGAGAGAGAGAGAGAGAGAGAGAGAGAGAGAGAAAGTAATTTTTCAGAAGCAAGAGACAAATCCTTGAGCAACGTTAAAAGTAGAATTGAACAACAAAAAATGCAGTGAGTGAGTTAACATTCACACTGAAATCTCTTCATATACAAGTGATGGTTTTCAACCCGGCTTCAAGAAAAAAAAAAAAAATGTCATCGTTTTGTCATTATGTGACCACATATAGTATATTTGTATTTAGTGACTTTGAAGTTACGAACAACTGTGTTTCTCTCTCTCTCTCTCTCTCTCTCTCTCTCTCTCTCTCTGTCTCTGTCTCTTTGTGTGTGTATATATATAACAAACATGTAATAGTTATATGATCATATGTAACCACTTATGCTACAATTGAACTTAGTGACTATGAAGTTATGAACAATCAATACACATTTCTAAAGCCGGAATTCATGTTGGAGCGATATAAGTAAGAGAAATCCATGTTGATAATATGAACTGTGGAGCGACATAAATAAGAATAAATCGAAACAATCATTGCTAAGTGTTGCTAAGTGGGCAGTGATATGGGTCAACTATCATCGCTTGAAGTACTCGACCCATCACACACACACACACACACACACACACACACACACACACACACATCACCCAACACCAACCACCCCAGCACACCAACGGTGTTCGAATTTCTCCCTTGTAGGCTATCTTCGAGGTAGCCTTTTGGAGCGGCCGTCGCTCGGCAACTGAAAATAAACTCCAGGTTTGTTCGAGTGCGCCCATCAACGTGCAACTTGTGCGCTTGATTATGGACACTACATAGTACGCCATCATCGCGGCTGCTTGCTTGCACATGCATTGCTAGTCGATATGAGATAGCCCTGTGGCCGCGCTGTTTTATACAAAGTCTCGCGACTGTCGGCTATCCGATTTTCGCGACGGAAAGTTATGGGATGGCTACTGAAGGGACTAGGAAACTCAGTGTTGTCGCGTTGTTGTTATGTTGTTTTCTGTCGTTTCGTGTGTGTGTGTATACGTTTTATTTTTCATATTATGTTTGTAGTGAGCGGGATACGTCCTAGTCGATCGATGTCGAATTTCGTGCGTCGGTGCCCGTGCGTAGTGAGCGGGATACGTCCTAGTCGACCGACGTCGAATCGTAGTGGCCTCGGACTTCAGCCCGTGTGCCAGTTCTCGTGCAGGTCCGACAGAGGTGTGGGACCGTGCGTACCCCGTATGCTACAACGAAAGACTCCACCTCTGCGATTTCAATTGACCAGCTTTCGTATTGTGGACTGGTAGCTCGACGAGGATACGCCCACCGAAGGGAGGTGACAGCTCCCGTAAGGTGGAGGTAAGTTGCGCCTCGCGTATTGCCTATCCTGTCGTAGGGGCTCGCGAGATGTATGGCTGGCGCACTCAGCCGGAGCGGCTTGTAGAAGGTCAATATGTATTCGTAACGAGGATAAAGACCAGTGCGCTCGACAGCGTCACCAACCCCAAAAATTGGACGCTTTAAGCGGGTCATTAATTTCTGCGAGCAAAGGTAGAGGACGAAATCTTAAACTACGAATGAATTGTCACTTAGTCGTTGACAAATCACTTATATAAGACTCTGAGGACCTTGCCCGCACTAAGCCTGACAATGTGATGCATCGCACAGTTTCCTCTCACGAAGATGTAAATCTCGACAATTGTGGTGCATCTTTATCCGTCAATACGGCAGTTGAGCGTGGAATGAAATCAATGCGCAGGGGTAAAGGCGAGTGAACAATCACGCTAAAGGCGCCAACGATTATTAACGGTCATCACCGCATTATATGAGATTGCAACTAGATTCGATCACCCATGACATACTCGTTGTCGACCCCTTGTAGCAAAAAGGTTCGGGCATCGGACATTATATAAGATTGCAACGGCGGGTTCTTAGGGATGGCGGCGAGCGGAAGCGGAAACACACACACACACACACACACACACACACACACACACACACACACACACACACACAGAGTCTAGTTGAACAGCGAGTCAATTCGCAGTTATCGGTGTTCGACAGAGCACGTTAAGGAAGTGTCAAACAGTCATTGGCCGTCTTCTTGGATTGTTAATGCGAGATTGATGTCAGGTCGTGATCTGTTTGGTGACTGACCACCTTTGAGAAGGGGCAGACCACCTTCAAGAAGTGTCAAACAGTCGTTGGTGATGGATGTGTATTTGTTTCTCGCACGTTATCAGTTGTCGGTGCGGATTGCCATTAGCACTCCCAGAAAATTTGCATGTCCGCAGCGTGTGAGGTCCTTCTATGGGATGCATCCGAGACGGTAATGTATCCAGCGGGGGCCAACAGTACTACATGTATGCAACGTCGATTGGAGGTTTTTTAACCAATTGGAAGCACATTTTTGTGTTGGATATGCTCTTACGTTATTGCGAACGCCTCTACTATGTAACATTACGTTACATCACTTGGACAAATACATATATGAGACCCTAAAACCGGCCCTCTTCCTGACGCAATTGAGATACGTGATCTTATATCGACCTTTCTAAGTACGCTCGGACTAGAGTGTTTTTTTTGTTGAGTTCCGGATACACATAAACAAAAAACAATAGTACTGGCAACGTATCCTGCATAAATACAAGGAGGATGTATAGCCAATACGGGGTCTTGTAGTACAGGGTTGAATTCTTTTCCCGAATCAGTGCTTAAAAAGGAAATTCGAAGAAAAGGATTGGAGGTTAAACATAAAAAAACAGAGAAAAATTAAAGCAATCCATTTGTGAATCATAAGAGGGGCACCAGTCAAGGCAACTTCGTTGCGATTTCGAAAACAAAAGACAAAACCATAAAGACTCAGGATCCAACACCATAATAAGAGACTACCTTCATGATTCGACCAAGTTCCAGAAACTTTATAAAACAATGGTAATTGATTATTTGAATTTGTAAAAACGCTATAAATAGAGAAATCAGAAGAAACATAACAAAACAAAAAGCTAAAAAAACAGATGGTTAAAACGAGAAAGTAAAGTGAACAAAAAAAAGATAGATTATTTTTTTTGT
>BFEA01000601.1:57814-70974 GCA_003427395.1 Chara braunii | reverse complement strand
TGTAGGCTAATGCAACAAAAATGCTAAGAATGAAAAAATAATGACCTATTTCAACATACACAAAGTATGCTAAGAAAAACGATGTTGCTTTACAAAGATGCTAAATTTCAATAACGCTGGATCTCTTAGATGAAATTATTGAATCCTAAATTTTCGGAACAGATTGTTAATCAGATGAAATACACTCACAGAATAATTGGAGATACCACAAGCGAATACCATATAACCTAATTGGCTACAAGTAGAATAAGCAATAACCCTTTTTAAATCATTTTGTAAAATTCCTGTAGTTGCCGGAAAAAAGGATGTCATAGCTCCCACAAAAGTAATCACAATTAAAGCCTTGGGTGCGTATTCAAATAAGGGAGAACACCTTGCCATCATGGAAACACTTGCTGTTACCATAGTAGCTGCATGAATCAGAGCTGATACTGGAGTAGGGCCCTCCATAGCGTCCGGTAACCAAGTATGGAGTCCTATTTGTGCGGATTTTCCTACAGCTCCAATAAAGAGTAAAACACAAATAGCAGTTAGTGCATGAATTTTCATATTAAAAAAAATGAAAGAAGGTTCCCACACAAAGGCACTAGCACAAGCAAAAATGGTTGAGCACCCATGGGCACGTATACAAGCAATGGAAGTGATTACGAGCCTTCTGCATCGGTTGAAATGACCACCTTCAGGAAGTGTCAAACAGTCGGCGGTCTGAGGTCTTTAGTGCTAAAAGCATTCTTAGGGAACCTTGCGGCCGTGTTCATAACTGCTTGGCGTAGCACTAGATGCTCACCAAACAGTTTTGGATGTCGATCGTATGGATACATCATATGATGCTTACAAGCAAGCAGCGGCTGATTGCAGGACCTTCTATCCGGTGTGGATCTTTGAGAGTAGATTTGACGCAATCCACCATTAGATCCATTCCGGCGAGGGGGACCTGCCATTCTGTCGCTGTTTACTGTACTCATCACGTGGGAATCGACGACGTGAGGAACCGACAATGAACATTCTTAGGGGACTTTGCGACGTTGTTTGGAACTTATTGGCGTAGCACTAGATGCTCACCAGGCAGTTTTGAATGTCTGTTATATCGACACATCATATGATGCCTTACAAGCAAACTGTGGTCAGATTCCGGCCCCCATCCCCGGTGTGGATCTATGAGAGCAGATTTGACGTAATCCACCGTTAGATCCACATCGGAGAGGCAGACCGACCATCCTGCCGCTGTTCAGTGTAGTCATCATGTGGGAGTTGACATCGCAAGAACCCGACGATGTTCCAATTGGGACGTGCTCTTGCTTCGTGATGTGCAGGTGCTTACCGGCAGTGCGTTCGATTCCCGCCTCGATGTGAAGCAAAGTGCGAGGAAATTGCTCAGGGTTTACACCAGAAGTGTCATTGAACTCGCACTTTGATGGAGAAGCAGGTGCGCACTTCATCAGCGGGATGATTTAATATGGACATTGATTTCTCATTTGTATATTCCCAGACGAAAATGCCATCAAATCTTTGTGTGTAAAAGACACATAGCCATTCATACAAGTATCTCTTGTCATCCCAGACATCGAGATGGAAACATCTCAAGTGGCCTAGTGTTTTTCCAAAGGTGAAGTCGCACAACACACGAACAGTTTTCATAAATCATTCAATGCAAAAAATTCATTCAATGGCAAATTGCAAAGTACAAAGAGGCGTTTTCAAAAATCATTGAATGCAAAAAATCATACAATCCAAAAATCACAAAGTACATGGAGTCAATTTCACATCCGGCAAGACACGGCTCAAATCACAATCTTCTTCACGATTTATCCATTTCGAAGGTCTGTGAAAAAAAAATTGTTATTTTTTGCGAATTTGCGTAAATGATCAGTCTCCCAGTGAGAACACAGAAGGTAACAATTTCGACAAATCATTTATTTTCGCGAAAGCCTCATATTGATCCTTCAGCGCCAAACAACGTCGAAACACATGGGCCAAGCACGCATACATTCTGGGAATAGCACAATTGATGATCATTTTGTCGAACTTGCAGTTATGAACAAGCTGGCGTTGACAACACAAAAAGTAATCATTTTGGCAAATTTGTGGACATGAATAGTTTAATCACAAATGCACGGCATCTGAAGTGCGAATATGTTCACATTTCTCATATGGAAACAACAGTCAGCATTCCGTGGAGAGCACGAGATGTATTATGGGGATAACAAAATTGGTAATCATTAGTGCACCGCTGAATCCGGAAAACAACTTCAAGCACACATACATTCTGGCGATAAGTGGTTTCGGAATGGAAAACAAGTTCGCAATTGTCATATAGAATCAACAGACAACATTCAGTGGAGACAAGCAGAGGGGGTGAACCGTAAAACGGGGCGGCACACGCAGAACAAGGGCGAGCCAAAACATGTGAAAGCTGGGCGGTCGGGGTGGGGCAGGGAGGGGGGCTTTCACACCACAAAGTCTCACGAAAGAAAGAGATAAGCACGAAATAATTTGGTGACCAAGAAGAAATCGTTGATATCTTTCACCAATATCTTGCTAAATGAACCAAAGTATCGAGCCCCACGAGCATGAGTGTAAACAATGTCCACAATAGGATGAAGACGTCCCATGAGTAACAGAGGAACACAACCTCGAAACGAACAAACGCAGCACGGTGTTGTCGCAGTCTGAGAGAACATAAGGAGAACAACCCGAAAATAAACAAAAGGAGCACAAAGTTGGGATATTCACATCCAATATGTAAGCGTGTACTTAAAAGGTACTGCACCACGTGGCTGGGATAATTACATCGGCATCTAAGCTTCTACTTCACGTAAACGTCCTTTGCTACCCTCTAGCTGATGTTGCGCGGCAAGCAATGAGAACAACCCAAAAACAAACAAAGGCAGCACGGCACTGCCGAAAGTCCTACGAGTAAAGATGACAGGTCCCACGAAATGAAGAATCCTTAAAAAATTGCTACAGCACGAGGCTGGGATATTCATATCGACACCTAAGCGTTTACTTGACCAAAACGTCCACTACAATCTGGTACCTCATCAAAACAACAGCACAACTCGAACCGGCCGACTGCTAGATTAAGTGGGAATAGATTCACACTTCTGCTTATGGCCTTTCGAAAAAAAACTACGCGTATTTTAACAACAGGGGTATTATTCAAAGCCTTGGGGTATGTCCACCACAATCCTCAACTTGATGTTTGCAATATCGCTTTGGGCTATCGGACATAGTGGCGGATAGCCGCGTGCAAGAAATGAAGTGAAGGCGAGCATGAAAACACCGCAGCTCGACCCGTCCGACTGTTGAGGGACACCATGAACAACCACCTTGGGCTCCGGGAGATCCAGTTTCATTTTGTGACCATATTGATAAACTGCTTCGTCCGCAAGCACATCGGAAGAAAAACCGCCATCGTCTTGTAGGAGGGAGTCGTAGTACTCCAACCCTTGTTCTCGGACACATAATAGGGTCCAATGCACTCGATTTTTATGAACAGGAATCAAGACCATGCCGTACGAGAAAATATCCATATCTTTTGTCCATTTCGCAACCCTTTCATGTTGATAGCCGCCACCGACGAGCTTGGTATAGAAAAAGAGACTGAAAATGTAAAGAGAGGGACCCCTAGGGAACGAAGCGTTGGCAAGCAAGGCGAAGTACGACTCCACCACCTCGTCGGAAAGCCATCCCCCCTAGACAAGAGTTTGAAGACTTTTTCTGGTCAACGAAATTGAACTGGGACCTCTCCGAACCGAGGAAACCACCTCGTGGCCGTTGCTGAAATCTCCGCAGACGTCCTGCAACATTCTCAAGTCCGTAGCGCTAAGCTCCTAAGTAGGCAAGGGAACGCGAAAACATGATGTAGCTCCAGGTGCACAAATACTCACGAACAAGTGCGAGGAGTGAGCACAAACCCCGGGGCGGAATGGCTAAGAACTGTCTGCCCTTTTCCCAGAAAAGTTGTATCCCCGACTGTTGAATGTGTCTTTCGCGATGTACTTAGGACACGGGTCTTTCAAGACACCCCGTTTGGCATCGTCATCAGACCCATCAGACAAAGCAGTAACGCTTTCAATAGACACAACCAAATGTTTCCACAGACCTTCCTCCTTATCTATTCCACAAGCCTTCAGAACCCTGACAGCTCTCTGGGAAAGGCGAGGCATCTGGACCCTTTTAAACAACCCTACACTTAACGACTTCTTCGGTGAAGCGTCCAATGACCTCCCTGAAAGACGTTTCTCGCGCACAGCTTTTAAAGGCTTCATGGGCAGGGATATTGACAACCTGACACCTGTAGAACATAGAAAACAACCCACAACCCACAAGCTTTTTTTTAACAAGTGGTAATAGGTACATGACCCCATCACATCAATTTGGACGATTATAGAGTTCGCTAGTGACAGATATGCAAGTGCTCCTATTCACAAATCTTACCGTGCTCGGGAGCCTTTTGAGGGAACTCGCCCTCATGTCGCGCCACTGCGCCAACGTCCATGGACGATGCGAAGTTCTGCACCTCGGCGACAGCTGTGTCGCTAACCAACTCGGTGGCAGTTGAGTCGCTAGGCAAGTCGATGGCTTCATGAAACACCATTTCCGGACCGGTACTGAGGACAGACGCTCGATCACCCTGTTCTGCACCGCAACGGGTGGACGGAGTATCATGATCTTTCCGCTCTGGATCCATCTTGATGCTGACTACCACCTCACCGCCTTCCACGGAGGATTCGACGTTCTGCACCTCGGCCACGCCTGAGTCGCTAAACCAGCTCGGTGGCAGCCGAGTCGTTACCGAACTCGATGGCTTCATGAAGAACCATTTCCCGACCGGTACTGAGGACAGACGGTCGATCACCCTGTTCTTCACCACAACGGGTGAACGAAGAATCATCATCTTTCCGCTGTGGATCCGTCTGGATGCCGACCGTCACCTCACCGCCTTCCACCACGGGTTCTCCGCCTTTCTCATCGCCATGAACCTGAGCTTCCACCACAGGTTCTTCTTCGCCTTCATCATCGCCAAGAACGGGAGCTTGCACGAATGTCCACTGACCTCCCTTAACGACACCCTCTTGCGTCGTGGCCACGGCCGAACGACTGTGCAGAACCTCTTCGGACGTCCCGATCACCAACACTCCTGCGTGAAGCCCCTTCACGACTTCGCGAATCGGCCAGTGTTGAGTCTCCTCTTCCCGCTGCAGAGCATGCATTTCCCCAGGAGTTGCTGCACTCTCGCTGTCATTGTCCACAGACGCACCCTTCGAAGCATGACCTTCCCACTCGCTACCCCCGGTCTCCAACGCTTTGCGAGACTGCCAGCGTTGAGTCTCCTCTTCCCGCTGTACAACACGCGTTCCCGGAGAGCGCTCCTCTTCCAAGGAGCCGCCGCACTCTTGCTGTCAACGTCGACTGGCACACCCTCCGAAGCACTCGCCAACCCCGGTCTCCAACATTCCTGCAGGGGGTCCCTCCAGCAAGTCACGAGACCGCCAGTCTCGAGTCCCAACATATGAGAACGGAGCTGAGCAGGGAAACCCTGTGCCCAACTGAAGATGTGGGGGGTAGGACGTCACATTTTCTTGGCCCTGCGGAACTGTAGCGTGAGGAGCACTTCTGGGAGAAGGCCTCAAGGGCGACGTTAGCAACTCCGAATCTATTCGGAGTTTGTGGCGCTCGCCCGAGCGGAGGGAACTGAAGGTCGCACCTTCGCTCCTTCGCAATCCAAGCATCCCGCCCTCCAGAAGTGCCGCCGTATGCTGCAGACTCTCGCCCTCTTTCAGGAGCAAGGTGTTGAGCACAAGAGACCTCTGCTGCGCACGGCGGGATGGACTCTCCTCGACAACGGGAAACAAAGTCCTCGCAGACAAGTGCGAATCTACTCGCACTTTATCAGACCTCAGGGTGGCCTCGACTCGCATGTCGGAATCTCGACTCCCTACATAGTGGGGGTCAGTTTCCATGTACTGGGGACTCCCTGACGTTCTACACTTTCCGCCCGACCCCTTTCCGCCCGACCCCTTCCCGCCCGACCCCTTTCCGCCCGAGTCCTTTCCGCCTGACCCCTTTCCATTGGACGCCTTCTCTCCTGACGACGTCTCTCCCGTCCCCTTTCCGGCAATCTGTGAGCCGTCTCCTCCGCCACCTCCGTCGTCTCCTTTGTCTCCTCCTCCACCCCCTCCCGGATGTTGACCGCCCGATGGAGGTTGCGGCATGCGCCAGTAAATGCCACGGGACGGTGCCGTTTCGAGTGTGTAGAAAGGAGCTCGAAACTCCAACATTTTGCCGGCGTACAACTCATTTAGCTTTTGTTCTGCATACACAACGACGTCCGGATCGCTCCTTTCGGGGTTCATAAGACTCAAATGCTTCACCAGAGCATCTCTCGCCGTTCTCTGAAATGTACCCGCTCCCAGTCTCTTCATTCCACTCCACTTGCCATCGGCCCCCTTCATTGCCATGACCCACTTTCCATTTTTCACAGCAGGTTGGAATATCCTCGGGTGCCAGACGATGTTGTGTCCCCAGACATCCTCCGGCGTGAACCGGTGATACTTGCCGAAGAAGTAGAGTCTGTCATTCTGCCAGGTGTCATGGTCCACAGGGAGCCTGTCACAAGGTTCGTGATCATAGTCTCTCTCTTCCTCCCCGTCATCAGACGATTGGTCGTCGACTGGTTAGCCCCGAAACACACGCTTCAAATCGGAAGGGGACGTGCTGTATCTCCGAGGACCACCTTCCCCTTCATCACCAACCTGTCCAACCACCCGAGGAAGTGGCATGGACTCGAAATTGAAGGTTTCGGAGTCGCTCAGCTCCTCCATGTCTTTAGCGTCGAAAGGGTCCTCCTCGTCAAACTGCGCCTTGTAGTTTTCGAGGGTGAGCGGCTTGGCCACCATGAAGTAAACGTGCTCCAGCCTTCTCAGGAAATGCGCGACAGACTCCCTGGGTGCATTGTGGTACCCATTCAACACACCGAACACCAGGTTTCTCCGTCGACTATATTCGAGGTCGGCCAGAGATGGCGGTCCGGGTTGGAAAAGGAAGTCCCAAACCTCCGTTCTTTTGTTCCCCGGCAATTTCCAATACATGTCACGTTTGGGATCCCAGTTTCGTTCGTCGGTGGTCTGGACAAACTCGCAAGCATTGCGAGTGTCTGCCACGTGTGTCTTACCGAACTCGTTAAGGTAATCGATCATCTTCGTATCGTTCTCCAACGCGAAGACGTTCCGACCGGTGCGCAGGAGCCCCCACACGACAGACGCATGCGCCTTCCCAAAGAAAAACACAGTTTGCCCAGCTTTGCAAAAGTTTTCAAGTAGACCAAGTAGATGGGACGCGTTCCGCTCCATCTCCCCGTAAGCAGCTCCACGAACACTTGTCACGCCGCCGTCCTCCCACATGTTACGAGAGAACCTTTCCTCTTCCGCCACGTCGAAACACGCCACAGCCTGTCCTAATGGGTCCGACAAACAGACAACTTTCGAGCGGGCCGCCAGCGCGTGTTTGGCCGGACTTGGACCATGAGCACGAGAGGCCTTTGTCGGGCTACTGGCCGGGTAGACTGCCACTGTGTTGTCTGCCAGGTTCTCGCCATTGAAAACCACGACAGGCGGTCACACTCCTCAACCAGCATATTGCCTTCCCGGACAGTAGCCTGCTTTTGTGCATGGCGCACCCACTTCCCTGTCCTGACGTGATGGACGCTAAGCCTGGCCATGCCTTTCAAAAAACTGAGCTCCCATCGAGAGGGGAAAAAGACCACAAGTGCCCTGTGCGTTGGCGACAGTGTTTGGAGAACGCCTTGCAAGTTGGCGAAATCGTCTTCTCGCCAGTCTGCGAGGAGTGTGGGATCACACAAATCGAGGACGTACAGGTTGCACACGTAATGTCGCATAATCTCACGGATCTCAGTGATATGACTGTGAGCTTGGGAAGGCGGGAAAGCGAAAGGAATAAGGTTGGTCACCCGGTTGAGGTTGGGCCATTTGATGTGCCTCACATCCCCGCTGACCCTGATCGTGTCTCGAACTTCTTCTTCCGTCCGTCGTAAGATGGAACGGACAGACTTTTCGAAAGATTTAGGGAACCTGTCATCCTCGTACAATCTCTTCGTGTCGTCGAGGGACTCCTTCTCGTGCGGAAGAGTACGTTTCGCAGTTCTGCCCACACTTGTCGAGTGAGGCGCTGCGGCCCGAATTCCTCCAGAAGCCGCCCCTCGGTCCGGAAAAAAGGGCTCTCGTAGCGCCAAATATCTTCGTCCTCCTCCGTTTCAAGGAACAAGATATAGTGAAACATCCGGAGCATCACGCGTTTCACTTTCCTCGTCTCGACCATGTCTTTAATTCCAGGTTTATGTTATCGTTTCATATGTCCGCCCGCCGATTGCACGAACACTCCCCTTTGTGCAAGAATGTCGTCGAGGATCGACAGTTTCTCGACATCGGTCATGTCCGCGAGACACTGCCAACAGAACATGTCCGGCTCCTTCATGATTACGAAAAACTTGTCGTCCGCTTGCGTTTCTTTTTTGGTTGGAGGCGGCGGGACCCGGACCAGCCACCCAATCTTCGTTTCGCCGGCCGCCCCTTTTGAGCCCATTTCCGGAATTGCTTGAAGACCCGGAGATTTTTCTAGCATGTATTTGCCCGGCCTCGACAATGGCGTCTTTCCGTCGCCACCCAACAACTTCTCCTCCGCCCATTTATCGTAAAACTTCATGCCTTTGCGGAAAACGTTATCAACGGCCGTCACGAGCGGCACCCACTGCCTCAATGCATTGCCAACGGCAACGACGTACTCCTTGTCGGCGAGTAACAAATCTTTTTTTGCCAGCGACCAGTGAGCGTTGTTCGGACTCTTTCCCAAAAGCAGCTTTTGGAATTCGAAAAACTTTTGTTTACTTGCCGTCGCACCCTCTTCCTTCGACGGCCTCTTTCCCGAGGGTTTCCTCCGCTGTCACCTCCATCCCCGCCTATCATCACCTCCGATTTTCCTCTCATCCTCTTCATGCGGAGGGTTTCCTCCGCCACCTCCTCTCGCACCATCCTCTGTCGCTCGCGCTTCTTCTCCGTAGAAGTCGGCTCCCCGCCAGAGCTTTCGCGGACAGCGCCCATCCCTTCAGCCTGATTCCCTCCGACATCTTGCCCCGATCTGCCGGATTCTCTTCTCGTCTCATCTCGAAGCGAATACGTGTCGTCCCCGCAGCAGACCTTGAGGATTTTCGGAGTACCGACCCGGTGAGTTCCTGCATCTGGAGAATGCAAGTCTGACGTGCTCCCACGAGCATCCGGGCCGACCTGTGTGTGAATGCTGCGCGCGAGCCCCTTGACCTGACCCCCAGCGTCGTGAATCACACGCCCGCGCCCCACTGTCGTCTCAGGAGTTTCTTGAGCCAAGCCGAACGACCCCTCATGGGGTGGCAGAAGCCGAAAAAACATGTTCTCGCGGAAGAACCGGATGTTGTTTCGACACCTTTAGCGCGAGATTGAGGTATTCCACTGGCGATGGAAGACGTTTGCTGCCGCCTTCGTAAAGCCCTTTGAAGTGATGGCACAACGTCATGTTCGAGTCATACCCCGCGAAACGCTTGATGGGCACTATCACACCCTTAACATCTCTGAGAGGCAGTCTGCACTCGTCGTACAAGCCGTTAGTGTGCAGCTTGAGCAAACCTCCAGCAACCCTGTCGTATGAAACGATGGCACCGAGAGGAAGAACGTTGTCCGCTCCCTCAGCATCCGGAAAGCAAGCGGGTCGCATGAAAACAACTGGCCCAAAAAGGTCCCCCTGAACAACGAAGTCCAAAAACCATTGTGTTTTTCTTGTGTGGATATACTGAGGACTAGATCGCTGAAGAGTTCGTCCCTCCCCGGGGGCAGATGGTTCAACGCTTGTGGATGTGTTGTTTGCGGACGCCATTGTACTCCCATCCATTGACTAATACCCCCAACCTCAGACCAAGTCGGATGACCGGAAGGAAAGCAACAAGGTTTTCCCAACACTACAGAATCAAAGTGCGAACTAACTCGGACTTGACGAAATGGAGGACGATTCCCAATACTACAGTAGCAAAGTGCGAACTAACTCGGACTTGACGAAATGGAGGACGAAAAGGACGTAAGAGATGGGTGTTCGAAATGCACACGAAATCACAACAATCAGGTAAAGGACAAGAAAGACAACAACTCTTCGGAAAGATTGCGACCCGACTCGCTGCCCTCGAAACGAGTAAGATGTGGTTTATCGACAAGTGCAAAGGGTGTCGACAAGTGCGAAGTAACTCGCAGTTCTGGAGACAAGACAACAATTGCAACCCGCAGTACTAGGGGAAAGTGCGAACTAACTCGGAATTGTGGAACTGAAGACCTGAAAGACACACGGCATGGGTGTCTACGAGTGCGAACTAACTCCCAGTTCTGGAGACGGAGGTTATCAACTCCTCCAGCAGTGTTGCTAAAAAAGTGTGAACTGACTCGCAGTTGTGGAAATAAAGAACTGCCTTTAATTAATGAAATATGTGTCTAACCTTGGGAAGACTGCGAATTAACTCGCAGTCGCAGTGTACGTCGCAAACTGCGAACTGACTCGCAATACATATATATATATATATATATATATATATATATATATATATATATATATATATATATATATATATATMWRKTCGGCGACCTCACAAGGGACAGGTGAGCGAAAAACGGGAATTGATTCGGTGTTCAGTGTAGAAACTAGGTATTGATGCGCAGTGACGACTACAAGTTGCGAAGGGGATCGAGCAGCTTTATAAAAACGTTATCGTGGCTATGACGAAAGGTAATCGAGCTGCGGAACGCGGATCGGCTATGGCGGACGGAGGTGGAGGGTAGAGAAAAAACATCAGAACACGTCCAGTGGTGAAACAACAAAACCGAGAATTGATTCGGAGTTCAACATGCGGCAACTGCGGTGTTATATCCTGCAGGTAGAGACAGGGCATCTGGGAATCTGTTCGGACATCGGACACAGAATAGGGCAAATCAAGTTACAGAATTTCGCCTTCGTCGTGCATTGAGCGAGCGACCAACATCAGACGGATATGGATGTGCGACCACCGAACCAGCGATGGTGGAGGGATATCGAGCTAGGAAGAGCGAAGAGTGAAGAGCGAAGAGTGAAGAGCGAAGAGTGAAGAGCGAAGAGCGAACCGAACACAATGCGGCAACTGCGGACAGAGGGATATCGAGCTAGGAAGAGCGAAGAGCGAAGAGTGAACGGGCTATGGCGGAAGGTGGGGGGGGTTGAAGACCAAATATCAGAACGCGTGCGGAAGCGATAGCACGACTTGACCTGTGGAGCGACAACAAAAGGGATAACGTGAGGGCTGCAACGCCTTTTATACTTCGCTGCAGCAGGCCTCGCGTCAGGATCGAGGTGGGGCCGAATCGATTCGCATATCGCACCCCTGGGCCCATAAAACGCCAGGGCCTATAAACGGGTAAGAGGTACCAGAAATTGTCAGTCGTCGATCAACAATTTTCAACGGCGCAGATGAACGGAGCCACTGATATGCCAATGGCCACAAAATCTCCTTCAACTCCAGCGTGCAATGATGTGACAGTTCCCGAAAACAAGGGGCAGGCTGATCCGACGCACGAGATCAGGCGCAAGAATCTATAGAATCTATATGGTGCGGTGATTCGTTGTGCGCCGAGGTGGTTCGTTGCGCGTCGAGGCCAGGCGACGGTGTATTGCGCGCCAAGGCCAGACGATTCGTTGTGCGCCGAGGTCAAAAACACCGAAAATCTATAAGTTTCGGTGTCGTTGTCATTCGGACATTTTGCAAATGTCAACGGCGTTTGATATCGATGCGCTTACCCATGCACCATCGCCATTGATGCGCTTAGCTCATCGCCATCTCCAACGTTTGGCATGCACCATCGCCATCGATGCGCTTAGCTCATCGCCATCGTGACGCAAAGCTATATCCCCCATCGCAGCGGTCGCGCTCGCCTGACCATCACAGCGCTGACAATCGACATCGCTCCCGTCGTGGCGCCGGCCATCGTTATCGCTGCCATCGCAACGCTGGTTCCATCGTTGCGCCATCTCTCCATCGGTGCGCCATCGCTCTCCACCGCAGTGCTGACCATTCCCCATCGCAGCCGTCGTGCTCGCATGACCAGCGCAGCACTGACAATCACCATCGCTCCCATCGCAGCGCAGGCCATCGCTATCGCTGCCATCGCAGCGCTGGCCATTGTAACGTGTTCCATCACTGCGTCATCTTTCTCATCGTCATGCCATCTCTCTCCATCGCTGCGCCATCGCTCTCCACCGCAGTGTTGGCCATCCCCCATCGCAGCCGTCGCGCTCGCCTGACCATCTCAGCGCTGACAATCGCCATCGCTCCCATCGCAGGGCTGGCCATCGCTATCGCTGCCATCGCAGCGTTGGCCATTGTAACGCGTTCCATCGCTGCGCCATCGCTATCGCTGCCATCGCAGCGTTGGGCATTGTAACGCGTTCCATCGCTGCGCCATCGCTCTCCACCGCAGCGCTGGCCATCGCTATCGAAGCCCTGGCCAGTGTTAGCCCACCGCAGAGCTACGCGATTTCTCTTTCCATTGCTGCACGATCTCCCTCCATCGCTGAGTGATCACTCTCCATCTCACTCCATCACTGCGTCATCTCTCTCGACCACCCGGCAACCTCCATCCCTGCACCAGAGTCTCTCCATCACTCCTGCGCGATCCCACCATCACCATTGTATTGTTGTTTCAGGCCGTCGTCGGTGCAGCCGCCCATCACTGTGGAATCGCACGAAACAAGTGACAGGTATGCTTAACGAAGGTCTAACGCGATGGAACTGATGTTGTCCAATAACAAATCTTGGTCATCGCTGCGGCAACTCTCTCCATCGGCGCGCTATCTATCTCCATCGATGCGCCATCGCTAAGCATCGCTATGCCTTCTCTCTCCATCGCTATGGCATCGCTAACCATTGTTGCGCGTCCTCTCTCCATCTCTCTCCATCGGTGCGCGATCTCTACCGACCTTTCGTCGTCTATCTCCATCGTTGCCCTATCTTTCCTAATCTATCTCCTTCGTCATCTATCTCCATCATTGCGCTATCTTTCCTAATCTATCTCCTTCATCATCTATCTCCATCACTGCGC
>BFEA01000600.1:883554-916158 GCA_003427395.1 Chara braunii | reverse complement strand
CGGTAGAAGTCAGTCGGCGTCGAGCGCTGCAGCCTATGTAGGTATGAAAAGTCGAAAGTCGGTAGAAGTCAGTCGGCGTCGAGCGCTGCAGCCTAGGTATGAAAAGTCGAAAGTCGATTGGAGGGCAGGTGTGGCGTTGGGCCACGGGGTTTCTCCCGCACCTCCTCCCGAAATCGGAAAAGTTTGTTACCTGTGGCCGCCTGGCGCTGGGCCGGCAACGTCCGACAGTACCGGTGCTAGAGCGAGGGCCAGTACCTTGTGTGGTGGTACCGGCTCCGGTGAGCGGGCCCGGTACCAAGCGTGGTGCCGGCACTGGCATGCGGAACCGGTACTGGCCCTGGCGACGTTTCAACTTCTAAGAAAAACGATCAGCCGACAATCGGGACCGTCGTGCAGCAAAAAATCGGAGGGCCCGGCTTGTCACAGGCAGGAAATTAGGGATAGTTACATATGTAGTGATCAAGATCCTATCGAATCAATAGATTCAATGGGATTTTCGATCGATCAATTAATTGATCGATTGATTAACTGATTGATTGATTGATCGGACCAAAAAAGAAAAGAAAAAAAAAACGGGGGAGGAGGAGGCCGTTATCGAATCAGTGATGATGGGGCCGAGAACAACGAGTAGGGGGACAGGGACTGGCGGGACGAGGAGGAAAAAGAAGAAGCGGGGGAGGAGGAGGCCGTGGCGATGGAGAAGGACGAGGAGGAAGACGAAGAGGACGACGACAAAGGAGGAGGAGGAGGAGGAGGACGACAATGAGGAGGACGACGAGGAGGACAATGAGGAGGACGACGAGGAGGACAATGAGGAGGAGGAGGAGGAAGAAGAGGAGGGCCCGATAATGGAGGAGGAGGAGGAGGAGGAGGTGGAGGAAGAGGAGGTCACGGCGACGGAGGAGGAGGAAGAAGAGGAGGAGGAGGAGGAGGAGAAACAGGACGAGGAGGTGGAGGAGGAGAAGGACGACGGCGACAATGAGGAGGACGACGAGAAGGAACAAGACGAAAAGGAGGAGGACCAAGAGAGAAGCGGCAGGAGGAAGATAGGAGAAGCGGAAGGAGGACGAGGAAGAGGAGGGGGAGAAGGAGGGAGGAGGTGGACGAAGGGAAGGTCGCTCACCTGGCGTGGGCAGGCGATGGCGTGTGGGGTTGTGGTCGTCGACGTCGAAGCTCGGCAATGGCAACACCGAGCACGGGGAAAAACACCAGGGCCCCCATTTTCGAATTTTAAAATAACCCAATCTGGGTCGTTTATCTCGCAGATCTGACGACCCAGATTAGACCGTTTTGTTTTTCGTTTTTGTCGCTCACCTGGCGTGGGCAGGCGATGGCGTGTGGGGTTGTGGTCGTCGACGTCGAAGCTCGGCAATGGCAACACCGAGCACGGGGGAAAACACCAGGGCCCCCATTTTCGAATTTTAAAATAACCCAATCTGGGTCGTTTATCTCGCAGATCTGACGACCCAGATTAGACCGTTTTGTTTTTCGTTTTTGTCGCTCACCTGGCGTGGGCAGGCGATGGCGTGTGGGGTTGTGGTCGTCGACGTCGAAGCTCGGCAATGGCAACACCGAGCACGGGGGAAAACACCAGGGCCCCCATTTTCGAATTTTAAAATAACCCAATCTGGGTCGTTTATCTCGCAGATCTGACGACCCAGATTAGACCGTTTTGTTTTTCGTTTTTGGAGGTCCTACCGGCCTCCAATAAATCTTCCCGTCGGCGCCCTCGTCCCCACAATCCACCCTTACGACACCCAAGGATCCCCATAATTTTATTTTCGTGATCAGACGTAGGGTCCTCGGCGGACAACCGGTCGGTTGTCCGATCGGACAGTCCCGGACGGTCAGGGGGGTCCCGGACATCCGATCAGGTAACGTAGGTGACCAACTATTGTTGGCAACCCATCGAGTGAGCAAAGGCGGTGACTGTATTGTTCTGCACGGTCGCTGTATGTTGTAGTGTACGTTGTGTCTTGTCTTGTGTCTCCGTTGTCGGGCGCATCAGTCCGGCACCGCTCAAGGCAGGGCGGGACCCTCCCGGCCACGTCACGCAGGAGTTGTTTCATTTCCTCGTCGCGAATACACATGGAGCTTCTGCAAGCCGCTCCAGCCGAGTGCGGCAGCCATACCTCTCGCGAGCCCCTACGACAGGATAGGGCTTACGCGAGGTACGACTTACCTCCACCTTACGGGAGCTATCACCTCCCTTCGGTGGGCATATCCCCGCCGAGCTACCAGTCCACAATACGAAAGTTGATCAACTGCAATCGCAGAGGTGGACCAGCCGAGGGCGTTTCTCGTACGCTGTAGCATAGGGGGTACGCGCAGTTTTTACACCTCTATCAGACCAACACGCGAACCGACGCCTTGGGGGGCTGAGGTCCCAAGCGCGACTCGTCGTCGATCGACTAGGACGCATCCCACACACCATGCGTATACCACTCTAAAGAACATAAAAATAAAAATACACACACCCATACATATACACAAAACAACACAGAACAAATAATGAGACAACACTCCTAGTCCCTTAGTAGCCATCCCATAACTCCCCAACGCGGAAATCAGATAGGCGTCGCTCGCGAGACTTAGTATAAAATCGCTCGGACGCATGGCTAACTCGTATCGACTAGCAATGCATGAATACACAAGCAGTCGTAATTATGACGTACTATGTAGTGCCCATAATCAAGCGGTCCCTCATGGATCCGAGTACCGCTTATGACACTCAAGTGTCAGACTCGAAGTATCGTGAAGGTTTACCCCTTAACGATATTGCACGGCTGAAGGAACAGTCGTGCGGCCTCCGCGGCAGCTCTGGCCTTTAGGCCGAATGTCCCGGTTAACAGGGTAAATAGGCTCTGCGAGGGGGGCGATCTCTTCCATGCAGAGTCTAGGATCTCGGATGTTCTGAATAAGGCCCTTGAATCCCCGCTCAGGACCAACGTCTGATTAAGAAAAATCTTTAAGAAACATACAATAAATAGAGGGGGTTCATTTTCTTTCTCAGCCTCAACCTCGGTTAAACCCTTAAGCGTGGGCCCCTCGGGCCACGCGGACACCCAATATAGGTACATACATATATACATGTAAAGGTGGAATAAGTATGTAACGATCACTTCTTACAATCGCAGTGGGACTCCTCACAGCCGTATATATGTGTGTGATCGCAGACAGTCAAATCCAAAATCCGAACCACAGAACATACCTGCAATCACATCAAAGAGTCAATCAAAGTCCACGCATTACACAAAGTCAACTTTAACCAACCTCTATACTCATACCCCTCACTTTAGCCATGCAAGCCTCAACCTCTGTCCAACCAACCATAATTAAATACTCAGTACCTTTGTTTAAATGATCATTCAATAAAAGTTCGGGTGAAAAACCTTAATAAAACAAAAAAAAAACATCACCAGGGCTAAAGCCTTTTAGGTTGACTATGAGGGTGAATTGGAGTTGAGTCGTAGACCGACGAATCGGCAATCGACCTGTTATCAATGATAACAGAAGATGATCCTTGTAGGATCAAACTGAATCTAGCCCAAATTCCGAATCAATCAATCAAGAATACCTATAACATAAGACACGTCAATCCCCAAGTTAAAATCATAAGTGTATGGAGAATACAGCTCCATAACACATTCTCATCCAAGATCCTTCTACAAGCTAAGCCTAGGCCTAACCAAGTGCCTCAACGCAAGGCAGACCTATGGCAGCATCTCCCCTATCCAGGGTGGATTGCCAGAATCGCCACCTGTCAAAATATAAACTATCTCCTCTAAACTAAGAAAATTTCGGCAGCACTTCCCGTAGGAAAATTGTCATTCCAGAATTTTTAGTAACTCAATTTATGAAAACAAAAACAAACTTTAATTCCAAAAAGTCAAATTTTGTCTAACTCCCTGAATTAGTAGAAATTTGGGCAACGTGCGCGCACAAGCCACAGGTAAGTCGCACAGCACTCCCTTTAGAAAAAAAGATTTTCCAAATTTTTACTAAGCCATATATGAACCCGGAGCAAAATCCGAGTTCGACTAAGACAAAATTTAACTAACTCCTTGGATTTATATAAATTTCGGCAGCACTCCCTTTGGAAGAGCGTTAATCCAAAATTTTTACAAAGCTAAGTTCAAAATCTGAAGTGACTTTGACTTCTTAAGGTCCCATTTTTGTATAACTCCTTGAAGTAGCAAAAATTTGGGCAGCACTCCCTTTAGAAAATGAACTTTTCAGATTTTTAATAAGTCAAAAGGTCAGACAAACTGAACTTTGAAAAGACAAAATGTGACTAACTTTTCGGTTTTGTAAAAATTTCGGCAGCGCTTTCCTTAGAGAAAGTGGCTTACCAAGATTTATACAAGACCAAGTATAATCAAAGATCCAAGAAAATGCAGAAATTGACCTAAGTAAAATAAACTTTACTCAGAAAATGCAAGGATTTGAAACTAACTCCTATGATTCGAGCACATGGCGAGCAACTAATGCAACTACCTATCAACTGAAACTTAGACTAAGTAAATAATCTCATTCAGCCACATGCAGGCCAAAACCAGAAAGAGTAAGCACTTTCACCATCCCTAAGTCAAAATCCTCATAGATAGTTCATGAATCTTCCAGATGCTTTAATCCTTATACCCACCCAACTTACATATGGCGTAATGCTAGACCATTCAGCTTAGAAACAATGTCTCGTATGCCTTTACGATATACACAAACAGGTTGCACAACTACTTTTCTCTTCTTTTGACAAATGACTAGACCATTCAGCTTAGAAACAATGCCTAGTCGCCTTGAATTGTTTAATATTCAAAATCTAGTAATTTTCTAACTTTGTTTTTTAAAAGAAAATGAAAATATGGGCAGGGGACTGAGCCATTCAACTTAGAAACAATGATGAACTTGCCCATATTATTTTCAATTATACTTAGCACTTTCCCTTCTCTTCTTAGTGATATGGCTTAGTGTTGGACCATTCAACTTAAAAACAATGTCCAACTGTCAGTTCGCATGTGAGTATAGATAAAATACTTCCTGTTTATACTCAGCTTATACTTATGTGCGTGGTTTTCAAGCTAAACCATTCGGCTTAGAAACAATGCTTAGCCTTAGACCAGAAATCCTCCCTAAAAAATAAACAAAAAACTGAATCATTCAGCTTAGAAACAATGTTCAACCTATCCTAAAATCATTCAAAGCATGAAGTTGAATTTTTTAGTCAAACTTCAGTCAGAAAACCCAAAAGAAACAGACAGACCAAGTCATTCACTTAGAAACAATGCTTGGTCCCAGAGATCATCCAAGCAAACCCTCATATATAAACACAGCAACCAGGTCATTCAACTTAGAAACAATGTATGGTCCTTCAGAAAACAGACAAATAACACAGCCCTGGGCCATTCAACTTAGAAACAATGCCAAGTCCTTGGTTGATCCGGTGAAACACATGCAATCTGCATTCCTCCCACCTTCCCTTAGTTCATCCCTTAATCTGCTTTCAGTCAAAACAAAGAGAAACTTAAGTTTTTCACACATGTTCCTTCTATTTAGTTCGATTAATCCTGAACAAAATTAAAATCGTAGGGGAAACACATGCATACATTCAGTCAAACTAAAGGGAAGTAGTCAAACAGGGGTAATATGGGGTCATACAGATAAAGAAAGGTATATCTATCAATTCTCTGCCTCCAGAATCTCGCTTAGATTTCGACAAAGCTCCCGCAATCGGTGGGTGGACTCCCCACATAGTCTTGATGAGGTCCTATGGGTTGCAATCCCGCCTGCCGCCTTCCTCTCGTAACCAATAGGCTAGATTGAGAGTCAGAAGAGCAGAAAAAGGTAAGTTTGAGACTCTCAGATCCAAGGGAGGTGCTCTCAGACTCCCGTGAGAGGGCCTTGTTTCCTCGATGCAGCTGAGGAGCTCGCAATGATGGTCAAAATCAGCAGTATCATTTGATCAATCCGAAATCGAACTCCCAGCCGTTGACGCTGTCGGACGCAAACGGCCCCCCCTTCACATCGCAGCGCATAAAGGGGGACCTCCCGACCGCATCACGCAGGAGTTTGATACTTTTCTTTTTAGAGGCGGAATGTTTCCCCCAAAATTCATCGAGGTGAACGACGGAGTTTTGTCGCTCTAGCCGGGTGCGCCAGTCGTACTTCTCGCGTTCCCCTTCCACAGGTCAGGGTCCCGCGAGGCACAACTCGTCTTCCCTGAGGAGCTGTCACCATCCTCAGAGGCGTATCCCTACCTAGCTATTGATCTACATACGAAAGCTTTTACATGCAATCGCAGAGGTAGACCAGCCAGGGGCGTTTTGCTCGATTCGCCGTAGCACAGACAATTCTTATAGGTGAATATAGAATGGTCTCATCGAAGTCACTCCTAGTCTTTCATACAGACACTTTCCGGAAGACAGTGTCATTGCAGCAGAAAATACACATATGGGTTGCATGAGACATTCAGACGTCGGAATCAAACATATGAACGTAAATAATCAAGACATAAATAGACGTTGCCAGCGACCACACAAAAATAGTAACCAAGTCACGCATAGATGTCGCATTAAGACACGAGAGCGTTACAACCAAACATTTTTGAAGTCGTTACCAGAAAGCACATACATGACAACCAAGGCACATAGAGATTGCAAACGAAGACATACAAATGCAGCATGCAGGTAGCGAACCGTCCCAAAAGGCGGAAAACAACAATCTTTTGCAAGCATGAGAGATTCGATGACAGGGAACATGCCTTTGTCTTCACTATCTCATAAAATTGAAAGGAAAGTTTTCAAGAGCGTTCCACAAGTGATACACGTTAAAACTAACAAGAGGATCACCTCCTTGATATCGTAGACGGCCACAATTTGCAGAGACAGGAATTTACTGAATCAATTTTGCAAAAGCAACTCCCCGTTGTAGCGGTATGCCCAAGACACTCTCTATTATTTTTCATGTGACTTCCCGCTATCCAAACCACTTGCGTCCCTCCTAGTACAGAGGCTATCGCCTAACTGCGAACGACCATCAATCTTAAATACATACAAAGGAAAGGAATAAAATTTATAAGYCGCCTTCGCCCCTCATCATAATACCTGCGAAATTTGTCGAGGGAAASTGATAATCATAGGGGCGGGCTGACCATGTTTYCCTGGTCGGCACTACTGAGTTTTATCATGTTTTAGCCCTCTCGAGGGCGGAGCCTGATGGTCCGATCGTAGGAGTCTAACTCGCTACCCTCCGCTGGACGGCTCTCTCTAGAGGGACCTATAGAGGGTGGACGACTCCTAGCGGTCGTAAAGCGTGTGAGTCGCCCGAGCGCGTCTGTCTAGCCGGGTATGCCGCCGGATGAACGCCTCGTTAATCGCCATCCTCCGCACTCGCCCTTGCCATCGTAGTCGTAGTTCGCTCGTGCTGTAGAGTCTTGCCATTCGTCGCGCCAATGTTAACAGGACGGACCAGAAAGGTACACCGAGGCGCTTAAGGTGTCGGGCGGAAGTGTCTCGGAGCCAAAGGAAAACCATTCGCGCTCCGGATCGTCTGAAGAGTACTCCAGCGGTGACTCGAGAGACAAGCTCCATGTTCGAGACACGATGAAAATACAATGTATGCCCCTGCAACTCATTTGGACGCCGAATCACGTTCGGTCGAATCTCCAATCGCTCTTCCAGAAGAAACCCACGTCCGTCGTTGACGATTCAGACAAAGCCGAGCCATCGAGTCGGAGTCCCATCGAACACCATCGACATCCTCTCCGCCCAGGCGATGCGGTCTGCATCATTTGTATCTCGAATCAGGAGATACCAGGGGATTGTCAGGTCGCGCCGAGCTCCAGCCATCCTGCATCACAAAGCGCCATCATCAAATACGAAAGAGTTTTAACAAATTCTCCTCCTGCCGCTGGAGGGCCTCATCGTCACATCTCTCCGCGACACGGAATCCGACATCATACAGTCCCACGCGATCATAATGCTCGATGTATATGAATGACCCCTGCCGAGCGTGGTGGTTCCGCATAATGCGTAGGGACAACCACATGATCTCGTCCTCGAACTTGCGGTGGATAGACTCGTTCACGACGTCGTAGACGACCCCGACGTCGAACCAATGCGTCTTCCTAAGGGGGCAGACGCCGACGCTTAGAACCAGCTTCATGGCCGTTGTCACAAATGCATAAATCCGTGGTGGGTCATCAAGGGTCCCTTGGTCTTCCCTAAGCTCCACCTCGGTCGGGAAGACGTCCGCGGGATCGAAGACCATGCGGCCGACTCTCGCCCATCCTTGCCTAAATCCTCCCACGGCTACAGCAGACGCCCTTGCCTCCGTCTTGCTTGGAAACAGCATAATGGTGGCGACTGTCGCGACCCTTCGTCTCGAACTGCTCGAGGCGGCACCGCTTGCGGCGCCTGTGTTGTCTGCTACCCGCGCCCCCATTTCTCCGACTGGCCGCCTCACTCCCTTTGCCAAAGTTCGGCACGATAGGCGATGCAGGCCACGACGAACCAACTTCCGTCGTCCTCTTAGAAAAGGAACCGGCGATGCAAAAACCTTGTAGTGAAGTGAAGTATACGAGAAGCTAGGCTACTTATATAGAGCGACGTCAAGCATGTGCAGGCTAAATGTAGGGCGATTTCTATCACTACTTAGTTCCACAAGGCCTAGAGGAGTTGGAAGCTACCCATCCTTCCGTGGTGCTCCTCAAGCCAGACGAGGCTGCTAAGTGCATGCTAATCGGAGTTATTTCCTAAGCGCCGGATAGTTCAGAAAAGAAGGCAAAAGGAGTAAAACAGTGGAGCCTTGTCGACCCGTTTCGCCGCGTCCTACAATTCTTGTCGCGGGTAATAGGTGAGGGTTGCTTCATAGTAATGTAATGGACGGCCCACATCGTTGAATTCCTAATGCGTAGATCGCCTAACCGAACAAAGGAAGACAAAATCAATGACAAGATCCCTCCCTTGTGAGCCTCGATCGACCAAGGATCTTATGAACCAATAAAAAAAAAAAAAAAAAAAAAAGAATATTTGAGTCTTTCATAGGCGGAGCGTCTCATCCGCAAGACCCCAGTCCTCGTTGGACATACAAAGCTTTTGCTCACATGCCTGCAACAAAAGTACAAAGTCAAGACATATTACAAGGGTAACACTTCCTTTTTCACGTTTGAGCTTACACAAACCAACCTTTTTTTCTTTCAACTGAATATTCAAGGAAATAGAAATAAGGCAAGCAAAAGTGTGGTTTAACGTGGGGAGTGATGGGTCTGAGTCATTAACTGACCTTGAGTGAAGTGTCGCTGATGCCGACCGGCTCACCCAAGAAAGCCAAGTTGAATCTTGAATATCAACCACGCTCCAAAATGTTTTGAATAGAAAATCATCAGCGCCGTGAAGCTCAATAATTATTGAGTGGTATTTGCTTGCTCTGGTAACTCCCACAAGTGATGAGTGGCACCTCGGTTCTAAATTGGTCCCGCCGGGCCCAAAGCAATGGAAGTTGCCGACGCACTCCAAAATAAATCCCTTGGCGTCAAGGTGTTTAAGGTCCAATCAATAGGACCGTCGATGTGGCGCAGTCCCGAATGGTCCCAATAGTGTCAAGGACCGACACCAAGGGTTCCACAATGCCAAAACGTCAAGGACTTGCGCCGTTCTTGTTACAAAAAAATTCCCCTTGTGTCGTACCGCCACAAGTTTGCACCGGCGTTTGCCTTGAGCATGTGCCGCAATCGGCACCTCCTTCGGACCACGACGACACACTTGGAATGCCACACAAAATTAATTGGTGCTACCGCCTTGAACCGCCAACAAGCGGATAAGCGATATCGTCGCCTCGTCGCGCCGCAACCCGAGATCCTCGCTTCCAAAATAAAAGACACCGCCTCAGTGTCAAAAACCAGGCCCAACGGCGGTCCCACGACACTCTCACAAAATTATCTCGACGCCCACGTACGACAAGGCTGGTAACGCTCCTCCGCATGTGGACGTAGTCTTGCCGCTTGATTACTCCGGTAGCATGCTCTCTCACGTCGGCCACGTCCAAGCTTAAAAATAATAAAATCCGACCCTCGGCCGAAGCTAAGTCCAAAACGCCGCTCCCTTGAGTCTTGGAGGTGAGTTCCCGCTCCAACGGAGTGGCCCCTAGCACATGTGTCGCAGGTCCGGTACCAGCCTCAAGGTGGTAGCAAGGTGCCTTCACCTTGTGGCTATGGTGGCTCCTCCTCCTTCTCTTGGCTCCAACAACTCCTCTAGTAGATTCCCAGCAGCACTCCCTAAGCACTCCTGCAACTCACAAATGCCTTAGAGTGTGCGACCACTCCTACGGCACGTGCTCCTTGTGTGGCAACTTCTGGGCATTGCCTGTTTTTATAGTCGAGTTGGAGAGTGTGCCTCGACACTCTAGCCCTTAGACAATAATTCGAGGTGGAGAGTGTGCCTCGACACTCTAGCCCCTAGGCAATAATTCGAGATGGCCCTGGACCCTCGATTTTTTGTGAGATCGACGGTGTGACGTTGTCGCACCGCAGCCGCACACTTAGTGCAACTGACTTTGACTATTCCTCCTTTCTCTCGTTTTTTATCTATTCAGGGTTAGTTCAAATAGTCATCTCGTAATTCTCACTAGACGGCTTCCACTGTCTCATTTCTGAAACAATTTTTCTTTTATTTTTCTGACCATTATTGTAGGAGTTATGAGTTTTTAAAGTTTGACGTACCTAGCTATTTTTCCCAGTGCTGGTATGTCGGGGAAAGGCTGGACTTAGTTGCCTATTCAGCCTCCCTCTTCCTATTCCTTTGGTGGATGCCCGGCCATGATCCACTCATCTCAATGGCGGGAACCACACCATAATTCCTTTTGGCCCCCCTCCCATGTGGTAGTGTCTTTTCCCGACACTCAACCCCACCCCCAGGATCAGAAAGATCTCATGTTGGGGGTGCTAAGTCTGCAAGGAGCCCATGATGGCTCAGCTGAGGCCAAAGGGGAGGGGTCATCATGACCATTTCTACCCCAGCCGCAACCATGGCCTTCACTGTGGCCCTTGCAAGACGAGAGTGAATCTTCTGCTAGGACACGGTAAAATGCGCCCCCCATCCCCTCTTTCAGACTATTCTGAAGTCTGAATGAACCTTTCCGCAGGTTCGGGAAGGTGCATAGCCTTAGTGGTACCAGCAGCCACAGGAAAACCCGTGGGTGTGGGGACATGTTTTTCCTTAGGGCGTAACCCTACCTAGTGTGCAAAAGGGGAGTGAATCTTCTGCTAGAACACGGGGAGATACACTCCCACCGATATGGGCGGCCATAGGAAAACGCGAATGACTAACAATGAAAATCATAGAAAAAAACAAACAGAGATCCGATTAAAACGGGTCCCGTTGCAGCCCTGCTGTGTCAAAGTTCTGCGCGTCGTTTTCCCACGCGCCATCTGGTATTTCTTAGTTTGTCTGTTTTCTTTTTGTTTTTCTTTTTGTCGTTTTAGTTTATGCTTTTCTCATATCTTCTTCCTTTAACGAGCTTTTTCCTCTGCTATCCCACGGACCGCGGTTCAAACCCCTGTAGCGCGGTTACAATTTAGGAAATTTTGAATTGCTTTTTCTTCTTAGTTTTGTTTTCGCTCTCCTTTGTTCCGCGTGCTATGGCTTGAACCCTCCCCTGCTTCCACGCGATCCACATCAGAGGAAACATTTTCGAGTTGTTCAGTATTGCGGAAGTTCGAGTCGCGCGGAGAGCCTTGGCCGCGGGATTCCCTAGATCGTGCGGCGGATTCAATGCTCGCCTTTGCCAGGTGAACTCGTGTTGCGCCCTGCCTTTGTGCAAAGAAAAGATGTTAGTCCACTGGTTCGGGCGCGAGTGGGCTCGATCCATGCGCCAGACGTGTATCAATCCGCCCATGAAACCTATTGGGCTAGGCCTTGCCACGGTGTAAGGGGGAGCGCTGCCGATATTTGTCTTGGCAGGCGCGGTGCTCCGCCATTACTGCCGAGGTGTCACCCCCTCGTACTCCATGGTCCTACTCAAAAGAAAAAGGGAGCTAGCCCGGCGATCGGAGGCAGTGGGAATCGATCCATATGTCTCCTACTTGCCATGCTACCTTTGAACCTACTGGGCTAGCTCCTACCACTGTATATGGAGGGGCTCTACCGGTATATGAAGTAATAAGCGAGGTGCCCCGCCTGCATTTTCGCTTCGCCTTTTCCTCGTGCTCCCATTTTCCTCTTACCTGCGGCTTCTCCTTATGTCGCCACACTACTTGACTAGCCCAACCAGGTAGTAGGGTGAGTACGTATGACGCAAACGCGGGGTTAAGCTTTTACCGGTAGTTTTTCCTAGATAATTTTTTAACTTCAGCCCTTAGCTTTCCCCGTCATCGCACCGTTCCGAGCCATTGTCCGAAGCATTCGTTTTCAACTATTGGGCTCTGAATCGCGCGGCCGATTCCTTTTAGGTTGTCGCGCATTGTCCTAGTGGTAGAAACGTTGGGAAATGATTGATCCCGACGCGCCTACCTTCACGGCTTCCTGTCATATTACTTGGATACCCGCTTAGCCTAGCTAAATGGCATGACGCACACACATGGCGTAGGAGCAGGGCTGAATCTTGTAGGAATTGTGGTAAGGTAGGTCCTCTTCAATAACCCTTTCATATAGGCCTTTAATCCGAGCGTCGCCTTTGCAGTCGTGCTTCAAGCATTTCTAACGTTGGTCTTTTTCCTTCGATGGACCCTGAATTGCGCGGCCGATGGGCCGCGCGGCAACCTTTTGTTTAGGTTGCCGCACATTGCTTCGATGGTGGGGGCGAAGGGGAATGGTAGCCCCGATGTCCTTGTCATTGCGGCTTCCTTCCTTTAGTAGTTTCCGTCGCGATATGTCTTCGTAGCGTCAACTGCCCTATCTACAACCACTTGGGTGTCCAACCCTAGAGTCTGAGTAACAGATTTTGAAAAGACAGACGAGGGGTCAATACCCGATAAGAAAAGAAATGTAAATATGTACAGGGGGTTGGGATACCCATGAAATTTTTTGCCGCGCCGCGGCGGATTATCTTTACTTTATCTTTTACTCGCTTACCGACACCCCGTCAGCTTATGGATAGAACGGCGCCTTCCCGCGAGTCGTCAAAACGCTGGTAGATACCCTTGTAAGGGTTCCTGCCCCGACAGTCATCCCAGACCCTATTAAACGACGTCCTCGTCGTTTAGGATTTATACATAGGTAAATTATTTTGCATGCGCCTTAACGTTTCCAATCATACTAGTAGCAAGGTCTCTCAAAGCACGCATGTCCCTCATCCTAAGAGACGACCCATTTTAAATTCAAACATGCTTTCAGAATTTCAGAACCAAACTTGATTCAACCTCCAGAAGCACAAAATTTACATGAACGGTACCAGATTCAGCCTTTAGAAGCATAAAACCAATTGAAAGTGTCTGTGGATGAAACCAAATTTAGCCCTCGGCAGTCCAAGACACAGTCTTCTCATGATTTACTGGGTTCAGCCCCCAGTCAGTCTCAAACAGTTACTGAAATGACACCAGATTCAGCCTCTGGTTAGCCAAAAATTTTGAACTTGGAATAGTGTCCAGATTCAGCCTCTGGAAGCCTAAAACCAATTACTGAAATGATACTAGATTCAGCCTCTGGCTAGCCAAAATCTTCAAACTTGGAATTGTGTCCAGATTCAGCCTCTGAAAGCCTAAAACCAATGTGTCTCCCTTCAGAATGGTTCCGGTATCATCCCACCGGCGGCCAAAACAACATCAGTCTCTCCGTGTGGTACCGGATGCAACCTCCGGATAGTAAGCAATCGACATCCATCAAGTTGTTTGAATAGTTCACTTGGGGGGGCATCCATACACCGCTGGGATTCCAACCCGGGTCTCTCTTGAGCCATAGGGATGCAAACACCACACCTCGACACTTTTTTAATCGTGCCGCCAGGAATTCAACCTGGGTCTCCCATGTCCCACGAGGATACTAGCACCGTACTACGGTAACGGATGTCGGGGATGGGATAAACACTAAGGCCCCAAGTCTCCTATCATCCCCTTTATCGAAGACTCGTTTTAACCTCAGCAAAAACCCAAACGAGTCAGGTATAACCCCTGACAAGCCTCCACTCGTTTCGAGGAAAACCATTCATCAGAAGTTTTTATTCCAAGTCCTTTTTCCATTTCAGTTTTTCGGAGAGAGGCAATATCAACATACATGTTTCAATTCACATTCACAGCAAATAAAATGATTTTTCATGAAGTTTTCAATCGATCAATTCATCCAGTTTTGCAAGAAATGCAGCACCACAATACCAATTTAATAATGAACAAGAATTCAAAGTGAACGACCAATGTTCCTTTTAGAATTTCAAACTTGCACCGTATGGTCAAAATACATCCAACTGATTTACTTTATTAGGTTCCAGTAGAAAATTTTGTTGACAATGCCCAACATTTCTCATATCAAGCCAACTGAGTCAAAACATGGAGTCAAACAGATTCAATAACAAAAGCTTCAAAATATATATATATATGGATATATATAATATAGGTATACATATATATATAGCCTTAAAATTATATCACGGCTCCAATCTGGTTTCCTCTCTAAGAACTGGGCAATCTCTAGCCTTATGACCCGTTTTCTGACAGACGACTCAGAAGGGAGGTCCCGATGATGGTGTCCTCTCCGTCCTTAGAGAGTTCGTCCTACCAATCGACCTAGACAGCGGAGGACTAAGAACCCTCCTCAAAACCTCGCTACGTTGTTCCGTACTAAGTGCATTTTCCCTCTCTCAGGCTGAGGAATCGTCTTTGGCAATCTTTGTCGGTTTCTCTTCGCTGGACAATGTGACCCTTTCTCTCTTGCTTCCAACAATTACGCCTTCCTGATGTGCCGGCCTAGCAACCTTCATGGACTCCGACACTCCGTCCTTTCTTTTCTCCTGCGACAAGCTTCCCTTCTTGATTACCAAGAACCCTGTCTTCGACTGTTGTGAAGGTCTGTCATCCAGAGATTTCCTCTGAGTACTCCTCGAGGCAGGCTCAACCACTTTCTCCTTCCCTTTTACAGAGGCTGTGGTTGGCCGCGATCCAGAATATTTCCTTCCCCGTGCCCCTTCAAGGCGGGTAACACGGCGATCCAACTCATCGAGTCGTTCAATGATACCTGTAATCGATGTGTTTCCGGCCCCAGCCTGAGTCTTTACAGGAGGGATTTGTATCATGGCTTGGTTGCTCTTTTCTTCCATACTTCCAAAGTTAAAGGTATCTCTCATGACCGCAACGAATTCGGCCCAGTTTCCTGACGCCTCTGCAAAAATAGCAACAACGGGTCTCCAGTATTCGTCCGAGTACCGAGCCACTTGGTCTCTCATCTGATCCTCAGTCCATTGTTCCTTATTAGCGAGTTTCGTGAAAAGATCAATGAACTCTTCCACATTATCCCCTATGAACAAAGGAACTCCCTTCTCTTGAGCTGCCAATCTCTCGGATAAGCGAGCGATCGCAGCCCGTACCATCTTCTGAACCTTGTCTTGGCGAGAGCTCGATGCCATCTCGAACTGTACCTTCACTTCCCCTTTCCCTCCCTGTCGCCACAAGGACAGTCAGAAAAGAAAGAAAGGAAACCCATCAGTTTTCACTGAAGGCACGACTCGATTGACTAAACAAATAATCACCAGACAATGACGCAGAAATGTATTCAACTCAGGCAAAAGCGTGTCGATCCTTACCTCATTCAGACCCTCTATATGAATTTCTTCAACTTCGATCCTGAAACCCAATCCCGTCTTCGAGCTCCGTTAAGTTCTTCGACCTCATACACTCCGTGTTCCGATTTCTTGAGGATGCGATAAGGTCCCAGCCACCTATTATCCAGCTTCCTCGACCATTGTTTTTCCAACGAAGAGTCATAGAGAAGAACAACATCACCGACTTCTAAGGGTTCCTTGTGGACCCACGGCTGTCTGTCCCATCTCTCCTTGTCTTCCCTTCTACTTGCTGCAGTCGAAGCGACGACCTCTTCAATCCTTTCCTCCGTGGCCATGATCTGTCTGGCCCTTAGGTCGAGTAGCTCTTCCAATGAGAGGTTAGCCTCTAAGTCTTGCCTTTGCCATGTTGTCAGGAGACTCTCAATCGGAAAAGTTACGTGTCGTCCAAACCAAAGAGTTGCCGGAGCATACCCAGTCGTCCTTTTCACGGTGATATTTTCGACGAACATCCGAAGGTACACTGGCCACCTAGAAGGTTTCCTAGCACACCACTTAACCAACAAGTTTGTGAGGGTGGAGTGTCCCCGCTCAACGGAGCGTTTGCCTGCGGATGCGCCCTCGTGGTATATCGGTACTTAACGCCGAATCTCCCTAGGAGAGTTTAAACTTCTTTCGCTCGAAACTCACCACTGCGGTCCATCACGATTTCGCGGATGAAAGGATACCGAAGGTAGTATTCTTCGATACACCCAGCTAAAACTTTTCCGGTCCTTTCTCGTATTGCACAACCGTCGACGAACCCTGTCAGATTATCTCTTGCGTCAAAGATAAACCGATACCCATTCATTCCTAGCGGCATAACCACCAAGTCGAGGTGCACCACGGCTTCAGGTTCAGCAACGTACCGTGGATGAAGGGGTTCGGCATACTTATAGTTGGAGCGTTCTTGACAAGGAACGCACGAACTGCAGTAATCCGTAACCATTTTACTCATACCATCCCAGAAATAAAGATTTCGTACCTTCTGGAACGTCACTCGAGCCGAGCAATGCCCTCCTGCAATCCCATCATGGAGAGCTGCAATCACGTCTAATTATCTCGTAATTCCACAAACGACCCTTTTTGGAATGTCGTCCTCGCTCTTCTTGAATAGATGGTCGTGCCTAACCACAAACTCTTCACTTTTCCGACGAATGTCACCCTTCATACCTTCCTCACGTATCTCCTTACTCAACCATAATCCGATCTCTCTCTATATCCCATCGTACTCATTTTCCCTAAAGGCTTCTTTCATCCTACCGTCCTCATCAGCTAGTACCAATGTCCGCAAATCTTCCTTAATTAATGCGTTGATCACAAAACATGTCCCGCTAGATACTCTGAGGACCTCATCGGCATGTCGGAAACCTTCTTGAATTGACAAGGGGTCTTCCGACAGCCGAACGGAGTCAGAGAGTGCGAGGCTCATCATCTGCTCACCGGACCTCTCACCCCATGGATCCTCCTTGACAAACGACTCTTCTTTCACCAGCTCAGGACGAACTTGATAAAAGTTGGGAGCGTTCCATATAGACCTCCCTTGTCGGCAAGACGCATCAACCAGACAATGGTAAGAATTTATACTTAGCTGACCTTCCTCGATCTCCAGAAATCCGTCAACAGGCACAGAGTCCTCTGCTCGGACCTTGGAGTTGTCCCAGTCGATTCTACTTAGACCGTCTGCCCGATTCTTCATGCTGGCTATCCTCTCGACTTCAAAATCGAACATCCAAATGTACGTAAGCCATCTTGCGATCGTCGGATCGGAAGGGGAATAATTTCTTAATGACTGAGCCAAGGCAGTCGGATCAACCCTTAGGACGAATCTCCGATCGAAAACATAATTGCGAAAAATTCTTAGGCAATGAAGCACTGCTAAAGTCTCTCTCTTGAACTGGGAATAGTTTCGCTCCGTAAGGTTGAGGGTTCTACTTTCAAACCTTAACGGACGCTCGACCCCGCTCCCGTCCTTCTGAATAAGGACCCCTCCTAGAGCCGTAGGTCCTGCATCGGTTTCAATACTGAATGGTCGCTTTGGGTCGTTATCGAAGCATGGAACCCCGAGCACCATTCCTCCCTTGCGAAACTCAACCTTTATGTCCTCAATAACTTTCTGTTGGTTCGGTCCCCATTCCCAATCTGGGCCCTTACGCACGAGCTTGCGTAAGTGCTCCATCCTTGCAGCAAAATGTTGGATGAAGATCCTCCAAAACCTACAAGTCCCGAGAAAACTCCTTATCTCAGTAACAGACTTAAGCGGAGTAGGCCACTCTAAGATCTTATTCGTTTTCTTGGTATCCGGCCGACGACTTTTCTTGTCGCATAGGAATCCCAAGATCGTAGCCTCACTCATGCAGTGTCTAGATTTTACTCCACTCGCCGTGAGATTATACTCTTTTAACTTAGCCAGAACTTTCTTGATGTCATGAATGTGATCCCAAACGAACTTACGTATGCCTGGTTTCACTTCAGATTCATCCTTCTCCCTTGGGGCTGGAATCGACAAGTCATCGATATATGGTGAGGTCACGTCCGGACAAAGCAGTTGCATAACCTTCATCATATATCGTTGCACGATTGCGACGGCATTAGTCCAACCTTGAGGTGCAGAACACATGTGAACCAGCCCCCTAGGCATATGCATTGCCGTCATAGGTCTATCAGCCGTGTGTGTACAAGGGAAACTGATCATAGCCAGAATAAAGATCAATCAAGGTGATGATGGGTCTTCCGACGCTAGCTTCAGACAATTGATCCGCGTTTGGAAGTCCACCGACATCCCGTACCGTCACCTCGTTCAATCTCTGCAAGTCTTGTACCCACCGTAAGACACCGTTAGGTTTGACAAAACAAAACCATGGGGACGCATATGGTCCATAGGAGTAGTCGACTACCTTCATCTTGATCTTCCCATCCAGGTAGTCTACAACCTTCCGATGGTCATCCGGGCTAGGGTAGCGCGGCCCCCTTATATTCCAAGGTTGGTGTGGTACCGTATGTATTCTAATCATCGGGATTTTATCAACGTCTAATCTTCCCCTCTCATCGTCATTAAAAGCATACGCCAAGTGCTCTTCCTTCATGACATCAATCATGAGGTTTTTCTCTTCCTTAGTCAGGAAGGAAGCCCTCTTCTCCAATGATTATCTCCTTAATTATCTCGTCAGTTAAACGACACGACTTTCTTTCACTTTTTTCTCTCATCGCCCTAATCCACTCTCTCTCCTCCTTGTAATACACTTCTTCGTCGTGGGTGACTAGGACGGGGACAGGCTTGGCTTTGTCAGCTACTTTCTTATACCGCCGCTTTGATCTAACTTTAAGTCTCCTTCCTCTAAAAAAGACCCTTGCTTGGCTTGTGGGATCACACCTTCCTCACCAACTGACTGGGTGTGAGGTCGGTATGTTAGGAATATACTCCCCGTGCCACCACCTTCAGACACAATCTCAGTTAGCGTCTGTACAAGGTTTCGGTCGATTTCAGAGTGGGTTGAAACGAAATCCAGAGCCTGTGAGACATCGCGAAGAGCTAAGGAAAACTCCCTCGGGTTCTCCCCATCGTCCTCCCCATATGACTCTTGTTCTCTCACCAATTGTTTTGCTTCCTCGAAGCTATAGGATTCAGGATTCAACCTGTTCCTCGGATTCTTAGGCCTGGTGTTCGAGCACTTGATCACCTCGAAGTGTCCACACACTGGATCGCACAGTATTATGAACATCGTCCCATCATGCTTATTGATGATGATGGACTTTTATCGGAATAAGAATGATCGTCCCAACATCACCCCATGCTCAACCAGTGGCAACATGTAAAAATAAGACCGCACCTTTACCTTGTCCATGTGTATACTGACGTTACTGGCAGTTCCACAGAAGGGTGTCGACCCTCCGGCGCCAACCAAAAATCCATTATCAGCGCGATCAATCTTAATTCCTAACTGTAGCGCCTCTTTTTCTCTTAATATATTCATCTCCGCTCCAGTGTCAACGAGCGTAAGATGTTGTGAAACACCTATCTTGACCATTACGTGCCCTGTCACTACACACCTCCAATCCATCTTTGCTCCCGCAGGAGTCCAATTTGCCTCAGGTGGGATTACCTCCCCTAGTTTAATCGTCACCACTTTTCGTCGAGTTAGTCTTTGCTTAAGCTCTTCCCGTATCTTTGGCGAGGCTGCCAAAAATTCCTTGAGTGTTACCAAATTTCGATGGCTCTCAAGTATCCGATCCACCATCTTCTCAATGTCGATCCCTTCCTCAGTTGAAATTGTGTACCGGTTCTTCTTCTTCTGATGCTCTTCCTCTTCTCCTTCATCCTTTTCCTTATCTTGATTCTCATCCAGACCTCGTTTTTGGGCGCGTAACCTTGCCTGACGCGCGTCCTTCGCCCTTAATTTCTCATCTTCCGTGTCCAAGTCTTCTTCGACGATTACTACCGGCGCCTCTTGTTGCGCCTTCGCACTGACAACGGGCGCGACTCGAGGTTGGATTCCCTTCTTAATCTTTTGTGCTTGAGGGACCGCTAGTGACGTTCCTCTTTGGAGGACAGGCCTGTTCAAGACGGAACGCGTTCCCGCAGAGGCCGTCTGAAGGTGGGACGATGACGGCTTCTCCGTACGTAATGTTGACAGAGACGCCGCCAAAGGAGTCATGCCCCTTCTCCCATCGTGTCCACCAAACAGAAACATATTCGGCATGCCAGGCCAAAATCTTTCCATGTCGAGACTCAGTCTCATAACTTGGCCTCCAAATGTCTCTAAACCGCTTCTCGAGCTTAAGGCTTTTCGCACATCCCTCTCCTTTTCTGTCTTGCCCTTACTAACATCAGACTTACTAACAATTGTCTGGCGTGCAACCTCTCTAGACTCAAGAATCTTCATTTCCTCTTTCGAGGTCAACCAGTAAGTGCAGGGCATGGTCCGGTTCATGCGTCGAAACGCTTCCTTCCTCATTCCTCCTTCTATGTATGAATCGATAAGGTTCCCTTCGAAATCGAACACCTCGCCTCGAATATTCGTGTACACAATCCGATCCTCCTCATCTTTAGCGAGGATCTGACAATATCGGACACCGTGCCCTTTTTGTGCGCAGTAGTTACAATTTCAATCCTTATTACCGTAACCGCGACCACCAGAAGCTCCCCGACCACGCTCCTTGCCTCCTCCGCCTTGCGGTCAAAATTGTCGGGGCTCGGTATCTTGAGCTTGTCTCTGATGCTGATTGATAGTATCACAATTATCATTCCCATGACCACTCTTATTCTTGGCTTGCTTTCCATTCGTACCTTGCCCTCCCCGTGTTTGATTCATGGTCTTTCGTTCGGCCTTCGTCGCTTTCCGAGGAGGTTCTTCTTCTTCTTCCTTTTCACTATCTTCCTCGTCGGACTCTTCTTCCCTCTCTTTTCCTTTTCTCTTGCCGTCTTGTTGCCTCACCGTCATTATCTTGCCACACAGTCCCTCCTTCCTCATTTCTTTCATCATCATACTAACATCTATAATCGCCCCGAACATCTCCTTATCCTTATCACAACTTACTAACTCATCCTCCTGCATTTTCCTTTGCCTGCGCAGGAGATGATAGAGCATTTGGTCGAAGTCACCGACCTTAAGATTCTCCTTGATCTTATCCCAGTCGTACCTGGTAGTAAAACCCTTTATCAATTCTCTTTTCTCGACTTCCGTAAAGTTGGTCAGAAAGATAATGCACTTCGTCTTATCGGGAAGATCGGTAACCCTCTTTGCTACCTTCTCAAACCTTTTTAGCAATCCTTCGATCGTCCCAAATTTCTCCCGACTCACTTTACGAAGGTCAGAGACATCCAACAATCCGTCTCCTAACTGGTATTTTTCCAACATTCGCTCACGGAATGTTTTCCAGATTCGTGTCCTACATGCCATCTCACCAACTTCTTCTGCAAGATCAACGTGCACATAGCGTTTTACTACTTCCAACATTTTCCATTCAGTCCATTGACGCACATGAGCATTCAACTCATATTTTTCTAGCCAGTCCGTAACATTTTCCCCATCGAATAGAGGAACCTTGATTTTCAGAAACTTTTCATGTGGCTTGGTGGTTTGTCGGATAAGCCTCGCGAGTTCCTGAATGTCATTGCGCCTCTCGTCACCCAGACTATCGTTCTCAGCGAGGTTGGGGCTCTCCATCTTGAGTGAAGTGTCAGGAGGAACAGCGATCACAATCAAATACGCGAGTCATGAAAGATTTTTATCAAACTCATTGCATTATGCGGTTTCTGATCGATCGGGATGACCCATCCATGTTCAGTCATTATTATCTCACACTCTCTCAGTCGTACTAGGGTCATTGTCACGATAATGCCACTTGTCCTTTCGAGAGGAAACCAAATCACAACCGAACCGCTTAGTTAAGTAATAATACAAGGTAATTATTCGGGATTACCTTACCCGAGTGTCGTTCCACCAGGGACAACGGTACATAGCCGTCATCCCCGGCAACGGCGCCACCTGTCGAACGCAAACGGCCCCCCCTTCGCATCGGAGCGCATAAAGGGGGACCTCTCGGCCGCATCACGCAAGAGTTTGATACTTTTATTTTTAGAGTCGGAATGCTTCCCCAAAAATTCATCGAGGTGAACGACGGGGTTTTGCCGCTCCAGCCGGGTGCGCCAGTCGTACTTCTCGCGTTCCCCTACGACAGGTCAGGGTCCCGCGAGGCACAACTCGTCTTCCCTGAGGAGCTGTCACCATCTTCAGAGGCGTATCCCTATCGAGCTACTGATCTACATACGAACGTTTTTACATGCAATCGCAGAGGTAGACCAGCCAGGGGCGTTTTGCTCGATTCGCCGTAGTACAGACAATTCTTATAGGTGAATATAGAATGGTCCCATCGAAGTCACTCCTAGTCTTTCATACAGACACTTTCCGGAAGACAGTGTTATTGCAGCAGGAAATACACATATGGGTTGCATGAGACATTCAGACGTCGGAATCAAACATATGAACGTAAATAATCAACACATAAATAGACGTTGCCAACGACCACACGAAAATAGTAACCGAGTCACGCATAGATGTCGCATTAAGACACGAGAGCGTTACAACCAAACATTTTTGAAGTCGTTACCAGAAAGCACATACATGACAACCAAGGCACATAGAGATTGCAAACGAAGACATACAAATGCAGCATGCAGGTAGCGAACCRTCCCAAAAGGCGGAAAACAACAATCTTTTGCAAGCATGAGAGATTCGATGACAGGGAACATGCCTTTGTCTTCACTATCTCATAAAATTGAAAGGAAAGTTTTCAAGAGCGTTCCACAAGTGATACACGTTAAAACTAACAAGAGGATCACCTCCTTGATATCGTAGACGGCCACAATTTGCAGAGGCAGAAATTTACTGAATCAATTTTGCAAAAGCAACTCCCCGTTGTAGCGGTATGCCCCAAGACACTCTCTATTATTTTTCATGTGACTTCCCGCTATCCAAACCACTTGCGTCCCTCCTAGTACAGAGGCTATCGCCTAACTGCGAACGACCATCAATCTTAAATACATACAAAGGAAAGGAATAAAATTTATAAGYCGCCTTCGCCCCTCATCATAATACCTGCGAAATTTGTCGAGGGAAASTGATAATCATAGGGGCGGGCTGACCATGTTTYCCTGGTCGGCACTACTGAGTTTTATCATGTTTTAGCCCTCTCGAGGGCGGAGCCTGATGGTCCGATCGTAGGAGTCTAACTCGCTACCCTCCGCTGGACGGCTCTCTCTAGAGGGACCTATAGAGGGTGGACGACTCCTAGCGGTCGTAAAGCGTGTGAGTCGCCCGAGCGCGTCTGTCTAGCCGGGTATGCCGCCGGATGAACGCCTCGTTAATCGCCATCCTCCGCACTCGCCCTTGCCATCGTAGTCGTAGTTCGCTCGTGCTGTAGAGTCTTGCCATTCGTCGCGCCAATGTTAACAGGACGGACCAGAAAGGTACACCGAGGCGCTTAAGGTGTCGGGCGGAAGTGTCTCGGAGCCAAAGGAAAACCATTCGCGCTCCGGATCGTCTGAAGAGTACTCCAGCGGTGACTCGAGAGACAAGCTCCATGTTCGAGACACGATGAAAATACAATGTATGCCCCTGCAACTCATTTGGACGCCGAATCACGTTCGGTCGAATCTCCAATCGCTCTTCCAGAAGAAACCCACGTCCGTCGTTGACGATTCAGACAAAGCCGAGCCATCGAGTCGGAGTCCCATCGAACACCATCGACATCCTCTCCGCCCAGGCGATGCGGTCTGCATCATTTGTATCTCGAATCAGGAGATACCAGGGGATTGTCAGGTCGCGCCGAGCTCCAGCCATCCTGCATCACAAAGCGCCATCATCAAATACGAAAGAGTTTTAACAAATTCTCCTCCTGCCGCTGGAGGGCCTCATCGTCACATCTCTCCGCGACACGGAATCCGACATCATACAGTCCCACGCGATCATAATGCTCGATGTATATGAATGACCCCTGCCGAGCGTGGTGGTTCCGCATAATGCGTAGGGACAACCACATGATCTCGTCCTCGAACTTGCGGTGGATAGACTCGTTCACGACGTCGTAGACGACCCCGACGTCGAACCAATGCGTCTTCCTAAGGGGGCAGACGCCGACGCTTAGAACCAGCTTCATGGCCGTTGTCACAAATGCATAAATCCGTGGTGGGTCATCAAGGGTCCCTTGGTCTTCCCTAAGCTCCACCTCGGTCGGGAAGACGTCCGCGGGATCGAAGACCATGCGGCCGACTCTCGCCCATCCTTGCCTAAATCGTCCCACGGCTACAGCAGACGCCCTTGCCTCCGTCTTGCTTGGAAACAACATGATGGTGGCGACTGTCGCGACCCTTCGTCGCGAACTGCTCGAGGCGGCACCGCTTGCGGCGCCTGTGTTGTCTGCTACCCGCGCCCCCATTTCTCCGACTGGCCGCCTCACTCCCTTTGCCAAGGTTCGGCACGATAGGGGATGCAGGCCACAACGAACAAACTTTCGTCGTCCTCTTAGAAAAGGAACCGGCGGCGCAAAAACCTTGTAGTGAAGTGAAGTATACGAGAAGCTGTGCTACTTATATAGAGCGACGTCAAGCGTGTGCAGGCTAAATGTAGGGCAATTTCTATCGCTGCTTAGTTTCACAAGGCCCAGAGGAGTTGGAAGCTACCCATCCTTCAGTGGTGCTCCTCAAGCCAGACGAGGTTGCTAGGTGCATGCTTATCGGAGCTATTCCTAAGCGCCGGATAGTTCAGAAAAGAAGGCAAAAGAGGTAAAACAGTGGAGCCTTGCCGACCCGTTTCGCCGCGTCCTACAATTCTTGTCGCGGGTAATACATGAGGGTCGCTTCATAGTAATGTAACGGACGACCCACATCGTTNGGTCCCTTGGTCTTCCCTAAGCTCCACCTCGGTCGGGAAGACGTCCGCGGGATCGAAGACCATGCGGCCGACTCTCGCCCATCCTTGCCTAAATCCTCCCACGGCTACAGCAGACGCCCTTGCCTCCGTCTTGCTTGGAAACAGCATAATGGTGGCGACTGTCGCGACCCTTCGTCTCGAACTGCTCGAGGCGGCACCGCTTGCGGCGCCTGTGTTGTCTGCTACCCGCGCCCCCATTTCTCCGACTGGCCGCCTCACTCCCTTTGCCAAAGTTCGGCACGATAGGCGATGCAGGCCACGACGAACCAACTTCCGTCGTCCTCTTAGAAAAGGAACCGGCGATGCAAAAACCTTGTAGTGAAGTGAAGTATACGAGAAGCTAGGCTACTTATATAGAGCGACGTCAAGCATGTGCAGGCTAAATGTAGGGCGATTTCTATCACTACTTAGTTCCACAAGGCCTAGAGGAGTTGGAAGCTACCCATCCTTCCGTGGTGCTCCTCAAGCCAGACGAGGCTGCTAAGTGCATGCTAATCGGAGTTATTTCCTAAGCGCCGGATAGTTCAGAAAAGAAGGCAAAAGGAGTAAAACAGTGGAGCCTTGTCGACCCGTTTCGCCGCGTCCTACAATTCTTGTCGCGGGTAATAGGTGAGGGTTGCTTCATAGTAATGTAATGGACGGCCCACATCGTTGAATTCCTAATGCGTAGATCGCCTAACCGAACAAAGGAAGACAAAATCAATGACAAGATCCCTCCCTTGTGAGCCTCGATCGACCAAGGATCTTATGAACCAATAAAAAAAAAAAAAAAAAAAAAAGAATATTTGAGTCTTTCATAGGCGGAGCGTCTCATCCGCAAGACCCCAGTCCTCGTTGGACATACAAAGCTTTTGCTCACATGCCTGCAACAAAAGTACAAAGTCAAGACATATTACAAGGGTAACACTTCCTTTTTCACGTTTGAGCTTACACAAACCAACCTTTTTTTCTTTCAACTGAATATTCAAGGAAATAGAAATAAGGCAAGCAAAAGTGTGGTTTAACGTGGGGAGTGATGGGTCTGAGTCATTAACTGACCTTGAGTGAAGTGTCGCTGATGCCGACCGGCTCACCCAAGAAAGCCAAGTTGAATCTTGAATATCAACCACGCTCCAAAATGTTTTGAATAGAAAATCATCAGCGCCGTGAAGCTCAATAATTATTGAGTGGTATTTGCTTGCTCTGGTAACTCCCACAAGTGATGAGTGGCACCTCGGTTCTAAATTGGTCCCGCCGGGCCCAAAGCAATGGAAGTTGCCGACGCACTCCAAAATAAATCCCTTGGCGTCAAGGTGTTTAAGGTCCAATCAATAGGACCGTCGATGTGGCGCAGTCCCGAATGGTCCCAATAGTGTCAAGGACCGACACCAAGGGTTCCACAATGCCAAAACGTCAAGGACTTGCGCCGTTCTTGTTACAAAAAAATTCCCCTTGTGTCGTACCGCCACAAGTTTGCACCGGCGTTTGCCTTGAGCATGTGCCGCAATCGGCACCTCCTTCGGACCACGACGACACACTTGGAATGCCACACAAAATTAATTGGTGCTACCGCCTTGAACCGCCAACAAGCGGATAAGCGATATCGTCGCCTCGTCGCGCCGCAACCCGAGATCCTCGCTTCCAAAATAAAAGACACCGCCTCAGTGTCAAAAACCAGGCCCAACGGCGGTCCCACGACACTCTCACAAAATTATCTCGACGCCCACGTACGACAAGGCTGGTAACGCTCCTCCGCATGTGGACGTAGTCTTGCCGCTTGATTACTCCGGTAGCATGCTCTCTCACGTCGGCCACGTCCAAGCTTAAAAATAATAAAATCCGACCCTCGGCCGAAGCTAAGTCCAAAACGCCGCTCCCTTGAGTCTTGGAGGTGAGTTCCCGCTCCAACGGAGTGGCCCCTAGCACATGTGTCGCAGGTCCGGTACCAGCCTCAAGGTGGTAGCAAGGTGCCTTCACCTTGTGGCTATGGTGGCTCCTCCTCCTTCTCTTGGCTCCAACAACTCCTCTAGTAGATTCCCAGCAGCACTCCCTAAGCACTCCTGCAACTCACAAATGCCTTAGAGTGTGCGACCACTCCTACGGCACGTGCTCCTTGTGTGGCAACTTCTGGGCATTGCCTGTTTTTATAGTCGAGTTGGAGAGTGTGCCTCGACACTCTAGCCCTTAGACAATAATTCGAGGTGGAGAGTGTGCCTCGACACTCTAGCCCCTAGGCAATAATTCGAGATGGCCCTGGACCCTCGATTTTTTGTGAGATCGACGGTGTGACGTTGTCGCACCGCAGCCGCACACTTAGTGCAACTGACTTTGACTATTCCTCCTTTCTCTCGTTTTTTATCTATTGAAGGTTAGTTCAATTAGTCATCTCGATATTCTCACGAGATGGCTGACACTGTCTCATTTCTGAAACAGTTTTTCTTTTATTTTTCTGACCATTATTGTAGGAGTTATTATGAGTTTTTAAAGTTTGACGTACCTAGCTATTTTTCCCAGTGCTGGTACGTCGGGGAAAGGCTGAACTTAGTTCCCTATTCAGCCTCCCTCCTCCTATTCCTTTGGGGGATGCCCAACCACGAGATTCACTGATCTCAATGGCGGGAACCACACCATAATTCCTTTTGGCCCCCCTCCCATGTGGTAGTGTCTTTTCCCGACACTCAACCCCACCCCCAGGATCAGAAAGATCTAATGTTGGGGGTGCTGAGTCTGCAAGGAGCCCATGATGGCTCAGCTGAGGCCAAAGGGGACGGGTCATCATGACCACTTCTGCCCCAGCCGTAGCCACGGCCTTCACTGTGGCCCTTGCAAGACGAGAGTGAATCTTCTGCTAGGACACGGTAAAATGCACCCCCCATCCCCTCCTTCAGACTGTTGTGAAGTCTGAATGAACCTTTCCGCAGGTTCGGGAAGGTGCATAGCCTTAGTGGTACCAGCAGCCACAGGAAAACCTGTGGGTGTGGGGACATGTTTTTCCTTAGGGCGTAACCCTACCTAGTGTGCAAAAGGGGAGTAAATCTTCTGCTAGAACACGGGGACATACACTCCAACCGATATGGGCGGCCATAGGAAAACGCGAATGATTAACAACGAAAATAATAGAAAAAAACAAACAGAGATCCGATTAAAACGGGTCCTGTTGCAGCCCTGCTGAGTCAAAGTTCTGCGCGTCATTTTCCCACACGCCATCTGGTATTTCTTAGTTTGTCTATTTTCTTTTTGTTTTTCTTTTTGTCGTTTTAGTTTATGCTTTTCTCGTATCTTCTTCCTTTAACGCGCTTTTTCCTTTGCTATCCCACGGACCGCGGTTCAAACCCCCGTCGCACGGTTACGATTTAGGAAATTTTGAATTGCTTTTTCTTCTTAGTTTTGTTTTCGCTCTCCTTCGTTCCGCGTGCCACGGCTCGAACCCTCCCCTGCTTCCACGCGATCCACATCGAAGGGAAAATTTTGGAGTCGTTCAGTATTGCGGAAGTTCAAGTCGCGCGGAGAGCCTTGGCCGCGGGATTCCCTAGATCGTGCGGCGGATTCAATGCTCGCCTTTGCCAGGTGAACTCGCGTTGCGCCCTGCCTCTGTGCAAAGAAAAGATGTTAGTCCACTGGTTCGGGCGCGAGTGGGCTCGATCCATGCGCCAGGCGTGTATCAATCCGCCCCTGAAACCTATCGGGCTAGGCCTTGCCATGGTGTAAGGGGGAGCGCTGCCGATATTTGTCTTGGCAGGCGCGGTGCTCCGCCATTACTGTCAAGGTGTCACCCCCTCGTACTCCGTGGTCCTACTCAAAAGAAAAAGGGAGCTAGCCCGGCGGTCGGAGGCGGTGGGAATCGATCCATATGTCTCCTACTTGCCATCCTACCTTTAAACCTACTGGGCTAGCTCCTACCACGATATATGGAGGGGCTCTACCGGTATCTGAAGTAATAAGCGAGGTGCCCCGCCTGCATTTTCGCTTCGCCTTTTCCTCGTGCTCCCATTTTCCTCTTACCTGCGGCTTCTCCTTACGTCGCCACACTACTTGACTAGCCCAACCGGGTAGTAGGGTGAGTACGTATGACGCAAGCGCGAGGTTAGGCTTTTACCGGTAGTTTTTCCTAGATAAATTTTTAACTTCAGCCCTTAGCTTTCCCCTTCATCGCACCATTCCGAGCCATTGTCCGAAGCGTTCGTTTTCAACTATCAGGCTCTGAATCGCGCAGCCGATTCCTTTTAGGTTGTCGCGCATTGTCCTAGTGGTAGAAACGTTGGGAAATGATTGATCCCGATGCGCCTACCTTCGTGGTTTCCTGTCATATTACTTGGACACCCGCTTAGCCTAGCTAAGCATGACGCACACACATGGCGTAGGAGCAGGGCTGAGTCTTATAGGAATTGTGGTAAGGTAGGTCCTCTTTAATAACCCCTTCATATAGGCCTTTAATTCGAGCGTCCCCTTTGCAGTCGTGCTTCAAGCATTTCTAACGTTGGTCTTTTTCCTTCGATGGACCCTGAATTGCGCGGCCGATGGGCCGCGCGGCGACCTTTTGTTTAGGTCGCCGCACATTGCTTCAATGGTGGGGGCGAAGGGGAATGGTAACCCCGACGTCCCTGTCGTTGCGGCTTCCTTCCTTTAGTAGTTTTCGTCGCGATATGTCTTTGTAGCGTCAACTGCCCTATCTACAACCACTTGACTGTCTAACCCTAGAGTCTGAGTAACAAATTTTGAAAAGACAGACGCGGGGTCAATACCCGATAAGAAAAGAAATGTAAATATGTACAGGGGGTTGGGATACCCATGAAATTTTTTGCCGCGCCGTGGCGGATTATCTTTACTTTATCTTTTACTCGCTTACCGACGCCCCGTCAGCTTACGGATAGAACGGCGCCTTCCCGCGAGCCGTCAAAACGCCGGCAGATACCCTTGTAAGGGTTTCTGCCCCGACAACGCCCTGATGACCTCACAATCCGCAGTGATGACCTTCTTTAAAGAAGAAAACTTAACCACCTGAGTCTTATAGGAATTGTGGTAAGGTAGGTCCTCTTTAATAACCCCTTCATATAGGCCTTTAATCCGAGCGTCCCCTTTGCAGTCGTGCTTCAAGCATTTCTAACGTTGGTCTTTTTCCTTCGATGGACCCTGAATTGCGCGGCCGATGGGCCGCGTGGCGACCTTTTGTTTAGGTCGCCGCACATTGCTTCGATAGTGGGGGCGAAGGGGAATGGTAGCCCCGACGTCCCTGTCGTTGCGGCTTCCTTCCTTTAGTAGTTTTCGTCGCGATATGTCTTTGTAGCGTCAACTGCCCTATCTACAACCACTTGAGTGTCCAACCCTAGAGTCTGAGTAACAGATTGTGAAAAGACAGATGCGGGGTCAATACCCGATAAGAAAAGAAATGTAAATATGTACAGGGGGTTGGGATACCCATGAAATTTTTTGCCGTGCCGTGGCGGATTATCTTTACTTTATCTTCCGACGCCCCGTCAGCTTACGGATAGAACGACGCCTTCCCGCGAGCCGTCAAAACGCCGGCAGATACCCTTGTAAGGGTTTCTGCCCCAACAACGCCCTGATGACCTCACAATCCGCAGTGATGACCTTCTTTAAAGAAGAAAACTTAACCACTTCGCTTATCCGGCTTTACCCCTTACTCCTCCAGTTAGCAGGACAACCACCTTACCAACAGTTGGATAAACCTGCAACTTTGCAACCCAACTTACAACCCTTTCGCTCAACTGGCTACGCAGCTGGCCACGCTTGAGTACATACGCTCGTTATCTAAGCAGTGCACCTGTCAAAAGGCTGCCTGCGACATAGCAGGATGGCTGCATTGTAGCTCAGCAGAAAGGTCTCTGCGTCACAATCTGCCCCTCGTTACTACTACCAGCAGGGTGAGTAGTGCGCTCCTCAATTAAATAGAGCGTCCAACATACAGCCTCGTTGCTCCGCTCTCCGCTGCTCCTGCCCGTTAGGGTGAGCGGTGTTTTCACTGGTAGGCAAGTATTTGGGCTCCGCGGCCAATTCCCTTCTTGCCTCTCCCCTCCGACTATACTCAACAAGAACCATGATAGCAGGTGTAAGAAACAAGTTTGAGTGCGGGCAGGCATATGCCAACCTCCACCATTCGTCACCCGTGCTAAGCGAGAGTGGATCTTCCCTGGAAAGTGGGAAGATACATCGCATCGACCAAAATCGGTGCCAGACAAAAACCCCGTGCTCGACACTCGGTCCTCACGTATTAGAAGCTCTCCAGGTGAGTATACCCCCTTTTTCTGCCTCTCAATGCACTCCTATTATTTCCCGGCCGAAATGAGAATGTATCTTCCGCTGAAACGCGAAAGTATTCATCATCACTTCGAAATCGTTCTCCCATTGCGCAACTCCAACTCTAATACCAGAGACTATGAGTCCCCCTCGGCGGCCGCCATCCGCGGGCAAGTCCACGGCCGCTACCTAGGCCTCGACCCCGCGGATGTCTCCTCGCGGCCTTTGCGCCTTTGCGGCCGCATAGCGGCCAGTGGGGAAGGGGGTTCGGGACTCGAGAAGCGCCATGGGCGACGCATCCCCAACCCCACCCCCTCAAACAAAAAAAAAATAAAAAAAACTAATTTTTATGTGGGGGGTTGGGGCGAGTGAAGGTATTTAAAAAAAAAAAAAAAAAAAAAAAAAAAAAAACCGCATTTTTTTTTCTTCCGTTGATTGATTGATTGATTGATTGGCCCCACGGACGCACACACACACACACACATAGGTATGATCGTATATTTCCATGTTCTAGCGGAAAATTCATTAGATTTTGCTTTTTTTTTTTTTTCCGTTGATTGATTGAACGATTGATTGAATGATTGATTGAATGATTGATTGATTGATGTATTGATTAGTGGGGACAAGGTCGCCCCCCCATCCCCAACAGGCCCACACACACACACACACACACACACACACACACACAGTATTGTATATTTCCATGTTCTAACGTTAGATTCATTCGATTTTCCTTTTTTGTTTTTGTTTGATTGATTGATTGATTGATTGATTGATTGAGTGGTGGGGGAGGGGTCGCCCCACCCCCACGCCACCCACCACGCGCGCGCACGCACACACACACACACACATACACACACACACACACACACACAAACACACACACACACACACAACTGTTCTTTCTCTCTCTCTTTATCTCTCTCCCACACACACACACACATACACACACACACACACACACACACACACACACACACACACGCACGCACACACACACACACGCACACACACGTTTAAACACAAATATTAAAAGGCCCCGAAAAAAAAATAAATATATATATATATATACAGGGTTGCCGGCGTTTGGGACGGGCCGAACGGCCGAACCCGAACGCCCGAACGTACGGGACCCATTCGGAAGGCGTTCGACCGTTCAAACCGAACGCGGACCACAAAAAAAAAAAAAAAAAAAAAAAAAAAA
>BFEA01000600.1:773254-789207 GCA_003427395.1 Chara braunii | reverse complement strand
TTTTAAACGCCCCCTACAGTGTTAGTGGTGCTGATAAGAGCAGACACCACTACCACCCGGGAGACGGCTCCATCTATTGGTGCGGAGCATCACCTGCTGGAAAGCGGGTCCAGCGTCCCATTTACATCAGATCAATCATGCAGAGTGTTCCTGCCAGCATTGATTGCCCTGGGGTACAGGGATTGACTGAGCAGGCTTTTTGGGGCAAGGGAGGGACCTCTTCACCTTGAGAACGGCGCCGAATACTAGCACTCTCATTCTGGTTCCTCCCTCCCCCCACCATACTTCTTAAAACCAGAGATACCTGAAATACCTGACGTAGCAAACTATTAACTGCTAGTCTGGGCCCTGAACCCTTGTTTTCATCCACCCCTCCCATACCATTCTAAGTCTACTAGGCTGTTTGAAGGGGGGGGGAAGAGGTCAGGGAACTCTTGGGCGAGTTTCATTGGGATAGTTGTGTCTATCTTTGTCCGATAAGAAGATCGAGGCCGGGGTCCTCGCAGTCTACCCCGAGAAATCGAACCGAACAAGCTGACAACCGGGCTCAGCGTCCCTCATATGATGATGATTATGCTGCTGCTGATGATGATGATGATAATGAACTTCTAATGATTGTATGAGAAATGTGAGATAATGATACTAATGATGATGACGCTAATGATGATGGCGATTAGTATATGAAAAATTTTAGAAGTCTATGCTATATCAGCAAATCTGGCCTTCTAATCCTAGAACAACCCCTAGTCCTCCTTGAGCCAGGACATTACATCTCAGAGACAATGTCATCCTACCTAACATCAACCATAGCTATCCTGTTCTCGCCACCTAGACTAAACCTGGACCCATAGGCTGTCCTGGTAGCACTCCCCAGTTCACCACTAGATTGTTTTCCTCCCTCGACTAATCCCCAACGAATCTAGCCTTCTAATCCTAGAACAACCCCTAGCCCTCCCTATACTAGGACGTTACATCTCAGAGATAATGTCATCCTAGCCAACATCAACCAAAGCTATTCTGTCCTCACCACCTACTAGGCTGATCATCTCCAGACTAGAATCACCCCTAGGAGGTCCTGCAAACCTCGCTCACAGTTCCTTGATTGCTCAGGTGGTTGCATGAGTTATTTCAGATAAATTATGGGTTCAAGGGCTGCTTATGTGTTTTGGGCAAGGATCTAAGGCCCTGTGTATATTGAAAGTGAGGTATTGCCAGGGCCAAGCATGGGAACCCTCCTAAGGGAAGAGCCTTAGCAGATCTGTACAATTCGATATGGGACGCTGGGCCCGGTTCCCAGCACGTGCTGCTCCCCACGAATAGATTGGAGCATTTGCCTTTAAAATAAAATAAAATAAAAAATTTAAAAAAAAATGATGGGAACTACTATAAGAACTCCACCTCTAAATAACTCTCAAACACTCTTGAATACTTGGGAAGTTATTACTCAACTCCACCTCCAAATAACTCTCGAACACTCTTGAATACTTGACACGTTATTACCCGGAGTCGTTATCCTTCTTAACCAGCAGTACCTCTCACAGGGAAAGGTTTCCGGCGATTTGTATACAACCACAATTTTCAGATGAACAAAACTACTTGACATCAATGGCTGGCAGTGGCAGGCAAAAAATAAAAATAAAAAGTGCCCCTTCCTGTTTGCTTTTCTTTGGTACGCAGGCGAAGACCACATCGCGAAGAAGAGTGGTTTCAAAATGAACACAGAAAGAAGACAAAGTATCCAGTGGGTGCGGGGCCTGCAGACAGGGACTGGGTGAAGAGGAAAGGTAATTTTAAAGTCGCCCCGCAGGAGATCTACAAGATTGGCAAGGCGTGGGAGGGAGACCTGCAGGTCGCCACGCAATGGGTGGCAAGCTCAGGATATGATGGGCTAGGCTCTCAGCTAGTGGGCACAGGGCGGGACGTAATACCCCGACCGTGCCAGATCATTGATCCGAACACGATAGAAATGGTATCGGTATGCAAAGGCGGTAGGCTATCAGGCGACGAGGAGAACCTCCCCTTCTGCCTAAGCAAGACGAGGCGGGAACCGGTCATTGGCCTGCAGGAAAATGGCACCTCCACCACAAGAACTACAACGAGAAGGAGATCCCATTGCAGCAGCTGACCACCAAGGCCATTTACCACTCGCTGCTCCCAAAGGTGGACATATCAACCGTACCGCGACACCGGTGGGCGAAGAGAGACCGGATCCCCCTGGAATGGGTGGCAATATGGTCATATCGACGATGGACGAAGCAGTGTGCGATACTGAAGATCCAGAAACAATCGGGGCTACTACAGATGATGTATCACCTCGCAGTCCCTACCACACAATGGATGGTCACTAAGAGTCGGCATACGGACGACCAATGTATCCCCCCGGGGTGAACTACGATTTCGTCAAAACGGACATTTTTTATTTTTTGAACGAAATTGAAACTCCATTTTTTTTCCTTTTTTTTTTCCATTTTCCAGCAGTTTTAGTACCGCATTATATAGGATACTATGGGTTTAATTATCGAATTACACCGCAAAAAATGGTCAGTTCTTGCTCGTGAACAACGTTTATTCGGATAGTGTGATATTTTTCAAGTGCACGTAGTTAAAATTTTAAATATTTTCAAGGTTTTTTCATCATTTTATCGACTTTCACTTAATGTTTTATTAACATTTTCAACATTGTTTTGCTAAATCGATCGGAAAAGGCATCAAATAAGCATTTCGTTTTGGTTTGCTAAGGATTCATCAGCAATGTTTTGTTTTTTTTTCTGAAATCTGCATCGTTATGGTAATATAATAAGATTGTCAATGCGTTTTGCATCTGCAAGTCCTGTTTTTTTTTGCCACACGTGGGAACAAAACGCCCTCACAACACATTATAACATCCAACGCACGTTGCAAATGGAATAACTAACTTAAAATTGATACATAGATGTGATCCGCAAGGCAATTTTTAGTCAAAAATTTGATAATCATATCATATTTTTACGAGTTCGTCACAATTACTACATTGCAATTGCAACAAAAAAACTCAAAATTTGTCTACATGTGCATGACGTATGTCACTGTCGGTCCATGTCTACAACTTAGCCACTTATCATCTTTTAAAAATTATCCTCGCTCATACTCTTACGTTTTCCTATTATCATATTACTGACGGCTCCTATTTGTTGCATTCATGATGGGAATCCACATCGTCGCATCGTTCGAGACGTCGAGCATGCACTTCGGGATAGGTGGAATAGGCATACTTTCAAACTTGGTTACGAAAGCAGACCAACCTTCAAGTCTTCGACCCTCGCCCATCAATGTAATTTTTTTTTCCTCGTGGACTTGCAAAGCTGCTTCGTGGCATTTCACATACTCTTCCACTGTCCCTGTTTGTCCTTGTCTTCCGTAAGTTCGCACGTCATACACGTCGATTTCCGTGAACCTCACGGCAACTACAAATAATTTACAACCACCAACTTCACATCTTACTATTGACTCATATATTTGTATGGAAACAGTCCGTTTATTGTTCTGAGAGCTGCCCCTGCAGGCACTGCGATGGGAGTGATGCGCGTCATTGTTGTATAAGGTTTGCCTATTATTGTCTCCTGTTGTGATGTCGAGTACTATAACCCTGCAAGATCGGTTAGATAATATTGTTCAAAATTAGTCATCCGACAAATATCGACATTATTCGAACCAAGAAATTGTAGATGATACAACAAAAATTGTCTTAAAAAAAAATAAAAAATAAAGAAAAAATAAATTCAAACACGTTTGTTTATGGTAACTTTGAGCTTGTAAATTGCAAATGTTTGCGATTTTCAAAACTTTGTCCACATCATCGTAACAAAAAACGAAACAACTGGTGAAAAAAACACGATTAAACATAACTAAAAAAACAATTTTGCGTTCACCACACAAAGTGAAACTCATGATTGTTGCAGTGCGCTAACAATTCTTATCTCCATAGTGTTCAAAGTCATTCACATATCTGACCATTGTAGTCTGGAACGCGTGTCAGCGATAAAGCGCATCGATTGTTGAACATGTCTCGACCTGGACAAACATGCGATGCTACTGGCTCATATCCAGGGTCCCGTGAAGAATAAGAGGTAGAAAATTTGTTGCGTGCTTAATGTCTTCACAATACGGACAATCTATCACTATCTTATGTCTGCCACCCACTAACGGTACTTCTTTCTGTCCCGATCGATGCTACTGCTTCGTACGAGTCACTTCATCCGTGTCGCATTTTCTATGCTCGACTGTGAATACTATCTCCTCACATTTGTCAAAAAGGTAGTAAAGTTGCACATGCACCAAACTGTTAACCCTGTATACTAACTTTTTCCTAAGTGTCGCGTAAATTTCCAACCGATTCCGAAACTGTTCGAGTTTGCTCGAACCCGCGGGGTCCCAAAATTCTTCCCGGACAGTGAACGACACATTCATTGTCGTGCCAGTTATCTTCGCTGCTGTAAAAAGTGTCACTATGGCCGTACCTCTATTGCATACTCGGATTCGACCATAGAAGTCCACCACCACCGGTGCAAGCAATGGAATACCACTCGCACACTTTTTGTTCCAATTTGTCTTTCTCGTCCCAGTCCTGTTTCCTGCATACCTCCCTCCAGTTGGTTAGCATCTCCAAAGGATCCACAACGTCTTTCCTCGATACAATGACGTATGTGTCATCCTCCKTTATGTACAGGTACCACATATTTGATCCATTGTCGGACACAATCGTCTCTTGTCTGTTGACAAACCCATGATCGGTAGAATTTCACCATCCGGTCCAACTTCGTTTTCGACATTTATGAACTCATAATTCGCAAATTCATCGACGATATCAACCGACCAAATGTTAGTGTCTAAGATAATGAGATCCTCAATTGTTGATGAAACTTGATGAGAGGATCCGCTTCCATGCGAGCTTGTTTAACCGACTTCCATCCTGCAAGTTGAGCGTGTAGACGAACAAAATTCGCGAGTTTCGTCATATTAGATTCTGAATATTATACACAGGCACGTCTATTATACAATTACAAAATTGTTTAACTACGAAAATGTTCCGTATAACGGAAAAAAAAAAACAGAAAAAACATTATATCCGCCATGATTACATTGTCACTAAACTGCATCCCTTAAGTAGGAGGTCTGATAACCCGTCCGGATATTGTGTCGTACGGGGATTGCCGCGGACGAGGTCGTGGACTGAAACCATACATAGCATTCATGGACGATCCATATACGTGGATCTGCGGCTCCTTGATTGTTGCATTCTCCGAAAATACCGACATGTATTTCAACCTAACAAACCCTCACGGACGTACTAAGGAATTCCCAATGGCGTCTCGTATGACCATCGTTTTCTCTTTCAGTTGTTGCCACAATGTCGGATTTTGCATCTGGCCTGCTATCACCACATCTGACCGTCCATCTGGATCCCAGCGAACAGGCAACCACCAACCATGTGGCGGCTGAAGAAAGAGCTGGATCCATGATACACGCACAACTGCATCTACGAGTTTCCTAGATTTGTTTGAAGATGCCACACATAGCACTCTTGCGAATTCATATCCGGTAATACTCAACCGCACACAACAGTATGACACAGCTCGTGGATAAATCCCTGGGCAACGGAGTGGGTACTGCTCCAAGAATGAACAATGACGAGCTGTGTCTATCAACTCTTATTTCAGTGAACTCGTCCAAGTTCGTGGCGAACTCGTGATGTACACGAAGTCGAAGCGACTGTTGTAGCGGTCAATGTTGTGGTATGCTTTGCGCAGACGGGTGAGGAAAACGGGCTTGAGAAGACCATCAGGCACTGGAATGAGGCTCCCGAACTCCAACATATTGGCGAACTTGTAATGGTTTGCCCAAGGGCAGCCACCCACACTCTCCATCGCATTTCAATTACCATCGGTCCATCGGTCAAGATGTCGATTCATATATGGGACGACGGTCATCCATGGGTCCTCTTCGAATTCCTCTCTTGGGTCATACGTGAGCCAAGTATGACCGTTATAATGCTGCACCGATTTCGCACAAGGAGGAAATGGTTTTATTGAGCGCTTGTGTCTCTCGGGACTTCCACTGATGCTTATCGACGTTGTCGATGACATTTTGCACCCTACACACCACACACACATGAGCGACAAAATCGAACGTGTAGACGCTCGTAAATAAAGTCGCGAAATGATAACTCTCCGATGGGGCCAACACTCAGTGATGGTACTTGCCTATCCGTGCTAAACTATTTTTAATATGAAAATTTGCTAGTATGAACCAATGCGTTTAACACATTTTCCTTCGTAACTATACAAGTTGTGCAGGGGTGAGCCGAATGTGAGCATTTTCAAACCCTCGGGTTCGTCATTGTCGTCCCTGTCGAATGGTGATATATACGACATCTTTACGAAACTGCACGTTCCGGCGAGAGCGACGCCAATAACGTCTCTTATGGTGCATATTTTATGTTCTACTTCGTCCACAAACTCTTTCACATTAAATACCGAATTCTCGCATGCGTGTTCATTCGACAGTGCTTCGCATCGTGCCTCTATTAATATTCCACCCTTACCTGTGCATGCTACGCAATTGACTCTACATAAATCGCTATCGTTTAAGGAAACTCTCACAGAGCAATACGATATGCGCTTATTGCTTGTCCCCCCTTCGTTACGCACGGGGTACGTTGTGATTCTCTGGCAAAATCTTCCGCACCTTTGCAGTTCAATTTTGAACCGCTTCGGCCACGTGCGAGGTGATGTTCTTACGAACTTGCATGAAATTTCTCCATCCTCCTCACAACACTCATTCGTCGAATCTTGGCTTGCATTTGCGACAAGAGGGTCATAAGTGGCCAGGTGGTCGTTCATCCAGTGAATCTCTGCATAGTTCGGTATACATGTTGTCTCGAGACAGGCAGAACGTATTTCGATGATCCGGCCCCACTCCATTTCGTTAGCAAATCTGAAGTTGTGCGCCCATGGACATTCTATCATTGCGAGATCCCAATCGCTCTCGCTCCAGTTCCCAACTGTTCCTCGCCATGACACCACAGTCAGCCATGGATCGACTTGAAGTGCCTCCACAATCTGAAATTTGGTATTCTCATCCAACTGTCGATGACGGTTGTTGTCATCACTGGTCATCCCACCAGTCGAAAACACGCGAAGTAGCTTCTGTATAAAACACATACACTGCTGTCAGCATGCTTGAGATGAACGTTAGAGATATGTCACGCCACTCCACCCTTGTCCAGCTCCTCGTGAAGGGTTCCGACGTTTGACATCTTTACGAAACTGCACTTACCTGCGTGAGCGACGTCAATAGCATCTCTTATTACACGGTCATCCGTTTGATAAACGTCGGACCCCCTCCCTCCGTCACCCCTCCATTAACAGAAGAGGTGGGGGGGGTGTCAAACGCTGGCCCCCTTCCTTCCCCTCCCCCCCCCCCCCTCCAGTCCCATTATAGAAGTGGTAGGGGGTGGGGGCGGGGGGAGAGAGGGGGTCTGGCGTTTGACCCCCTTCCGGTTCACAGTAGCGGGAAGGAGTCCGGCGTTTGGCGGGTGTGTCCAGTGCTTCACAAACGCGGGACCCCCTGGCTGTTGACCGCTTTTGGGTGGCGCTCTGGCGCTTGTCATACGCCCTACCACACCCGGGCTTTTGTGTAACGCCGGACCCCTTCACGATTGAGGGTGGAGGGGTTCGACATCCCCACCGATAATGTTCTACCATCTCCCGGTGCAGCGGCCCAGGATGGGTCCGGCGTTTCACTATCTGCAAATGGAGACACCAACCACAATCCTCGAGCGTCTTCGAAAATCGTCATGCATTGATATCCCGACTGTTCTTGCATGCAGTATCAGCTGAATCCGGCGATTGGTTGTTGGGAGTATCGTCAGAGAGTGAGAAGCACTTTGTGTTGTCTCCACACCTGTGCATAATTGTTTTCCGCTACCTACTCTGTCTTTGTGCAGTGTGTACTCTATCTCCTCTCCCCCTTTCTTCTTATGCATGTATGGGCATGTATGAGATCGTCGGCATGCGAGTGTTTTAAGTGCATCCCCTTTCCGGATTTTCATTCCCGTTTTGGATCGAATTCCGCTGGTCCATGCCCATGCCACGCTTCTGAGGTCTTGCCATCCGGGTTCCAATTCAGTTTCCACTCTCCACGTTTTATTCCATGCATCTTCGTAAAGCATTGAGACCTCTTGTTCGCGACCGCACGGCCTCCAGTACTCCACGAAAATTCGGGTTGTCTCCTTCTTGATGACACGAGCAACCCAAAAGGTGCACCCTTCTTGCACGTCGTCATCCGGAGCGCGCAGAACAACGAAATTATCAATCTCAACAACTTTACAAGGGTCAAATTCTGGTTTGGGTGCATCCTTCCTATGGCCGACAAAGCACGGTTTTCTCAATGGCTGTGGCACGACGCACGGGACCGCGGAGTCTGCACTTGGTTTGCTCGGTCTGGGTGATGGCCAAAAAGAGTATGACAACGACACTGTTCCGGTCTCTTCCACCTTAATGTTGTCGAACTTGGCTAAACGGTCCGTCCAGTATCTCAGTCTGTCAGTCTTGAGTTGGCGCTCCTCTATAGTTTGAGTTTCCCATTCGTTCATTGCGTCCTTCCACGTCTTCACTAAAACGCGCAGACCCGCTTTGTCGTTTGTAAAGTCACCGGAAGTGGGGTTGGGTGACTCGCGGCGCGGCTCGAATCCCCATGCGGGACCTGCCCATTTCTTGTCCGCACCACGTTTGAACCAGTACACCGGTCCCTTGTCAGGCCCCCAGTTTTTGTCGGTGCAGTGCGCTTTGTAGACCATAGCCGGATTATCACCCTCCATGTAAAAACGGAAAAGGTGGGGCGTGGCATGGCCTGAAATCAAGTTGTCAAGGTACGGCGAGATCGCGGTTTTCCAGTGCACAATTTCCGCGAGTTGCGTGCATTCCACTTGTTCCTGACAAGACATTTGGAGCACCGCAAACAGTTCTTCCATCGTGTACGCGTCAGACCCGTTGAGTTTGCGAGCAAACAAACTAAACTTCGCGTCGATGTCGGTGTGGGTGTGGCCAACTATCATGAACCCCATCAAGATCTCGTCAAAAATCCGAAACTTGACCAACATTGCAAGGAATGCGAAAACGAATCTGTTTTTGTTCTGTCCGCCGCAGTTATCATCTTGGACGCGCGGCACCGACGGGAGTTTCCCTTCTCGCGCTTGCACGTCCCTCAAAACTTTGGCAATGGATGTAACTACAGAATTCGATCCGTGCGATAGATAAGGAAACCATGTGTGCACAATCAATGACGGATTCCTACCATGAGTTATGATACCGGTGAGGTTCGTTTTCATCATCATGTTATTAGCCATGTCCTTAGACAAATGTCGGCGTGATGCATGTGGGATGGTAGTTTTTGCCTGGTCCATTCCATCAATAATGATGCACAAACTCTGGTCCTTATGCAGCTGAGACTCGGACGACCATCGGTCATACAACTTGCGATGAGCCTTTTGCAGATCAAGGTGGCTTCTTTGTGCGGCAACCAGTTCCCGCCGTGGCCCCGACAGGGCTCCCTCAATGAGGATGGTGTTTTTTATGCACTCGTTGCACCTTGCGTGGTCAGTCACTCGAGCGAGCCGAACGTGCCAAAAAAAATCTCTCCATAAGAACACCTGATACGACGAGCAAGATACGCCCAGTTTGTCTAACCTACGTTCGATGCTTCTATAGACATCTTTCTTAGAAGCATACACTGAAGGGAGACGAATACGGTTCCTAATCTCGAAATCCGGACCTGTCTCCATCTGATCCGGCATGGGATCGGACTCGTCGAGGATAATATCCTCGAATGCTGACCATGTTAACGCATATTGCGTTGTTGTCCGAGGACGACCCTCGTTAGCATGACCAGCGTCGACCACTCCTTCGCCGAGGTCATCGTTATGTCGTTTGTATGTGTTTCGGCCACAACCGAGCATCAAACACCACGCGGTGACACACACCGGATGCATTTCTACAATAGGTTTCACCTTCGGCTTCCTTTGGACCAGCGATGTGAAACTACGAAGCTTGGATATCCACCACTTGCGTATGTCCTTGCCTCTAACCGATCTAAACTCGCGTCTACACTTTTGGACCTCCACTGCTTTCATTTTAGAGAGACATCCGTAAAACTTGCAACATGTCTTCTTCAGAACTGCCTCGCACTCTTCGAGGCTGCATCTACGTTCATATGTGGCATCCGACTCGTTCGACCCTCTTTTGCGCGTGTGGTATGTGTACCTCCTTTTCCCTTGTCTACCGAACGACGAAGGCTGAGGAGGAACAGCGAGTCCCCCCACCGTGGCATCATCGACATCTGAACGACGATCTGTCGAAACTTGCTCTCGTTGGACTTGGTCTCTCAGCAGTTGTTCCCGTTCAAACTCGGCGATGGTTGTTTGGGAAAGCAGGAAATCGTACGGGTTATCATCCTCGTCGCTCACAGGTAGCGGGTGCACGAAACTCGAGGCCCCCGAAGCTGTGGACACACCGATGGAAGCGACTTGTGTGCCTCCATTGAGGATATCTTCGAGACGGAGACGTCTAACGACGTTGTTGCCCGTGACCGTCTGTCGGTGACGAACAACACACCGTTCAGGCGACCTATCGATGGAGCCCACCCGACCCCGGCGTTTGGATGGTGTTGCAAAGCCTGAAGGTGATCGACTTTCAGCGGAAATAGCAACTATAGCTGCATTCGATGTATGAAGCAATCGAATGGATGGTTCGACACTCATGGTGGCATTACCGGCCGTCACAGGGAACCTGGCAAAGTGAGATAGCCACAACATTTGGCCACGAGAGAGTGAGAGTCTATCATTGGCTTTTGTTCTCACCCTAGATACCGAAGCGTTCCTGAGCGAACCCAACCCACATCGCACCATGACGTGACAAGTTGCTCGACTGAAGACCAGAAAAAGGGTCTACATTCCGGCATTTGCCAAACGCTGGACCCCCGCCTATCGACTGGCACGACGTGGGGTCTCCAACTTACCATCACTGAACGTGGGATGATCCTGATTGGAAATACATCTCCAAACAAGAACTTCGTATGTGTCACAATCTCCCCCGAGAGCGGCGTCTTCGGCGTAGCAACAGATGGTAAGTATGGCCGCCCATTCGACTGAGTCAAACCCAGGAAAAAAAGAGAGCTACCTGCCATTGCGCAGACGAGTGAAACCATCCTCCTTTCGACTGGTCTTGGCGCCTGTCCCTGTTGGATCCTATATCCCCGTTTACTCGATGTGTCTGGATCTCCTTCTCCCCGTCTCAGTGCAGCGCCTGAGCTTCCAGTGGAGGATTTTGAACCCTCTGCCTGTAAGAATCCTGTGCCCCCCAGTGAACGGTCGTCTCCAACAAACTCACTTCCCATCTCCACCCTCGATCTTGAGGAGGAGGATAGACCTGATTGGTTCCCCCTCCAATCTCCTTGCGCGCCTCCCTGCACCTCTTCCCTTACCATAGCTGGATTCCTCATCAATTTTGCACTTTGTCCCCCTGACGCCCTCTGGACCCTGGGGTCTCGGAGTCTCAACCCTCCCGGTCCCTCCGATTGTCTGTCCCACTTCTGAGGCGTATATTGGCCTCCCTCTCCCCTTATAGCCAGCGTTGGTTGATCTTGCCCTTGCATCGCCCTTATCAGTACTGGTTGGAATACTGTCTGGTATGCATGAGCCGTCTGGCAACCTGGTATTCCGCATCCGCCCTGTGACTGATGAGCTTCCCTTACTAATGTCGGCTGACCCGCATGAGGGTATGGTGACTGCAGTCCCGGACCCGCTGGTCCAGCAGGCGGATTAGCCCATAGTGTCAGAAGTGAGATCCCTGGAGGTGGAGGGTACACAAGAGCGTAGTAACCAAACTCTGTGACATTTGGGTATAGTGCTTGTCCCCTTACTCCCTACTGAACCGCCGGGTGGCCTTGTGGGGCCAGGCTGTTTCCCAGTCCCTGCTGTTCCTGCGTTCTCTCGACCGACCTTCCCAGAGAACCTCCCTGTTAAGGAGGAGGGGCCCTTGTCTGTGGTTGCGGATAAGCAGGAGGCAGCCCGCCTCGAATCGGCCCAACTTGTTGCTGCAAGTGGCCTTGTCCTTTAACCCAACTTTGTGGCTGTCTCCCTTGGGGTTGCTGCGGTGGAAGGCGAGAGTTTGACCAACTGCGTCTCGGGCCCGACGCCGATTGTCTCGGGCACTCTTCTTCTGTGTGGAAGTACCAGCGGCACTTCCTGCACCAGTCCGAAAATGGAGTGGCCGATTCCACGGTCCACAGCTCTCCCTTCGGTGACTCTATCGTTAGAGTATCCTCCACCCGAAACCGAGCCTGCGGTTCCATATCTATTTTGATGTTCATTAGCCTCGGTTTACATCTATCAGCTTCCGGTGGGTGCATAAACTTCACACCTCTGATTAAGCCTTGCACCGCCGATGGAAGATAACATATTGCATCCAGAGGAACCCTGAGTGCAATTATCCAGAAGTTCGTCTCCGCTTCTCTCAGCCTCAACTCCTTCAACTCTGGCTTCGTCATCCATGGTTTTACCAACACTGGATACTCTACTCCCCTTAGTCCCAACTTGATCGTTCTCTTCTTGATAAGCCAATTTGCCACTTCCACTGCTTTTGCCACATAAGAAACCACGTCCGGACTCTCGAACTTGACTTTGCCCCTTCTCACACTCGGGTCGAACAGTCGCCTAGCCATCCAACCATCTTCGGGTGCCCTGATTAGATCTTCGTTTACACTCGTGTTGAGATCCCGGGCAACATCTTGAATAATGAACATGACCATTCGCTCCTTCAACCATCGCTCCTTGATCGCGTTGAAAGACTCATTCACTTTGAAGCGCTTCCCTCTCTCATCTATCACTACCTCTCCCACGTTGTCTACTAACTGGACCACCCCTTCGTCATCACATTGACCAATCGATTGCCTTGTTCTATCCTCCCTGGCCCAGAAATCTGTTTCCGGGGGTCGAGGGGGGGGGGATCTCCTCCCTCTCCCTCCTTTTGCTGCCCCCTCCCCATTCATACTCAGCGTTCACCCCCTTCCCTTAGGATAAGTTGGTAATAAACGAACTATATTCTTGTGTTCTCCTCAGTACCCGAAACTTATTCTCTGGTCAACGCTTGAATTAAACTGGACGTCACTTTCTTTTTGTTCCACGTGAGGATAGGTCACTCCCGGACTCTACCTAATGGTCTTAGTCCCCTTTCTCCCTTATTAATCACGTCTTCCTCCTTCTAATCTCAATCGGTCTCCGAGAAATCATTGTCCTTTACGCGATGTTGACCACCGGGGCTGGATGGAGACTCTTCCTAATCGTTTCCAAAACAGGTTACGTGTGACCTGGGACTACGGGCAACCGCCCATCTCTGCCCTCTAGTAGGTTGTCTTTCGTTCTCCGCAAAAACGTAGGTCGTATGGAGCACTCTCCCTTGACCGGTATCTGGCGCCTTTAACAGGTCGATCGAGTGGCCTGTCGAAGAGATGGCTGAGATCGCCGGGGCCTCGGAATTGCCGTAGCTAGGAGGAGCGCAGCGCCCCTATGTGACCCAGGGGCCATCCTTTGGATACCATTGCCTCTTCTTCAGAGTGTCTTGACTACACCGGTTCCCTTCACTTTCCGATCCTCCTCCCTTCTCCTCGTTTCTTCCTTCTTGAATAACTCTCTCCTGATGTACCTTACGATAACTTTTACTGAAGTATCATACTACCTCTCCCCCTCCTTTCCTTACGCCTCTATCTCTCGAGGCTTACCATCTGCTATGTGTCAGCTGAACATGAAGGCTTCCTCTACTGGACTCTAATCCAACACAGTCGGTTATCACGGAGAGTGAGTTTGAAGAGTCCTTTGCTTCCCGTCGCGATGGCGGGGTTGGCGAAGAGGTAGGGCTCGGGTATGACCGATAGAAACACCATAGCCCCGTCTACCCTTACCAGCGCCGGTTCGGAGCGGCCTACTTTGGCGCAAAATTTAGCGCAGCTGCCCAGCCGCGGCACCCCCGTATCTGGGATGTTTGAGTGACCCCGAAAGCTCTCTTCTTTTTTTTGGTTTCCCTCGTATTGCACGTTTTGCCTGTTTTTTTTTGTCCGCGCAAGTGTGTTTCCAAATGCACCGATGACCTGGGAAGAAAACAAGCAGTCTAAAAAAGAAAACAAAAAAACAAGCAGTCTGTTTGCCCCTTTTCTGTGGGCGCACTGGCTTTGTCCGCCGTCGCACTTCCAACCCTTCCCCGACCCCTGAAAGTTGCCCAGATATTCCAGCGGCCCGTATTTGATATTCAAGCGGGGAAAGGCAGTGGTGTCGGTTTAAGGCTGGCTGGGGCAAAATGGTGCCTTATCAAGGAAGTGCTTGGAGGTACTAGAGTGCGAATGCAACATGCTGGAAGGGGCGGGAAAGTGTTCCCCCCCCCCCTGTTGTTTCCCTCGGCGCCCAATATTGGTCCGGGGGTACTCCAACCAAGGGTTTTGGGCGTAAGTGCCACCTTTTCCAAGTGGTTTCTCAGTCGAGCCATAAACAGAGAATGGGCGTACTATTCTTTTGCCTCTAACGGAGGAATTCTGTGCGCTTAGTGCACGTAAAGCAGCTTACGTGAAACTCTTTCCAAGGGTCTTCAAGTGATGTGCGGAACGAGCCACTTAGTGGAAACCAATACTGAGGGCTGCTTGGATCGCCCTCTTTCTTTTTTTTCTTAATATATAACATAAGACCCCTATGGAGCCTACTAGGGATGGTGATAAGAGCAACCATTCCTTGTATGCCTGTAGGTCCTGAATAAAGAAAGAGTGGTTTGGGCTGGTTGGCATGTGATATAAAAAAAAAAAAAAAAAAAAAAGGCCACTCCATCATCTATTGGTGGGGAGTAACGCCCGCTGGAAACCGGGCCTAATGCGAATTCCTTTCACATAATTGCATTTTTCAGCATCCCATAGAAAGACGGATGTAGTCCAGTAGGAGAGGAAGAATGAAATCAGAACAGCCCGAGCGGGTGCTAGGGGTGCTGGTAAGAGCAGACACCGCTAGCACTCCCGGGGAGGCTCCATCTATTGGTCGGGAGCAGCACCTGCTGGAAACCGGGTCCAGCGTCCCTGAACTGAACATTCTGAAAAGAGTTTGTATGAGTGAACAGATCTATTGAAGTGGTGTTTGTATCCTATTGGGTCTGTTAGCACAGGGTGATGTTAGCCAGTTGTCAGTCTTCGTTACTGCGGTGTTTGTCTCATCTGACCATAGCAATCAGGACTGTTGAATGTACCCCTTCACCATGCAATCAGGTGCCAGATGCATCTCCTGTATGTTTTTTTAACTTTTTTTTTTTTCGTTTTTTTTGTTTTGTTTTGACAGTACAGTCATATGACAGGCCCCTCACCACCTGACCATTTGATCATAGTGCTGTATTGCCTAACTGTCCCCCTATGAGACTCCCTCCCACCCTTACTCACCATCACAATCCCTGGCGAATCCCTACTCCCAACGTCCTACCCGAGCATGCGCAGTATCATCACCCATTCAAGACTGCGGTTATAGGCATCAGGGCTAAGCAGGTTGCACCCACACAGTCTGCAGAAAAAGAGCACCCCAGGAGCATTCTGCTCGGACCCATAACCAACTCTGAGGCAAAAGGGTCAAAGCTGAGGGAGGGAGGCAGTCTGAGAAATCAGGAAAGGGGTGCAATGGTATAGAGGGGTCCAACGTGGTACAATCATAAAAGATACTGGAAAATAATGTCTTTGGATCTCCTCTGGATGACACCCCTGTCCTCCGACGATCACATTTTCGCAATCTTTCTCCTAAGTGATCCCCCTAAAGATATGGTTGTATCTATGGGACGCTGGACCCGGTTTCCAGCAGGTGTTGCTCCCCACCAATAGATGGAGCACGGTTTAAAAAAAAAAAA
>BFEA01000600.1:680625-693039 GCA_003427395.1 Chara braunii | reverse complement strand
CACACACACACACACACACACACACACACACACACACACACACACATACACACACACACACACATACATACACACACACACAAACATACGCACACATACACACACACACACAAACACACGCACACATACACATTTCATCGATAGGATGAGCAAAAACGGAATGAATCTTCCGCTGAAACGTGGAAATATACACTGTCACTTTTTTATTTGCTCATTCTGTCGATCCAAGTATCGCGTGGCGAGGCGCGAGTTGGAGACTTGGATGATGACCAAGTTTGGAGACTTATAGTCTCTCTCTCTCACACACACACACACACACACACACACACACATTCCATCGATAGGATGAGCAAAAACAGAATGAATCTTCCGCTGAAACGTGGAAATATACACTGCCACTTCTTGATTTGCTCATTCTATGGATCCTAGTAGCGTGCGGCGAGGCGCGGGCTGGAGACTTAGCCGTAGGCCAGGGTTGGAGACTTTTCGTCTCTTCCCTCTCACTCTCATACACACACACACACATAGGTGTAGTAATGAATATTTTCACGTTGTAGTATTAGATTCATTCTCTTTTCATTTATTTATTTATTTATTTATTTATTCTCGTTTTGTCGCTGAAAAAAAATGTCGAGGAATGCGCTGCGAAATACAACTTACCTGTTTCTCTTCTCCCGTTATCATTGTCGTTGTCGCCGTCAGATGCTCCTTGCTTCCCACGAGGATCCGTCGCAATGTGCAACATACCTCGACTATAATATGGGTCATGACGGACCCAAGCTCGCGTCCCACCAGGCGAGTCGTGCGGGCGATAGGTAAGTTGTTCTTCATCTCTCTCCTCCTTCCTCTTTTTTTTCTTCTTCTGCTTCTTCTTCTCCTCCTCCTTCTTCCCTCTTCTTCTTCTTCTTTGCGCCCCTCCCTCTTTCAGTCACGAGACAACATTCGCCTTGCGCCTCCCTTCTGCCCACGCTCACTTATGCGCACATTCTGCCGACCTATGTTACCCCCGCGCTCGCTCGACCTTTGCGCGCGCACTCCCGCACGCTGCCCTCCTCGCGAGCTTCTTCGCTCGTGCGCTGCTACACACGAGTGCTCCGCCTGAGTACGCGGATCGGACATTCGGATGCCGTTCTCGAAGTACAACAAAATTTTGTGAGAGTGAATTTGCCCGTTTATCTAGTGCAGATTCACTAAGGTGAGTATGTGGGGTCTTGCTACGGAATCTGGAAAAGGAAATAACAAAATTAAAAGAAAGTGAATCTAACTAAAAGAAATAAAATAAAAAAAATAAAAAAAATACAGAACATGATTTAACTACTAACTGGCCTAGCTTGCCAAGTGTCGTGTCACTGTTTCAAACGGGGCTTAGTCCTAACTAGCTGACTAACTCTAACTACTAACTAACCCTAAGGTCGCGGTTTCAAGGCCCGGCCGCTCGAAACGGTGCAAAACAAAAGTGGGGCTCCTTTCAAAAGGAGTTAGCTCAAGGTGAACTCGATGCCTATACCTCAAGCTTGACAATCCAACACCCTAACCTACTAAGCTAGCTCCCACTTCGAGTAGAAAGGGAGCAACTTAGTATATAAATAGTAGCGGGGCTCAGTCCGACCTGTGGCCTAAGCCCATTTTTCCTAAGTTAGTGTGTGTGTACGCTTGCAGGTTGGTGTGCCTGTTTGAATGTTTGTCAGCTTGAGTGTGTGTGTGACCTGCAATGACACTTGTTTCATCGGAAGGCCCGAAGGGCCGGTACTTAGCCGCGGCTGCGACATTGAGGGTCGCGGCGGGGTAAACACTCAAGTGGAGGAAAAGAGGTCCGTGACAGCTAAGGGTTGTGAAGAATATTCAAGTAACAGGTAGGCCGGTACCACACCAAGCAGATGTGTCGGTTACTCAAGGCCGAGCCGAAGAAGACAACTGTTAGTATTTTTAAGGGCCCAGTACCGACAGATAGACAGGTATCAGGCCAAGTTTCGGTGTGTGCGTCGTAGATCTACCCGACACAGTATTAACCCAATCTACCCCTCGACCTTTTCGGTCGGAGGGTATTGCTACTAATCCTAACCATCACCGCGCATGTCGTAACAACGCGCACGCATATTCTCGAAATTTTCTCGCCGATTCGCCCCGGCCTCATTGGCCGAGGAATTCGTTTCGAGTGTCAYGCTCAAGCGTGCACACCCTTTCCATTCCAGACTGGCTCCGTCATGGTAGCCGACGCTGTCACCGTGTCGAATGCAAAAGCATGGCCAAATACCCTTGTAAGNGCGTGCACACCCTTTCCATTCCAGACTGGCTCCGTCATGGTAGCCGACGCTGTCACCGTGTCGAATGCAAAAGCATGGCCAAATACCCTTGTAAGGGTATTTGGTCTGACAACGGACAGACGGGCGGGCGGAGGGATGGGACACGATTCGAGGGATGGGCAGGCCTGTGATCTGAGCCGTCGCCAGTAACGCGCCGCGGACGGCCCAGATCGCAGGCCGATCAGAAAACTTTCTGATCGGCCTGCGATCTGGGCCGTCCGCGGCGCGTTACCGGCCTGCGATTCAGGTCGTGCGATAAGAAATAAAAATTTTTATAGTAGTGTAGAAGAGGAGGGCCGGAGCAAGAGGAGAATGCAAGCACCGACCGACCTTGGCGCGTTATGGTGCAATTGCGACGAAGGGACAGGGCATAGCGCGAAGTGCAGCGCAGGCGGGGGACACCGGGCAATGGCAGGTCGTTGTGCCTCCCTGACTACCCCTCCCCCTACGAACATCAGCCTAGGCGGGGATCCAGCTGGCAGGGAACGACCTGATAAACTCGGGAAAGGCAGCAGGTTGGAGCCAGTGACACTGGACTAGCCCACGGACACCGACACTCCGAGTCTCCTCCCACCTCCCCACTGTTTGCGTATGAGCTTTGTCCCCCCCTCGCAATCGAGTCAGAGAGTGCCCTGGTTGGAGCCGCCCACTGTCATTTCCATTTCGAAGAGGGATCTATTGTCGGGAAGGCGGTTAGGATCCCCTTCTTGAGACAACATAAAAGCAACACAGATTACAACATAAAGAAGACGGTTAGGGAGAACATGTATCGCGGCGGCTCGGCACGACTTGGTGCGCAGGGAAATAATGTTTCACGAGTTCACTAATACGGGTCATTTGCAACGAAAACCCCCATTCTGTAATGGCTCAAAGACCCGCACTAGCGAACTCCCACAGTGACAAGCATGTTGTTGGACGACAGTAAAGCGCGCGCTGAATAAATGTTGAAAACAAGTTGAAATTATGATGGCGATGTTGACAACTAGTTGGCACCATTGTTGAACATATGTAAAGTGCCGATACAAACAGTTGACGGGAACCCTTCTCCATACTCAAATGTTGATTTCAACATTCTAGAAGTTGAAAAACGGAAGGAATTTTCGCACATTTTTTCTGTTGCGGTCGGAGTTGGTATTTCGTTAAAGTGACAAAGAAACTCCTGCGTGACACGACCGTGTGGTCCGACACAAAACTACTTTGCGTCTGGGTGTGAGACCGCCGCGCGCGACACCTTGCAAGGACAAGGGAAGGTCGGAAAAAAAAAAAAAAAAAAAAAAAAATCCAAAAAATCTGAAAATAAACTATGAGATGAAAAAAAATAAACTGAACAACTTTTGCCCCAGGGTCATATCGAAATTCTTCACCAAATTTAGAATAAAAATAAAAATTTATAAATTTTTATTTTTTATTTTTCTTTGTAATTATTTTTGGCCTGGCCGAGCAAGTGACCCCGGGCCACTATGGTAGCCTAGACTTAGACAAAAATTGAAACTTTGAAAGTCAGATTTGACTAACTCCTTGGTCTTGTAGAAATTTCGACAGCGCTTCTCGTAGAAAAAATCTTACCAAAATTTATACAAAGTCAAGTATAATCAATGATCTCATAAAATGTAATAATTGATCTAAGTAAAATAAAGTTAGCCCATAAAATGTGGAAATTGAACTAACTTCTATAGCTCTAGCAGATGGCCCAGAAAATGCAGAAAATTGACATCTATTGCTTTAGCACGTGGCGACTGTTTGTCAAACTGAAACTTAGCTTAAGTAGTGATCTCACTCAGCCACATGCAAGACCAAACCATAAGTACTCTCACTAGCCCCAAGATCAAACAATAGTTCATAATGTTTCAATGATTTATCCCCTTAAACCCAGCTTACATAGGGCGTAAAACTAGACCATCCAAACTTATGGAAACATGTTTAGCTCAGTTATTGGATATACACAAATACAGGGCACCACAATTTTTATCTTCCTTGGGCATATGACTAGCATGTCCAACCTAGTCGGCCTAAACTGTTTAAAATATCAAAGTTACATATAATTGTCTGCATTTAATCTTTTAAGGCATCATATGACTGAACCGTTCAACTTAAAAACAAGGTTCATCTTGACGCTTCTTACCACCAGTTTACTCTTAATTAATACTCTCTTTAGTTTGTGATAAGTTATAGTCAGACCATCAAGACTTATGGAAACATGTCGAACAAGCCTGTTCATAAATAGAGTTCATATAAAGGTATAAACAAATTTACCTTTCTGGTTCCAGCATTTGTGTGGCTCCAAACCAGACCATCCAAACTTATGGAAACATGTCTGGTTTTTCACATAATCTTTCCTCATAATAAACAAAAAGAAGTTAGAGTCATCAAAACTTATGGAACTTGTTCAACTTCTTCTTTCAAAAACCAATAAACATAATTAAAAAAAACAAATGAAACAAGGCAAACAAGCTATTCAAACTTATGGAAACTTGCTTGGTTATTGAAAAGACAATCACAAACAACCCTCGCAAATCAGAGCAACTAGGCTATAAAAACCTATGGAAACATGTCTAGTCCTCCAGGCAATAAAAAAAAACATAGCACTGGGTTGTCCAACTTAGTACAATGCCCAGTCTCTGGTTAACCCCGTCAAACGCAAGTAAAACCAGCTTCCTCTCATCTTTCCCCCAGATGCAAACCCTTTTCACAATCTGACTTCAGGCAAAACAACAAAAACGAAACTGAGATTGCTCGCACATTCCTTTACTCAAGTCCGAGTCAGATTTGCGTCCTGAAAGTTAAACTCAATGTCAAATAGGGATGCATGCAATACACTCAGTCAAACTATAGCAAAAAGTACATATGGAGTTTATAACTAGGTTTATTGAAAGGAACAATGATTACCTCTGAGTTTCCTGCCCCCCGAACTCCTCATAAGTTCCGATAGAGCTCACTCAATCAGTGGGCAGACTCCCCACAAAGTCTTGATGTGGTCTTACGGGTTGCAATCTAGCCTGCCGCCTTCCTCTCGTAACCAAAGATTGGACTTAGATTAAGAATGGCAGAATGAGTGGTTTCATACTCTCAAGATATAAGAGAGGGACTGAGTACAATCCGGCCTGCCACCTTCCTCTCGTAACCAAAGATTGGACTTCGATTAAGAAGGGTAGAATAAGTGGTTTCAGACTCTCGAGATACAAGAGAGAGACTGACTCATCTCACAAAAGAGGGTTTTGTTGCCTTGATGAGTCTGAGGGCTCCACAATGGCGGCCAAGTTGCAGCAGGAATAGTCGTACCGTAATCAAGTGTCACGGAGATGGCCTAGAGGTATGACTAACCCGCGAAATAAACCCTCCCCCTTTTGTTGACTTGTCTTTCTCCCTGATCGAACCGCCACTACACAGCTTGGAAATGCCTCGTTCGAATGGAGCATGGCCTCGAGTTCTGGTTAAGTGGTGGGCGAAACGCAAAGATGCACAGTATGCAGGGCACCTCAAAATATTGTTGCTTAAAGGGGTACAACAACAGAGCTCAGTGGTCAACGGTAACCCTAAAAAACCAGCAGCTGTGTTCAAGTTGTCGAGGTCCGCTTAACGGCAAACGGTGAGCCCTCAAATGACAGCAAATGTTGACAACTGAAAAAGCAGCACTCCAGTACCCTCACAAGTGCTTAACTAAGGTACCATGAGCGTACAACAAGGTGCACAGTACCTCTTGGCTCAGAAGGGAGCGGCGCCTTCCATGGCCACTCCCTTGCCGCACACGATCTACTGGTGCGCTGAAACTCACTGCGGACTTCACGGCTTCGTGGCCACGACCACAACTTGGTCAAATAAACTTCCTCCTTCCATTGCTATCACCGTCCTGGTTCCCTGATCGTTCCAACAACAACAACCTCCCTCCGTTTTTGTTTTCTTAAAGTACATGCGGTCGTTGTTTAGCAGGAAATCGCACCAAGAGCTAAAAACTCCCAGACCACTCAGATAAAAAACTGCACAACTACTATACTAACGGGGAGCAGAAGCACTGAAGTCGGGGTCAACAAGAACGTACTCCTGCTATTACCAACACAAAGCCCAAAGTCGTCTCTCTTATCCGGAGCTCGACGTTCAGACCACGACCGACACAACTACAACCAACCTGCAACTTGTCAAGCGACCGTTATCATCAACAACTGAAAGCAACGTACATGATGATGTCGGCCTTGTAGACAATTGCTAGGACCAAGTACGTTCTCTCCCCCCTTTGGCGAGGTAAATGGCACAAACTGGCTAGCAAAAGACGTGCAATCTCGTTGGTCTTCTCTGTGTGCGGGCTATTGTGATAAACAACATACCAGCCAACAGGTAAGTATGTGATCCCGCACTCGTCTCTTTGCTACTTTACTGCTAAATGAGCAACGTACGACCCTCGGCGGTAAGTTTTCAAACACCGCAGTTGTCTCTCGCTTCTTCGCTTCGACGGGATGCACACTGAATCAGCCAACGGTAATTTATAATCCCACGATTCGCCTCACGTGAATCTAATTGGTGGAATGAGCAGTGCCCTGATCGCTCATGTGAGTTTCCTTGCTCCCTCCTTCCTCCTCTCAAACTCTTCTTACCTCTACCATTACTTCCCGCCTGTAACTGACCGAGTTAACAAACAGATTCACTCAGGAGCCGTAAAGGTAGCGCGGCAGCAAGGAAATCTGCAATTGCAGGCATACACTTCGAGAGGGACGAGTCTGTCTTTCTTTCCTCCCGATTGTCGATTCCTTGCTTTACCCCCTCCGCTTTCTCAGTCTGCCAATAGACGTATCTGACCGCTCGACATGGATATGTCGAGTCGAGGAGTACACCTCATGGGTACAAGCACAATCCAACAAGGAGTAGCAAGTGCAGAATGAGGCTGGATCTTCCGCTAGAACATGGGAAGATACGTGTCAAGATTGTTGCAGTTTGGCCAGCAGCTCGGCCATCGATTCAACCCACATCGCTGGTTTGACGCTTCTCATGCTGGGGCGAACTCAGACTCTCTTCTTACTACCCGCGCAAAGAGACAAGGAGAGGCTACTTCCATCGATATTTATGGACGAATTCGAAATGAAACTTTTACTAAAATGCGGGTAAGCTCTTTCTCCTTTTCATAGTATTTCCCATGCACATCTCATAACCTTCACGTCGTTAAACCACCCACTAACTCCTCGATCTGGCTTCATCGTCGGATTCGTGATAGCGAAAACCCCCTCTTCGACATCTCTCATCGACTGATCTTACTAAGAATCGACCGAGCTATTCATCTTTCATCCCGTTCTTTTGACATCTCTACTCAGTGCCTTTTCTGTCAACTCTAATCCTACTCAACCAACCCCAACACTAACAACACCATGAAATTCGCCTTGTCTAAAAACCCCGGAATCCCATCTTCACTCGCTCGCTTTCGTTGAGAAACGAGCAAGCTGTGCGAATTTCACTCTCCTCGCTCCCCCTTTTCCCTTCCGCCATAGATCGGTGCACTACTTCTTCTTCCTAACTCCTTTTCTACTAATTTTTACTACCGAAACGAATATGACCAGCGTGCTCGCCCGGGGCTAGAACCCAAAAATTAGCTCTTACCTCACTCGATTCTGCTAAGAATCGAGAGAACTATGACTTCTTGATTGTGCCCTGCCCTCTCTTCGCCATTGCTCGCTCCCTTCACATTCAACTTTGAATGCACTTGGCGTGATTTAATGTTCAGGTTCGTTCCATTTCCTCCATTGCCTTGCCGCTAATGCCTTGCACCGTTATGCTCCCTCTGTCTGTCCGCCTTCTCCTACCTCATCTCGCATGCATTCGGCGCCTCCCCTCGCGTAGGTTCATTTCTCTTTCTTAATGTTAGAGTTGTGCGTACTTCGTGATCTTTTTCTCCGGTCCACCTGTCGTAGCGCTCGGCCTTAGTGTCGTGCAATAGAACTCCTCGCCGCTGTCGGCGCGAATACCCTGACAAGGGTATCCGCCCTTGTTTTTGCAAGTGACAGGAAGTACGAGTGGGGGTCTAAAGTGTATTGCGTGAGACGCGCCTATGTCTGTTTGGTTACGGAGGCAAGTTGCTTGATTAGAGTGGAGCGGGTGTGGGCGCGCGGGATTAAGGCGCGCGCGTGATTTTTTTACTTTGGATTATGCAACCGGCATAGTTGGCCGGCCTGACTCTGGGTACTAGGAGTAAGAGGTGCCCGTGGTAGGGATAGGTAACCGTTGATAGTCTAACGTGCGAAGTAGGGTGCGGGGCGGCCACGACGCAAAGAGGGCAAGCCGGCGCAGGAGCCCAGCAATAGCGTGCCTAATGGGAGGCAGGAATGAGGCTTGGGGGCTGCTCCGCACCTGCTCATATGGAATACCGCGTTGACCAGTCCCAGGCTTGGGCTTAGCCTTATAGGTTACGGTGCCGGACTGTTACAGCGGAGATACGGGGATCGAGGCCAGTGGGCAACAAAGCGGAGCAGCATGAAGAAGGCCGAGGGGTTGAGGGTCCCGAGTCCAGTGGCGGGCCCGTGAGGTAGGACCAAGTACCAACGGTCCTCCTCCCCTCCCCGGTTTACTTTTTTTTTTATTATCATTATTTTTTTTTACCCCTAAGGTCTTAGAAAGTTCTCATTTTTTATTTTTCCTATTTTTTATTTTTTTGAGGCCAGGCCGGTGCCGGTACCGAGGCTTGCAGTGAAACCCTCAGCCTAGTTTCGTGGGTACACCTTGAACTGTCGGGGTTCCACTGGGTGCTGTAGTCCTTCGTGACATTTGTTAAAATTGGAACGATACAGAAAAGATTAGCATGGCCCCGACGAGTATAAAGCGGGGGGGCAGCCAGACGCTGCTGTTCCTATTGCGGCGTGTGGGAGCTGCCGCTGCTGCGTCCTTCCCCCGACCAGCTAGTTGCTAGAGCGCTGCATTGGGAGGCCGGCAGAAGGAAGACAATGGCGGATCGAAGGAAGGGAGGAAGGAGGTGGAGAGTGTGAACGAAGGAAGGAGGAGGACTAGAAAGAAGAAGAGCGGTAGGGAAGGAGAGTGTGAAGTACTTACCTGGCGGAGCATGGCAGTGAAGTGAGGGAGCAGAGTGTCGGGCGCCGAGGCAGCCGAGCAAGGCAGCAAAAAGAAAGGTGCACGAACCTGGTTGGGATCTGGCCCAGGTACGTGAAGGTGGAAGAGGGAAGGCCCTTGGAGTTGGTGAAGGGGGAATGGAGATGAAACCAAAGGGGTAGGAAGGTGATGGGGAAAAGGAGTTGGAGTGCTTACCTGGGTGGAGGAGAAGACAACACGAAGAGGGCAGGAAGAACCGGCTGCACCTGGATGGGATCTGGCGCTGGGCACAGGCGGGGGAGGAACAACGCCGTGACGGGGTAGTTTTGGCGGACGGGAATCACGCAGCTAGCTTTAATCTTGGCGGAATCAGGCAAGTGAAGGTGCTCAACCAGGGCTTTTTGGCAGGGCGAGTTCGTTGGCAGTGATAGAATTGAGGATTAATTAGTAGAATGTGAGCTGTTAGAAAAAACAGGTGCGCAGGGCTATGGCGGAGGGGAGAAGATGAGGGAATGAAAACGACATAAGTCGGTCGTTTCTTGGTCGATTTTGGTGATTTAAGTTGCTATCTCGGGGGTTGGAGGCATGGCGAATCTGATGGCAGCATCAGATTTCGTGTTTGAGCACCGGGCTGGCCAGGTTCGGTAGTGAGGACTGCACGTTGCAAAACGAAATGTATCTATTTGCTTCCTAGCACAAGGTTCACTTTGATTCCGCTCATCGTATACATGGGTGTAGATTCTTTATCTTTCAGCATGCATGACTGGAAAGCAATACATCTTTCCATGTTCTAGCGGAGGATTCACCACCAAGACCGCAGATTGAAGTCGTTGGGTGTATCCTCGTTGGGTCGCTCAAGTCACGCCCGACGATAACCATCACCATCCCGCCCGTTGTAGCTCTTCATCACCTCGAGCGTGGAAACGCCGCTCTTCCCACTTGGCCATATTGTCCGCCCTCTCAGCAAGCAGGGGGTCTTCTCTTGTAAACGTGGCGATCCAGTTCTTCACAATAGCAGCGGTCACTACCCCCCATAGTTTTTGACCACGCTACCGGCTTCACGAGATCCTTCATCCATAGCAGGTGCCCTCTTGCGCCTTCAGCGTTTGTATACCCACATAGATGTGGGTTAAAGTGCAGGAACCTGGCCGGGCTATCGACCAGGTGCTTTGGGTAGTGGAATAGGAGAGGTGGGGTGTGTTCGTTATCCCTCTTCCTCCTTGTCTCATGCATGGACACGGCATGGAGATGTGTCCGCATGTGTGAACCCATTCATACACATTCATGTGGTCCGTTTCCTTGTTTTTTTATGTCCGTCTTGTTCCACAGTTTTTTTTCCCCGTTCCTTCGGAACTGTTAGGTAGTGTACTTTTCTCAGTCAAATGGCTTAATTTTTCAAATTTCTTCCATTGGGATCTTGAAAGTCTTCCATCTCTCCTATTTCCCGTTTATAGCTTGATCATTTTAGGGGGAAAGAGAGAGAGAGAGAGAGAGAGAGAGAGAGAGAGAGAGAGAGAGAGAGAGAGAGAGAGAGAGAGGTGAGGAAGGGCTGAGAGGGACGGTGATTGGGAAAGATGGGGTGAGAGTGAAGCTGAGAGGAGGGCGAGGTAGAAGGGCAGGCGAGAAAGGAAGTCCAAGTGAGGAAAATGTGAGTGTGTTCAAACCAGCTCACTGGGCTATAACATCTTGCGGTAGCAGCCTGAAGTCTATTTGGTGGCATGGCTGTTTGAATTGCTACCGTTGGGGTCCGCTGTTGCCTAGTCAGCTGGGTTAGTTGCGCCAGAAGAATGATAGGGGCCACCCCCCCATGGAGGACATGACTTATGCTCCAGGCAGACTAGTGTTTCCCCGAGCACTTGCTGCGTATAAACTCTAACTGTTACTGATCTTGGGCCATTGATGGGCTGTGTCTCCACCTGCACCTTCCGCTACTAGTTACTAAGAGTTAGACCGTTGTGATCAACACAATTGGTCTGGGAAACAGTGATTGGTATAGATAGATTTGTCTTGTTGTGGTATTAAGCCGCTGTGATGGAGCCGCTGCCGAGTATTGTAGCCTCTATGTGTTATAACTGTCTCCTTACCAAACAACGGCTTGCATACTCACGGTGAACGATAGTGTGCCGGGCACACTTTGCTGAGCAGCCTGCTACGCTTTGCTGACCGCTGCTGCTGCCTTGTATAGCTGTTGTGTGATGATACAGTACCTGAGCCTGCTGCTGTTCCTTGGAGTGTTGCATCTACTGGGTCTCGTCAGGTCGCCGAGACGTTTTGCTCCTTGTTGTGCATAGCACCTTGCGGCCGTGATAAGATGTGTTACCAAGCCCGTGTTGTACCCCACGACTGTGCGTGGCTGGGGTACTTGAGCTACGCACAAGCGTTGTGAGTACAATACTTCGACCAAAACTTCTACGGGGTTGTGTCGGAATTTCAGATAAAGCGCGAGGGGTGGGCTTTATTCAGGCACAGGCTTTCTGAAGGCCTAATGGCATCTTGCAAGGGAGGAAGAGTGGGGTTTCTTTTCTTGTATTATTAGACATCGTTGGGGGCATATTGGGGATGAACTGACCACTACAGCTGTAACGCAGCAGCAGCAGTGGGAAAGCCATTGCAGCTGTATATGCAGCTATCTCATGGTTGACAGTGGCATGTACTTCAGGATCACTGCTGTTTATCTGTGGGTGAGGCCAAAACTACGAACTGCGACGGTCGGCTGAAGGAAGTTGGAAGAGGGTTGGTCGCGGTGTCAGGCGGCCGCAAGCAGTGCGCCGCCTGAGATCTACAGTTTTGGGACTTAGGCTCAGGGACAAGTCCGTGTTTTGATGGTACTCTCGTATGACCAGGCAACAAAAATCAGGGGAACTCAGGGCACCCCTGATTCTGGGCGCGCTGAGCCTTAGGAGTAATCCTCAAAGATGGCAAGATAAGTGGTCACACTCGGCGCATCAAGGGACCGTCATTCCCGGCCGTTTAGAGAACTAGACTCGGATTGGCCTGCCGCGGAGAGGCATCGCGGGAACCGACTTCGCCGCAACGTTTTTGCGGCATACATCCGGGACCGAAATGAGGCCTCCAATTTTAGTCTATTTTT
>BFEA01000600.1:552097-562725 GCA_003427395.1 Chara braunii | reverse complement strand
ATTACTCTTTATGTATGTACTGCATATGTTTTTTCGAAGGATGATAAATTTTAATATATGTATGTTTTTCTCATATGTTAAATGTGTGATAAACCTAAATATTCGACGAGGCAAACGCATGGGTTGTGAGAAAGGCTTTAGAGAATAAAGTATAAGAATAATGTTGTGAAATTTAAGATGGTTGACTATTTTTTATTATAATACAAAATTATATCTAATCACCTAAAAAAAACAATTGATGAATGTTGAACAACGGTGATATTAACTTGCATGGTTGTATGATGTTGTGGTGGCGGGACCTTGCAGTTCAATCTCATCCGATTGAGTTGGATCAAAAAGAGTTGCAAACACGAAGTGGTCCGTTCCACCAAGAGGCCATTCGATGGTGACCTAATTTACTGATGGTAAATGTTAAAACGGATGTATAATGGTTCGTTGATATTTTATCATCTTGGCAGAGGTCAGTTGCGTCCCTCTGATGGGTGACTTCATAACGATGTTACGTTTGTTTTCGAGTTCATTAATCATTTTCTATTTTGTTTTATAATTCTTAAAATGTTTCTTGCTTATCTTTCTAGTAGTCCATAAAATCGTACGATATTATAGACGTGGAAATGCGATCGATTGGTTTTTGCCTTCAATGTCAACTGTGTTTTTTTAATGAGACAAATACATTTTTTCTTTTTGTTTTAACAATTTGTAACCTATGAACTAAATGTGAGATATCGTGAGATATCGAACCCTTACTCGATGTCGGCTAAAAAACTTGTCAGACAATTACCAACAACAAAAAATATTTGTCTATGGTCGACTTTTTTTTAGAAACATACCCGCTTTCGACTTCACATAATTTTATTCACTATTATCAAATCTTGTAATAAACTTTAGTTCACATAGTATACGATGAACGAATTGTTACAATGATAAAGTGCGTTAAAGCGATTAACATTTGGTTGCATTTGAAATATTAAAAATATCTTGTTGAGATTTATGAAAAAAAAAAAAAAAATTGAAATTTTAATGTTGACAAAGTTTGCATGCAAGTATATTTTTGCCTTGTTGTTTTATAGGCGCGAGGGGGGGGGGGGGGGGGAAGGAAGCGCAATTTGTTAGTATGGTCTTCACTCTATGAATTGGTGGTAAATTTGGTTAAAATGTATTGTTATAATGATATTATAATTTGTATGAAAACAAGATCTCGTTAACCTGTTTTTCAATCCAATGAAACACAATATGGGGGATACTTATGTTTCTTGTCCTTGTCACTCTATGAGAAGGGGATGAGGTTTTTCTTCGATAATCATTTTTTACCTACTACGCTATGAAGGAGGCTGAGGTGTTGAGGAACTGCAAACTTGATTATCAGCGTTGTAATCTGAGTTGTGTTGGGAAATTGAATGATCAAGGTTCTTTGGAAATTGTATACTTTTATCCCCAAACACAAGGACACGGGGCGATGTAGGTCTATTTATGTCTCCTACTCGGAATGGTGTGTATCTGGCAGCAACCGAATTTCACATGTAGTAAATGCTTTACTATAAAAATTACCAGATGAATGTAATCTCAATCTTTGCACTACTAATGATTTTATCTGGAAGATTGTGACTATCGTTGTGTCGTGAAAATATGTTGGTGAATTTTTTTTTTGATATAAAGGAGATGTTTTATAATCTTCCTCATCAGTGTGTCCTCAATTCACTTCGATGCGTGGTTGATTATTGGAGCCTCGTTATATTCTTAAGGGAAATAGTCAAGTCGACGAAAGAAAAAAAAAAAAAAAAAATTAAAAACTGATTACATTATACGAGATTGTGAGGTCCGTGTCATTTGAGTTAAGTAATGCATTTACATGGCAACATACTTCATCTTTTAGCAACTTGTTGGGATCCTAATGGAGAGATAATCCGATCCTTCGCTTGCGTATCTTCCATGTGTATACAATAAGTTAAAATTTTCCTCCTACCTTAAAACTAATCATTAACTCTTTTATGGGTTTCATTTGGTAAATGATGTTTTTATTTCTACGATCTGTAAAAACTATTTTTCTCCAGTTTTTCAGAAAGCTCATTCGTTTGTTAAACTCCTTTCATGGTTGTTATGATTACAATTGACTCTTGAATGAACGCGAGTTAATAAGTGTTAGGATGTTTTATATTGCGTTCTCGAGATATTTAATAAAACGGTTAGGCTAGTTTGCATACTGACGTATAAAAATAAGAGAGTACCGGTTTATGAGGAAGTGAATTTTCAAGATAGTAAATATAGTTATTGTTCATATTCCTGAGGATTAGGAAAAATTTTTGTTATTGAATCGTTTCTCCATCTCACGAAAACCGTCGTTTGCATCGAGTTCCCGTTTCCCTTCACTATTAAGGTACAACTCTGAAAAAGAGGTAATCCTTGTTTGATATGACTTTGCTTAATTTGTCTCGATGAAATTTAACATCATTGGTTGCCTAGTAAGCCTGTGAGGCACAAACATGTAAATGGTCATTTTTAAAAGCACTGCAGTGGAGGATAAAATATGATGGTCGGCGGGAGTGTTCGATCTCATGATGGTGTTTTGGTTGGTAGGTGGTAAAATATTTTTCCTTGGTCTCAATTGCATTTCCTTGTGATAAACAATTTTTATTACAACTTTTGAAAGATCTCGTAAACTTTAACTCGTCCCTCCAGACTATTGTAATTTTTTACTATCAGACCATGAAGCTTTGATTACGTTTGGATGAATCACTTACGACTAGGATGTAGGACTTGACTATTGTAATTTTTTACTATCAGACCATGAAGCTTTGATTACGTTTGGATGAATGAGCTACTTATGGTTAGGATGTAGGACTTTAACTCGTGAATTGTGCCTACGATTTATTGCATTGACGGAGAAGTAAAACTTGAACTCATGACTTATTTTTTGTCATTTGGATTCCTAAACCGACTATGATAATTTTAAACTGAGCGGACGATGGTTCAAATTGCAGATTGACAGTGGGAGTAAGAATCAGACCTTGGTTTCTCGGTAACGAAGAAACTACTAGGACTACAGTCTTTACTGTGAAATAAATAGAGATAGCATATTGTCCTTAACACTGACTAAGGACCCTTGAGGAGTTATTGCTTGGCGGCCAAGTGAAATTGGTTGGGTCCATCGCTGCGATTGTTGAAGCTTAATGTATATTTTTACTGAGCAAAGTTTCATTTCAATTTATTGCTATCTTGCGACGATTTTCATCATTTTTCTTCTTATTTTTCTTCCTCTTCTCCACTTGTTCTCCAATTGTGTGTTGGTATGATGTTGTGGCATAAATGCTACATGAAGGTTGTTTGTTGAAACACACATGCGTTCCTCTGTATTCCGTCCCCTTCAACGTGCGGGGCAAGTTCTTGTCACATATAGCAATAGACGCGCCCTCTCTTCATCTCCCCTTCTCTTTTCTTACTTTTTTTTTCAAGACAAGAGGGGGTGGCGTCTATGAGATATGAGATATCACAAATCATGGAATGATCGGTCTTTGCGTTAGCTGACCCCCGCCTGCAGCCCCACCCTACCTCCGGACTACCACAAATGAGGGTGGGGGCAACTTGCATCCCGTTGTTCGTACTACCTAGGTAGCTATGCTTGCAAGGGTCCGTTGTATAGGCTAGGCTCAGTAACAGATAGGTAGTGAGAGGTGAACTGAGAGAAGAATATAGATTACCTTGACAAACTTAAGGTAATTCCGAAATTCATTCACCTACGGTCTTCTGTCAATCACAACACATCCGCATTATGACTGTATTGGGCTGGAAACATACCTTGTATAAGTCCATTCTCAGGGTGCGTTATGTTTAGGTCATACAGTTGGTTTGAGGGGATCTGAGCTTATGCATGCATTTCCACGGTTCGTGGATCTACCACATGAGCTACCTCCCCTCTTCACCTGAATAGAACGCCCGATCATTATCCCTGTATCTAGACTGAAAACTCACGGGTAGGCCTATTGGTCTCCTTTCATCTCCGACCGAATGCCAACTGTCTTTTCTATTGTCCCATGCAACTTCGTCTTTTCTTCCCACCAATGGACTGGAGCAACCCGAGAGGCTGCTCTTTTTTTTTGGGTGTTCAGATAATTCTTCATAATTTGCAAAATACCCCCATACATTGAGATATATGGCAAAATGCCCCTAAACGATGAGGGTAGAGCAGAATGCCCCTCTGACAATTTATTTTTTTGTGAAATACCCCGAGCTTCGATTGGAGCCACATCTTTGCATTATACCCCTACTGGGTACTACCCAACTTCGCAAAATGCCTCAGTACTTGCCAACATTTCCTAGGCGCTATTGCAAAAGGCCAAGCCCCAAACGGGGAGGTCCAGATTGGAAAGTTGCACACCCTCCTGACAGGGGCACAACACAAAGATTTCGGCCCAAAAGGGCATACCGCTCTACCCACATCTTTCAGGGGCATTTTGACATACATCTCAACTCATGGGGGTATTTTGCAAATTATCCCTTCTTAAAAAAAAAAAAAATTATCTTTTCTACTTTTTTTTTTTAATTTTATAATGGTCCGATAGACCGCGGGTCAGATATTAAGCTGATCAGAACAGATTCTACTTTGTCTTTTGTACTTGTCGAACAAACTTGGCTTGATTTTCACGGTAAGAAAGACCGAGACTATAAATATGGAATATATGATAATTATCATTAGAGTAGTAATTATAATTATCATATTGTATATCTTTCACTTTACTTTTTATTTCAATTTTATTGAATTTCCACCATATTTCTAAATGACGAGTCACTATTTTTTTTATTTTTTTTTTAAGGCTAATTCTCAAACTACCAGTACCTTCGAGCCTGTTTTTGCCGACCCTGAATTTCACTACGCTCCGAGTTTGCCGAGCCTGGGTAAGGAAACAAAGCTTTGACCGTGATTGAAGTTGTATACATTCTTGGAAGTGGTAGTGTGAGTGTGCCCTTAATGAGGGCATCTCAGCCTCGTGGCCAGGTTGTCAGATTCCAAAAAAAGAATAAAAGGGGAAAAAAACAGGCACATGGATCCGGCCGTGAAAATGGTTGGATACATTCCCCTAAATGCCAGTGTGATGAGCCTTATAATCCTCTGACAAAACACAGCTTGAGCAGATCACGGACAACTTGAGCAATTCACGGACAGAGGACTCATAAGAAACACACGACCAAAAAAAAAAAGAAAACATTAACATTTAGAATGTGACCGCCTTACCTGTAAGGTGCATTCTGTGGAGGAAGATTGTGAGCACGGCCTCCTGGACTACCCAGCCCGACATCATTGAAGTAGAGAAAGCATTTTTTTTTTCCCCTTTTTCTGTTCACTCGGGGCACTATAAAATTCAGATTTATGGGACATTACCGACCCTGTGTCCCACCCCGAAAAGTTCGGGTACTGGCCAAGACATCGTAATTTCCCAACACTGGCAGAGGTACTGGTGGTTTAAACCCAACCAATTCAATTACCTGTCGAATCTGGACAGGATGGCCTTTCATGGCTTTTTTATTGTCATTATACTATTACGGGGAACCCCGTAGCAGCCACATTCGTGCTCAAGCCTCCAACGAGGGAACATGCGGGAGCTGCACCCACCAGCAGGTGCGATACCTACTACAGCAGGTGGGCGATACCAGCCAGGGGTCAACCGGTAGCATCAGGACCGAGCTTCTTCGATGGCCCAGTCACCGTGCCTCCCCTCTGGTCCCCTCCCCCTGCGAGTATCAGCAGTCTCTGCTCAATGCCACTCGGGGGGACCAACGACATATCTCTAGGTGGCGGGCCCCAAGCTTGCCCAGGAAGGTACATGAGGCCAATGGGGATTGAACCCAATACCTCCTGAACCACTTGCGTGCCTTACCAACTGCCCTAGGCCGCTGGATACAAGTATATGGGTCTCGTTCGACACCACTTGGAAATTGCTATTTTTCAAGGAAGCATCGTTCTACCCCGCCCTAATCATGCACCCTTGAAGTCGCTAATTGTTTCCACATCCCCGCGGCCAAGTGTCCGCCCTTGAAACGAAAGTGCGGCCCAGGCAAATCGACCGAAATCGAAAGGGAGCCTCGAGAGGTCACTTGGGGCACAAGGGTTTCGCCCTTCAAAACGAGTAACATACATACCTTTTTCTCGTTTTCTTTTTTTTTTCCACCAATCACCACTGTTCGTGATTCAATGACGTCAACACTTCAGTTTCAAGGACGGCCGACTCAAGGGTTTCGTCAAGGGGCTGTGGAACGAAAAAACAAGTTAGGGAAATTAATCACCTTCCGTGAGTTAGGGTACCCTTGAAACTCAAGTATTTTCAAGTGGTGTCGAACGAGGCCCTATCTCTAGCATTTGTAAATCCATGAATTTGTGCAAAAGTAAACTCTACTGACCACTAAGGGCGAGATCCCACTGGCAAAGAGGATTGTAGTAAGTGTCTGAGGGCCTCGTTCGACAGCACTAGAAAACCCTTACTTTGTAAGGGCACCCTTATGACGAAAATGTGATTAGTTTTCCCTTACTCCCTTTTTCGTTCCACAACCACTTATGAAAACCCTACACTTTATCGCACTTACATTTCAGGTGCCCCCTTCGTGCCTTACGCGGCCGAGAATTGAATGTGAGTGGCCGAAAAAAAAATTGTCAGCGGTTTTCCCGTGGAAAGTAAGGGCGCCACCCCTACTTTCAAGTCACCTCCACGGCTGTCGTTTGTGTCCGTTTTGGCTGGGGAGTCCTTAATTTTGTAGGGCTCGCCCTTACGCCCGCGAATGTGAAAACAAATTTCGCATCTTTTTTTTCGTCATTAGGGAGAGGTGGAACGATGAAACCCTTACATGTAAGGGTTTTCTAGTGGTGTCGAACGAGACCCTGAATGTGGACGTGTTTGTGGACAGGTGCGAAAATTTGTGATTGATCTACTTTTTTGCAACTCTGTGGGAAACACGTCCAGATTCAGACTCTTATTCCAATCCTCTTTGCCAGCGGGATCTGGCCCTTAGTACTACCGTAATTACCTTTTCTACTTGTCTTGTCTACTTGTCGCACAGCCTCAGACAGCGTCTGCTCCGTGTTGCCGTCGCACAGAAGGTAAGGGGCATCGCCACACCACTCTCGAAATGTGATGCGGCCGCCACATTTTTGTCTTTTTCACATTTCGAGAGCGGTGTGGCGAGGCCCTAAGCCTAACGTCGCCGCGGTACACCTGGACGATAGGAGAGGTACATTATCCTTGCGTCCGTACGTAGGTACGGCTACCCTCTTGTCCCGAACACGACGCACCCTCATTTTGGATTTTGGATGCACCTCCCCCGAAATATAGCTTGTATACGTTCATTTCAGAGTGCGTTATGTTCGGGGGCGACGACGGTCGCACAAACGACGCGAGCAGTGAGCGCTGCCAGAGAGCGACTGCGGCCAGGAGCAGTAAGGGGCCTCTCAGAAAAAAAAAAGAAAAAAAGTAAGGGGCCTTCTCGGGGGCAAGGTCCCATTTACACGACGAACTAAGCGGTATTGACCGTAGATAGCAAAGATCAACGGCCAGAATCTCTTAATCCGCCCCGTGCAAGTGGGACCTTGCCCCGGGGAACGGGTGAGCATCTTGTCTCTCCTTCTGCCACCGGTGCTAGTCTCTCCTTTTCCCTCCATTCCCCCTCCTTCCCCCCCTCTCCTTTCCTTCCCCGCCTCCCCCTCCCTGGTCTCTCCCCGACACCCTTCTCCCCGTCCCCCTCCCCGTCCCCCTCCCCTTCCGCCTCTCCCTTTCTTCCCTCTCGCTTCTCCATCTCTCTGTACAGTCTCGTCTGCTCACTCCTCGAGCGGTCTTCAGGGGGCCATACTCACACTGGGAATTTTAAGACACTGCTAGTGTGAGTACGCCCTCAGTCTGCTTTGTTCTTCTTCGTTTATTTTTTTTTGTGGTTGATCTTTCCATGTCATCAATGCATTATTTTTATTTTTATGATCTCAAAAACACATATGTCTGCAAAGAACATCCTACCTATAAGAATTGGAAAAAAAACCCACCTATTAAGAATTGAAAAAAACAAAAACAAAACAAAACGCAATCAGAGTAATACAGTAAAGCAGACCATTTCTCGATTTATGCGTGTCATCCTCCTGGAGCAGGGCCCATGCTAATCTTCTCTGTATCTGTGCGGTCCCCGGCCTCCTATCATATATTTTTTCGAAAAATAAAAAAATCTTCTCTGTATCGTTCCAATTTTACGGATGTCCCGAAGGACGTAATAAAGCAGACAGAAGAAGACTGATTGAAGCGGTACGCCGTCAGGCTTGAGGACGTCTGAGGGCATAGTCACACTTTTAGGTAGGTCTTGCCGTAAATGCGGCCAGATACGCTGAAGATTGTTGCGCCAGTGTGAGTCTATGCTCTGACAGGCGGTAATTAGGATGAGAGAGAAAGAGAATAAGTGGAGAGGGGTGAGAGAGGGAGGGGGGGAGGGAGGGGGGCAGAGCGACACGACGACGCCGACGTGAAAAAAAACCACGTGGAGTCCGGACACGTGGCGTCGGGAGGAGATCGCTCTGAAATATGGCGGGAAGGAACGTCAATGGGCCTCGCTACACTACTCTGGAAATGTGCAAAACGAGAGTGAATGTTCCGCGAGAACATGGAAAGATGCACGGCCATGATTTTTGTCTTTTGTGCTTGTCGAGAGTAGTGGAGCGAGGCCCAATGAATGCACTTTTGACAGTGATGTGATCTCTACTTGCGCGCGCGTTTGACCTGCAATCAGTCAAAATTGGCAGGAAAGAGAAAGGAAGGGGCGTCGTCGTGCCACGTGTAAGACGGCGGGAGTGGGGGGGCTAGGAAGGGAAAGGAAAGAAGGACAAGGAAGCAAGAGGGGGGGGGGGGGGAGCGGATGAGGGGTGGTTCTTCATGTGACGTGGGAGGCAGGTCGGGATCGGGGTAGCTAGTGGAATGGGGGAGAAACAGGAAGCTGACGATGGAGGGTGCCCAGCATGTCTCGAGGCAGGGGGGAGAAACAGGAAGCTGACGATGGAGGGTGCCCAGCATGTCTCGAGGCAGGGATATCCGGATCGGGATGGGGAAAGAGAGACGGAAAGAAGAAGAAGAAGAAGAAGGAAGAAGAAAAAGAAGAAGAAGAAGAAGAAGAAGAAGAAGAAAAGAAGAAGAAGAAGAAGAAGAAGAAGAAGAAGAAGAAGAGGGAAAACAGTGGCGGCCATAGACTGGTTCTCGCACAACGCATGGACAAAAGAGATTTCAATACTGCTCCTCCGCATGTACAGTTTCTCAGTTGAAAACGGGCAAATTCCCCGACGTGTGTCGGCTAATCAGGCTGCTGCGCTCCTGGCAGTCACTCCTCAGGGGGCTTCTCCCAAGATCCGCCTTACGGCACCACCCAACATTGCAACCAAGAAGAAGAAGAAGAAGAAGAAAAAGAAGAAGAAGGAAGAAGACGGAAGAAGAGTAGTGATAAACAGAGGTCTTAGACTGACCTTCGTGCATGCTTCAACAGAAAATTCCATGCTCCACCGCATGCATTGAGCTCAGAAGGAGAAGAAGAAGAAGAAGACGAAGAAGAAGAAGAAGAAGAAGAAGAGGAATCAAGGGGCAGGGAAAGGGGTTCGCTGTGCCACGTGGAGAGGGGGGCGAAGAATCCCGAGAAAGGGTTTGTGTCACGTGCAAATGCACTGTTAGGTACGTTTGGTAGTCGAAGGAGGAGGAGGAGGAGCTAGGAAGATGATGATGATGGTGATGATGATGATGATGAGGGGCAAGGTTGGGCAAGGTTGCGCTCTGACATTGTAACGTACGTTTGGTAGCCTCAAAGGAGGGAGGAGGAGGAGGGATGATGATGATGATGATGATGAGGATGATGATGAGTAGTAGTAGTAGTAGGAGGAAGCCTGTCGAAGTGATAAGGGGGGGACAAAAATAAGTGGGGCACAAAAAAAGGGGGGCACAACGTGCTTCGTCGTGCCTGTAATGGAATGGATCAAGTGCAAATGCACGTGGGGACTGGGGGGGGGAAAGGAAGAAGGAAAGGATATAAGCACAGGGTGGAAAAGGTTGCGCTGTGATGCGTGTTAGGTACCACCAATCGGAATGGAGTAGCGTCTGCGATCGAGAACCTTTTTTTTTTTTTTTTTCAGAAGATTTTGTTTAAGGTAGAGATCAAATCAAGTGAGAGGGAAAGCAGCCAAGACCAAAAAAGAAAATAAGAAGAAGAAGAAAAAAAAAAAGCAGCCAAAACCAACGGGCCTATAGCTTAGTTGGTGGTACACACCCATGAACTGTTGAAATATGAATCAGACCCAAGTTCGAAGCCAGATGCAGTCAGATTAACAAACAAACGTTTTAAGGTAAAAGATAAAAAAATGAGAGGGAAAGCAGCCAAGACCAACGGGCCTACCTACAAAGCTCAGTTGGTGGTACACACCCATCAACTGTTGAAATTGAAATACAGACCCCCCCCATGAACTGTTGAAATTGAAATACAGACCCCCCATGAACTGTTGAAATTGAAATACAGACCCTTACCTGACTGGGGCGCATCCGTGATCAAGAAGGCGGAAAAACAGAAGAGAAGAGAGAATGTGTAATATGGGTGCAGTTAATGCGGGGCACACACATGCTCATCAGAACTTGGGG
>BFEA01000600.1:521142-533239 GCA_003427395.1 Chara braunii | reverse complement strand
AGAGAGAGAGAGAGAGAGAGAGAGAGAGAGAGAGAGAGAGAGAGAGAGAGAGCCTCGCTGCACGCCGTCGAAATGTGCGAAAGGAGAGTGAATCTTCTTCTAGAACATGGAAAGATACACCGCCATGATGTCTTTTGTGTATCTAGAGACAGCCATGACGCCCGCAGTCTCGGCGGGCTGCGCGGAGCGCCCTGCACAGGCCGCCGAGACTCTCTCTCTCTCTCTGGCGCTCGCGCGATTCGGGTTTTCTCAAGTTTGTTTGTTTTGTTTTGTTTTGTTTTGTTTGCTAGTTTGTTAGTTAGTTTGTTTGTTTGTTTGTTTGTTTGTTTTTCTTAAGTGACCGGGCGTAGGCTTGCCCGACCCCCGAAAGCCGCGGCGCGTTAACGGCCGCGACTTCGAAAGAACAACGGGGAGGTACTGGTGGTTTAATTGCCTGTGAACTTAGCCTCAGTTTAAGCCTTTGTGGCTCTTCATTTCTGTACTTCACTGCCATGGCTCTTGTCGTATTTGCTGCTGCTGAAACGTGCAGCAGGAGAACATAGTATCTTGAACGTTTGCTATGAAACCGTTTTCACCTGTTAGCGGTAGCGAATGCAAATCCCAGGGCTCGATCCCTCGTTCTTACCTTACCTGTGTACAGTATGTGTGTCGACCCCGAGTGTTTGAACCCGTGACCTGTGTTTTGACAGTTGTTGTTGTCTGTCGTAGGTCTGTGTAGTGGTAGGGGTTTGATCTGTAGATCTGTCGGGTAGGAGTCTTAGCCAGGACCAGAAGTCGTAGCTGTGGCTCCTCCGAAAGGTCAAGGTCGTAGCTGCTACAGTCCTGAAAGGTCAAGGTCGTAGCTGCTACAATATCGAAAGGCCAAGTCCACGGCCTTCCGGAAGGTCCTAGTGTGGCCTGTCGATGTTGCTCACATTTAGGCTGAGGCAAGTGGGCAAGTGGTGGAGTCCACCCTTGCTGAGTCAGCAGTCCCAGTCCCAGTCAGTCCTAGTCCAGTCCAGCAAGTACCACATGGGACTGTGTGCACTACGGGCATGGGAAAGGGCCAGACCAACGAACAGCCATTCAGTCATTCCTGCGTAAGCCATGCGGAAGCGCCGCCATTCATTCATTCATTCATTCCTGCGTAAGCCATGCGGAAGCGCTGCCAACAGTGACTTGTGCGAGGTGGTCTGCAGCAAGCCCGAAGACGAAGTGGGCGAGAAGGAGCGTAGTCATAGCGATAGGGTAGCAGCGGCCATAGCCGCCATAGCTGATAGGAGAGTGTAGCGTGTAAGTGCGTGCGTGTGGGATATCCAGGGTGATCCAGGGTGTGAACAGCAGTGTTGTGTGAGTGACGAACAGAGATTTGTATAGGCGCCGAGGCGCCATAGCCATCTGAAGTGAGATCGTATCTGAACTGTGTTCCTGGTTACCATATCTCTGAGTTTTGAGTGGGCGCTTATCGCCAGTTTGCTGCGCAATCTGTTTGCATGCATATGAAGTCTGAATGAAAGTGAGTCTGATTGCAGCTATATAATGTGTTCTGGAACGTCAGTTTTGCGAGGCATGGGGGTATGGCAGCAAGAATCAGTTGCTGTAAGGCCCTTTCGGGAGGTTTTGCGGGAGGTTTTGCTGGGGCCAGTGCAGCAGCGGCGAGAAATGTTTGCTGTAACGCCATCAGGAAGTTTTAGCGGCTGTCCTGTGATACATCCGTTAACCACCACTACCTGCAGCACGACTGGCTACTGAAAAGGCTCCACGAAGTCTGGAGGCTTGTAACGCACCAATGCCGCCGATGGATTTTATCGACGGTCGACGGTGGGCGCAGCCTCCTGACACTTCAGGTAGTAGGCTACTACTTGAAATTTGGAGGCCTGCAGGTAGTGGTGGTATAAGATTGGAACGGTACATAGAAGAAGACAAGCATGGTCGCTGCACAAGGATGACAAACAGAAATCGAGGAAAGGAAGTTTTGGCTGGGGTAGGCAGGACCAGCAGCAAGGCCTACATACAGAGAGGCGCGGTCTGTGTTCTCGAAAGACTTCTCTTCTCACTGCTGGTCTCTGGGCGGGCCAGCTGGGGAAAGGTCGCCCCGGTACCGTCTGGGGCGGGCTGGGGTATGCAGGGCCTGAACAGCGTCCAGGGCAGTCCCTTCACATCATATTTCAAAAAAAAAAAAAAAAAAAAAAAAAAGAAAGAATATATTGTGTAGAACAGTACTAGAACTGGGGTGAAGTCCCACCGCCCAAGTTTAAGTTTAGAAAACGCAACCGTGTGACACCATACACCATTTTGACATTAATAAATCGAAACAAGAAATAAAAAAACTGAAAAAAAAACGCTAGAAGTTAGTAGAAACAGCTTTTCTCCTTATTTTTGATTACGTAACTCGGAGAAATGAAACACGTCTGGCACAGTCGGAGTGCATGTCTCCGTGGAAAAGGGAAAAGGGATACTCCCCGTGATGAGCGGACAGAAGGTCACCATAATTTGTAAAATGGACAGGGACAACATGGATGGCCAAATGCGTTCATTGCCCCAAGAAGGAAGAGAGTTTGATGCGAGAGAGCCAAACACAGCTGCCAGAGTTCCTCCGTTTCAGGGTGTAATGATGTCTAAAAAAACAAAAAAAAAGAAAGGCACATAGATGATTTCTCCCACAACCTCTTTAAAACAGGAAGAAGGGCCATTCTCTGGGCCCTCTGGAACCGTCGCTGTACTTTTGAAATGGAAGGAGCAAGGATTGATGGCCCTGAATTAACAGAAGCAATCAAACTACAAGTGCAGACAGACATTTCAATCCAATGGAACAAGGTTAAAGACAAAATCCAATTCTTATCTTCCAAAAAGAAATCCTATATCACATTAAACAACAGTTCAATGGCACTTGGCTAGGGGGACCCCAAGGAGGGAAGATTGGACAGATCCGAGAAGGTCGGGGTAGGGGGGGTATCAAGGAAGGGCAAAATGAGGAAGTACCTAGAGACTTCCATCTGGTATTTCAAGACTGGACCAGTGTAGACCCATCTGTCCCTCTGCACCCCCCCCTCAGAATTCGCAGACCCATTTCCCCCCTCATCTCTATCTCTGGTCCCCTTGAGTTGGTATGGCTATGACTGAAAGGGAGATGTCTGCTTGGGGAGGATTTTTTCTGTGTTTCTTTTCAGGGTGTCCGCTATGGTCTTCTGCAGGTGGTTAGGGCAGGTTGTCTACTATGGTCTTCTGCAGGTGGTTAAGGCAAAGCAGTAGTTTTGATAACTTAATTCTCACTCAAGTCACCACCTTTTTTCAGCGTTGGTTATCCAAAATAGTACCAGGGCTAATCTGAGAAATCTGGCGCCGCTCAGATGAGGGTGAAGAGGTACAAGGGACGCTGGGCCCGTTTCCCAGCACTATCGGTTACAATTGTTCATCATTATATGTCAAGGGACGCTGGACCCGTTTTCCAGCAGGTGCAGCTCGCTACCAATAGATGGAGCCCACAGTGAAGCTGGTAGGAGTGTATGCTCTTATCATCACTCCTAACAGCAGTCACGAGGTGGCATTTTCTTAAAAAAAAAAAAAAAAAAAAAAAAAAAAAAAAAAAAAAAAAAAAAAAAAAAGAGAGAAATCAACTCTGGGGCCTCTGAAAAAACAAAAAAAAAGAAAGGCACATACGTTGAGAAATCAACCCTGGGGCCTGGACCCACTAGCGAAGTATTCTACGATGTGTGACACAATTTTATGGATTTAAAAAAAAGACTCTGTGATTTTTTAATTGCGTGAATGGATCGTTTTCTGATTTAAAATGAATTGAAACGGCACATAAAACAAAGAAGAACAGCTGTGCATCCGAATTCATGGGTTGATAGATCTCCTTCACGGAAGTCTTCATAGTGATGTGCCGTGGCAATAAAATGTGTCCACAAACACAGCCACGGGGATGAACAAGTAACGGGTATGGGAATACATTCATCACCATGTATCTCATGATGCCTCTAACAGGCCATCTGACAGACGCAGAGGCGTTCCTGTCAGATTCACCACAATATTTGAATTTCACATTTCAAGTTCGATTTGTCAGAGCCAAAAAAAAAAAGAAACGAACTCTGGAAATCAACCCCCGCCCTTTCGAGTCCATAAAATCCAGACTTCCCGCCCACGTGTGCACCCGCAAAGACCAATGACAATTCCCTTCTTCTTCGCTAACCACTCTCCTCCTCCTTTTCTCCTCCCCTCTTATTCAAAGAAAAAATAATAATAATAATGTTGAATGGCTGAACCAGAATCAATGTCTGAATCACTCTTCTACTGCAGGCACAACATGAGGTCCACCATAGCCATAGCCACCCTTCTTCTTCCTCTTCATGTAGGCCAAGGCTTTGGCAGACTACTTGGACCTCGCCCTGCTGTGCAAAGGACAACACAAAGCAGCTATGCTCGCTGCAGTTCAGGCCGCCATGTTAGACTTGGCATTGAAGCCTTCTTGGCGCGGTGCAACCCCGACTGGGGCTTTCCAGATCCAGCGCTTAACAAGGTGATGAAGATGGTGCCCAGCATAGCCAGGTAGGTGCCTCACCTTTCTCCCTCCTAGCCCTGTTCTTCCTCGTCCTCCTACCGGTAGAGCTCCACCATAGCTGAGGTGGGAGCTTCTTGTCTCCTTCCTGCTAGCAGCGCTGTGATGCTCAACACTCCAAGCAGTGTGTCACCAAACTTGCACACCGAAGAATGAGGAGGAGCACTTTGCTCCTCCTGGATATATAGCGGCGGCTAAGCGGTCTACTTGCGTCTTGGGCGGTGACTTCCTAGGCCAGGCGACCTCCAAGCAACCGGTACCTTCTCCCTCTTAGAGGGAAACATCATTGCGAACTCAGATATTGCCCGTACATGCCCTAGACTCAGACTGGTTGGACTGGTCCTTGCCTAGACTGAGCCTTAAAAAAATCCCAACTTTTGTCTTCTTTTGCTCGGCCTCGAGTACCCGGCACATCTACTTGTACTTGGTGTGGCACCGGCCTACGTGCTACGTGAGTTATTTTCCGTTGCTCTAAGTGTTGCGGGCCTCTTGCCACGCCACTCGAGTGTTTTTCCCCCGCTGCAACCCTCAATGTCACGGCCGCCGGCCATACGGGCCTCCCAAACAAGTAAGTAGCCTTGCAGGTCACACGCACACTCAGGCCGACCAACACTCAGACAGACACACAAACCATCAAACACGCACACACACACAAACTTGAAAACTCAGCAGAAGCGGGAATCTCAACAAGGCATCCATTCCAGCGGCAGAACTCAGAAGTCTGTAGTTTGTGTTTTGGCGGGTCATTACACTACCCTGCCCTCAAGATCGAGGTACCTTCGAGCAACTAACTCACTTAGAGTCCTTGGACAATGCATCATCTGCTTAGATGGTAAGGAGTGGTTGGGTATGTTCCATGGGAGTGAGGGAAGCAATAAATTTTGGTTGTTGTTCGAAGACAATCAGTCGTTCAGATGCTTTGACGAATCGTGGTGCACTGATACAGAAAATGAACCGTGCATTGTATGTTCTTCCCTTTTCCATTGTGCTCAACAATTCAATCAATCTCGTGACCACCATTGATTGCACGGGGGATCATCGATTCTCGATACATACAAGTTTCAGGTGACCGATATGGAAACAACTTCGATACATGAAAGACAGGGTATGTGCGCAAATGAGAAGGCACGTCGATCGTATCAGAAGGACCGAATGAATCATCCCCAACCTGGTTCAGCACCTTCCATAGACCGTAATACTAAGGAAGAAGCTTCCGCGATACACCTTCTTCAGAAAACTCAAACATTTTGACCCAGACGTAACTTCCCACTGTGAAAGGTTTAGACTGACTCTTCTTGTTAGCATGTTTAATCACGGCACTGTGTCGCCTCTCCATAGCCGCAACAACAACTTTGAGCAAGTGATCAAACTTAGAGTTGTAACCAGGCTGGTCAGGTATTAGGCCAAGCGTTGGATCAGGAAATAGGTAGGATAGGGGATTGCGAATCTGCCACTCAAGATGCAACTGATTTGGTGTCATCCTGGTGGAGCATTGTATGGAGTTGTTATACAACCCCTACATAATCGGCAATTCCTCATCCCAAAAGTTTCGATCAGGCACAATTAGAGCCCGAAGAAGGTGGTCACGGTCTGCTTGATCTCCTCAACCAATCCATTGGCTTCAGGATGTTGACCCGATGTCATCTTGAGTTTAATGTCATAGATATGGGAGGTGGAGTCCTTTCAATCTGCACTTATGAACCTAGTATCCCGGTCACTCACAAGAGTCTTCGGGGGACCGTATTGCAGAATGTACCTCTTGTTAAATTCCTCGATCATAAGGTCAATTGGGGCATTAAGTGACAATGAAATCAAATTCAGAAATTTCGAAAAGCGGTCAACAATCACCATCACTCGCGAATATCCGTTCTTATTTTTCTTTCCCATGTTTGTTAAGTCAATGGAGACAGACTCACCAAGGTCATCAGAGATAGGAAGAGGGTGCAACAACCCATAGGACTTTCGTCTAGATGGTTTGAAATGTTGACAAATTTGACACAACCATAAACGTTCGGGTCATTCCTTTCATCCCAAACCATACCAATATTTCCAATAGACTTTCGTACGTCTTATCAAAATCGAAGTGTCCACTCTGGCCATGAGGCAAGTCGAAGAAGTGACTACGGATAGGCTCATGGTTGGGTACAAATAATCGGTCGTACTTTCCATAACGTCGGAAGAGCAAACCTTCACACTCGTGGAAATCAGGCTGACTGTTGGGTTCACCTTTGACCTGCTCACAGAGGGAACTGAGGTCCATATCCTTCACAATTTGCTCAACTAGTTTCTCCTTTAGTTTCTTTCAGAGGTCGTAAGAGTTCATAAGGCAAGATATGTACTTAGGGTGACGAGAAAAAAAAACATCCGCAACGCAATGGTAACAACCTTTCTTATGCTTAAGTTGAAAATCATACATATCAATCTTATGTAGCTAGCGGGTCAATATTGTTGAAGGATTAATTTGTGTCTTAATCCATTTCAAAGTCTTATTGTCCGATAACACTTTGAAATGACGACCAAAAAAGTAGTGTTTCCAATGATCTAGTGCCTCTCTCAAGGCATAGAGTTCTCTCATGTAGGTGGAGGTACCTTGTGATTGAGCATACGCTTGCTGTAGTACTCAAGTCGCACCATCATCTTGTTGCAACACTGTGCCGATCCCGTACAAACTCGCATCGATAGTTACTACAAATGTAAGTTTGGGGTATGCAATGCGAAACACGGACAAACTCACCAAGGTCTTCTTCAATGCTTGGAAGGCAACAGTACATTCCCCATCCCACGTGTAAGACACGTTCTTGCTTGTCAATTTGGAAAATAAACGGAAAATGCAAAAAAATTTGGGCACAAACTTATAGTCGCATGACGCGAGATCAAGAAAAGAATGCAACTCTCGGACAGTTGCCAATTGAGGCCATTTGCGGATGACCTCGACTTTCGTTGCCTCGGGCTCTAGGCATGCAGTGGACAACCGATGTCGAAGGTAGATGACGTTATCTCTCCCAAACTCAAATTTCTCTAAATTGAGATGGAGTTGCGCATCCTTGAGGATCTGCAACGCTTCCTCAAGGTGTCTCATATGCTCCTCCATCAACTTGTTGAAGATACGTATGACATCCAAATAAACAATAACAAATCGATTGATCTAACTGTGGAACATCTTGTCCATGAGACTTTGGAAGGTGGTCGGTGCATTCGCGAGACCGGAGGGTGTGACAGTACATTTGTACAACGCATCGCAAGTTTTGAACGCAGTTTTATGCAGGTCTGCAAGGTCGATTTCAATCTGGTGGTCACCAGACTTGAGGTCGATCTAGCTGAAGACCGTGCATCCACTTGCAACATTAAGCAAATCATCAATGCCTAACAAATGATATGCATTCTTTCTTGTTATTCTGTCAATTCCGCGATAATCAATACACATTCGTAATTGACCTTCTTTCTTAGGGGCAAATTAAACCAGTGCACCGAATTCGGATTCGCTCGGCTTGATCCATCTTTTTTCAAGCATGTCATCGATTTGTCTTTGCAACTCCTCTCATTTTTCTGAGCCCATTTGATAGACACAACCTTTTAGAGGAGTGTTGTCTTCTATCAACTGAATCTTGTGTTGGACCGGACACACGAGAGTTTCGCGTGTTTTAACCAAAACTTCAAGGAATCGGTTGAGAAGATTGTGATCTCTGATGGGACCTCTTGAGGTGGACAATCAGAATCTGGTGCAAGCATGTCGGACTGCATAGGTACAACCAAAACAAACAGGATTTGAAGTATGACTATTTGAACTAGAAGTAGATTCAGTAAAGGTAGAAGTAGAGGTAAAATTAATTGCATTGGAAGTAGAAACAACATGCAAAGTAGAACAGTTATGTACAACAAAAATAGAAGGCACGTGAGCAGGCCTAACAAAGGTTATATACATTTGTTCATTATCTTTGCACCTGCGTCACTTCTTGCATAATCTCATTGAGTTGAGAAAAATCATTTGAGACTCGCGTGGTTCGTCCAAGAAGATTGAACGCTCGATCCCCATAGTATCTTTGACCATGAATTGTGAGTCCTTCCATATAGTTCTTTCGCATTGGGCCTGCAACCAACCTAAACCAATAACTGCATCGAAGGGACACTTGTTAAGGACATAGAAGTTTAACTCATGTGTGATTGTGCAGGCTGCATCAAAGGTAGTGTGTCCGGTGGGGCAACATCAAAAGGAAGTGTGTCCACGGGACACAACCTTCTAGAGGATATACAATTTCTCAACCTTGGAATCATCGTCAGATGGGGTCTCAATTGTTGAAAGGGATCAGAGTCCATAAAAAGACCTGCACTTGTTCAACCTCTCTTTTTGTAGAGTGTGCTGATATTATCTCTTCCCCCTTTGCTGGTTTCTCTGCGGCAACCTGAAGCACATTGGACTGAATGTCCCGGTTTGGTGTAATGCAGGGAATTTTTTTTCTTTATCTTATTTCCACTCACTTTCACTAATCCGGAGATCTACCCATGGTTTTGTGGTAGAATCCTCCGGTTTGGGTGAAATCTTTGCTCCCTCGGTGTGGTGGATGGTATTAGTATTGTTCTTCACTGAGTTCCTCGGTCCCTTACTCTTGAAAGCAATTTTTTTAAAGGCATTCATTGATTCATCATCATCTGCATTTTTAGATTCGTAAGCCGAAGAACACGCCAGATCAACATTTCTTGATCGTCATCAAGAGTAGAACCATTTGCACCAGCCTAATCATCGGACTCCAGCAGGTCATACGATGCAAAACGGTTGCTGCCCCCATGTCGTCTGCGACCATAGGTCTTCTTGACGCTGTCGGAAGGCGGCACGCCATGTCAACATGTAGTTGACTCTTCGCGCTCCGCCTCCGTGATGTAGAGCGGCTTGTGGTCGCAATCAGCAGAATGCTGACACGCTGGTTTGGCCCCCTGGGTCAAGTCAACAGGCAAGGCGGCACGACGGTCCAGCCCCATGAAGATTGAATCACAACTTTTGGGTTGAACCGCCGCGTCCGCAAGGGCCGGATTAGTAGGGGCCGGTCCGAACGGCACTAAAAACGGACCAAGGGTTAGTGAGAATTGACCACTTGGGACCGGACCTACCGCGTCGGGGAGGGTACGGCCCAAAATGGTCAAAGGGATACGGTATTAGGCCTTATTAACGTTAAGGGGGTGTTTTTATTTTCAAAACAAGGCTGACCCTTAGTATCCCAAAGTCGGGCCAGATTAGGCCCGACACTAATTTTATTATTGGTCGGTGCTAAATATAGTACAGGCCCACTCTATTTTTTTTATCCCAAGTCCCGCGCTAATTTTAGCACAGCATTGCCCTATATTTAGCACAGACCCATGCTATTTTTAACACGGGACTGATTGTTCGTGTCCCAAAGTCGGGACTGTCCCAGCTCCACGCTAATTTTAGCGCAGTCCCGCGCTAATTTTAGCACAGGCCCTTGCTATATTTAGCGCAGCCCCATGCTATTATTAGCACGGGACTGACTGTTCGTGTCCCAGAATCGAGACTGTCCCAGTCCCGCGCTAATTTTAGCACAGGCCTGTGCCAATTTTAGCACAAACCTGTGCTATTTTTAGCCCAGGGGCTGCTGCACCTTGCCCGATCACCCGGCCTCTTCACTATAAAAGAGAGGCCGAGCCACTTGAGAAGAGAGGCCCTCAATTGTGGGAATGCGGAAGCGCTGGCGAAACGGCCAACGGGAGTTGTGGCGCTGGAACAAGCAAGGGAAGGAGAAAGACCAAGGCAAGCAAGAGAGAGGTAAAGGAGAGGAGAAGCTTGGGGAAGAGGTAGTCCTGGTTCTCACTAGGGTCATAGCCCTCTCCCTTGCCTCCTCCTATCTCTCTCTCTCCCTTTGCTTCTTTCTCTCCCACTCTCCTTCCTCCCTCTCCTTACTCACTTCCATCATCTCCCCTTAGTCAGACCGGTCGCTTATGAATAAGCCCCGGTTTTTATTTTGTTTTATTTTATTTTTATTTCCGGTGTGTACCATTACCGCATAAAGGTTGCAGTATGTCTGAGCGCACCGCGCTAAGGAACTGATGAGTCGCTGTATGCCTGTGTGCTCTGTGCCAAGGGGCACCCAGATTGAATACACCGATTTTGGCTGTGCCAAGGGGCACCCAGATTGAGTACACCGATTTGCTGTGCCAAGGGGCACCCAGATTGAATACACCGACTTTGCTGTGCCAAGGGGCACCGAGATTGAGTACACCGATTTTGCTGTGCCAAGGGGCACCCAAATTGAGTACACCGATTTTGCTGTGCCAAGGGCACCCAGCTTGAGTACGCCGATTTTGGCTGTGCCAAGGGGCACCCAGATTGAGCATTTTAATGAATTGCGACTGTGCGCACCCAGACTTGAGTGCGACACTGCGCCTTTATTTTGAGAAAGCTATTTTGATGAATTGCGACTGTGCGCACTTAGACTTGAGTGCGACACTGCGCCTTTAATCGGAGAAAGCCACTTTGATGAATTGCGACTGTGCGCACTCAGACTTGAGTGCGACACTGCGCCTGTAATTTGAGAAGGTCACTTTGATGAAATGTGACTGTGCGCACTCGGACTTGAGTGCGACATTGCGCTATTAATATGAGAAAGCAACACTGATGCAATGCGACTGTGCGCACTAAGATTTGAGTGCGGCACCGAGTCCGTAATATGAGAAAACTGCTTTTGAATATACGCGACTGTGCGTCCACACACGCGTGGTCCATGTTTCTGCTGTTGAGCCTATGATCCGTGCGCCCATGCGTACTCAATCCATTGTTGACCTCGTGATCTGTGTGCCCACGAGCGTTGTTTGGGGAGCCATTTTCAGAGCCGGAGGACTGCGCGCTCACGTATTCCCGAGCCTGGATAGTCCTCATTTGCCACCTGGCAGGCAGGCGCAGCCTGATACAGTCTGGATTTATCACTTGACAGACCGGCACAACCTGATAGAGTCCCGATCTGTCACTTGGCAGGCTGGCGCGGCCTGATGCAGTCCTGATCTTATACTTGGCAGGCTAGTGCAGTCTGGCGCAGCCCCGATCCGGTGTGTGCCACCCTGACGCGGCCTGATGCAGTCTGGCACAGTCCTGATCCGGTCTGTGTCAGTCTGGCGCAGCCTGGCCCAATCTGCGCAGTATCGATTAAGATTGGAACTGCCATTTGGATATGAGGGATTGCTGATCTCGCCATTGTTCGCCTGTGCGTACTCCACTACTTTTCGGATCCGAGGAACCGTCGACCTTGTCATTGTGCATTCGGATACGTGGAACCGCCAAGCGTACCATCACCATTCGGATATGTGGAACAGCTGGTCTTGTCTCTGTGCGCCCACGAGCACCTCATTACTGTAGCCAGAGAAACGTGTGCTCGCGTACACTATGCTTTAAGGGTCATCTTCTGAGTCCAAGGAACTATGCGCTCATGCACGCTGTATTTGAGTGGCGAATTTGTGCTTGCTCTGAGCAAGTCGATTTACTGTGCCCACTGACACTTCAGTTGAGCATCTTGATTTATTGTGGCTGTAGGCACTCAAATTGAGCAAGTCGATTTACTG
>BFEA01000600.1:447514-474529 GCA_003427395.1 Chara braunii | reverse complement strand
ACCATCATTTTACGTCCCTCTTGGTCAATCACCCCTTTCTCTGATGATAGTAAGAACAAGGAGAGAAAATATGTGCGGGCCTCGCACTTTGCTGCCCCATATTGGGCGGGGTTCCTTTCCTTGTCGCCCTTCACTGTTTTTTCGTGGGTCGGGACGATTTCCAACATGTCCCTTCCCTTGCTCCCCTGGCTCCCTGCCTGATGTCACTTCCAACCGGAGGGTGGTTTCAATCCCTCTCGGTTTTTCCTTGGTCAACGCCTCCCCTCCTTCCCTCGCTTCTTGCATCTCAGTGTCGTTCCTTTTTRTTTCCTGACCTTCCCCCTTCCTTTCATCCCAACCCATCAACCTCCACTGRCTTTCCTGGCCTTCGTCCATTCGTAGGGAGGTACTCCCAGCAGAGCTTCGCCCTACCTCCCCATTCTTCCCCCCAATCCATTCATACTAGCTGTGGCGCATTGCTCCCTGGTAAAAAAGATGCAGCGTTATTCCTATCGCCCGTTTCAGTGTCATCCTTACCCCCCCCATCAGCCCGCCACCATAATGATCGTACCTATTTGTATCTGCGTGTTTCAACAACACGGACCATTTTTTTTTTTTTTTTAAACTCCGAGAGGGGAGGGGGAAAACGGGTAGCGATCCGGATTGATCCCCCTTAGTCCACCGTCCTAAAGAATTTAAGCAATTAATTCTACACCCCGTAGATGCCATTTTTTCTTTTTCTTTTTTCACTCCTCCCTTGTTTCCACATGATACTTGACAAATAGATTGCAGACACTTGTTTATTTCCTCAAGAGAGGCATCTGTTGTTGTTTCTTGTTTTTTTTTTTTTTAAATATGAGTCGTGATATCGTTTATTTTACTCCCTTAAATTCCCTCTAATGTATACATCCCTTTAATGTATACGGTTGTATTTAGGTTGTAATTGGACTGGTTGGGCGACAAGAAGTGCAGGGAAGATAGCCCATGCAACAGTGAGGGAGACAAATGCGGGAAGGAGAGAGCAATTACCCTTTTTGTGTCGCAAAAAACAGTCCCCTTTACTGTACTATAAGGCCTGGCTCGTTTTTCCTTCATCGCTCCTCCTTCCTCTTATGTACGACCAGTTTCTGTTTGCTCCTCCTTCGATATTCCTTCTTCCTCTTCTATACGACCAGCCTCATCTGACCCCTTTTCGTATATCACCCTTCTCCGCCCTTATATCCTATGAATCCCTTCAATACACATTCCGTTAAAAGTGAACCTTTTGACAGTTCACTCTTTGTAACAAAGCTGGAATTCATGTTGGAGCGACATAAGTAAGAGAAATTCATGTTGGCAATATGAACTGAAGAGCGACATAAATAAGAATAAATCGAAACAATCATTGCTAAGTGTTGCTAAGTGGGCAGTGATATGGGTCAACCACCATCGCTTGAAGTACTCGACCCATCAACCTCCAACTTGTTACTAAGCCTATGACATTTACTGAGTCGACCGATAGCGCGCCCCGCACCCCCCCACCCAACCCTAACCACCCCAGCACACCAACGGTGACCAACCCCCTTAAAATCACTGTGACATCGAATTTCTCCCTTGTTGGCTGGTAAGTCGCACCTCGCGTAGGCCCTATCCTGTCGTAGGGGCTCGCGAGATGTATGGCGGGCGCACTCGGTCGGAGCGGCTTGCGGAAGGTCCATATGTATTCATGACGAGGATTAAGACCAGCTCCTGCATGACGAGGCCGGGAGGGTTTTGTGCTGCTTCGTGCGGTGCTGGACCGATGCGCTCGACAGCGTCACAGACCCCAAAAATTGGACGCTCTAAGCGGGTCATTAATTTCTGCGAGCAAAGGTAGAGGACGAAATATTAAACTACAAATTAATTTCCAAATACTTTCGCACACTTGGTCGTTGGAAGAGGTGAGTAGGGGTCGTAAGCGGGATAGAAATGCCACACACAGAGTCATTGGAAGAGGTCAGGAGGCGCCGTAAGCGGGATAGTAAGGACTGCCAGCAAAGGTGAAGGAGGACGCAATTCCAAACTCGAAAAAAATCCTTATATAAGACTCTGGGACCTTGCCCGCACTGAGCCTGACAAATGTGATGCATCGTACAGTTCCGACTCGCGCAGATGTGAATCTTAGCAATTTTGGTGCATCTTTATCCGTCAATACGGCAGTTGAGCGCGAAATGAAATCAATGCGCAGGGGTAAGGTGTTACATATTTTCAAAGTCTAGCATCCGATGCAGCATAAAGGCGAGTGAAAACTCACGCTAAAGGCTCCAACGGTTATTAACAGTCATCACCGCATTATATGAGATTGCAACTGGATTCACTCACCCATGGCATACTCGTTGTCGACCCCTTTTAGCAAAAAGGTTTGGGCATCGGGAATCGCAACAGCGACAACGACAACTGCACATTAAAAGTTTTTGCAACCCTTATAGCGATACGTTAAGGTGTCGTGCACCCCTTTTACCGATATGTTAAGGCGTCGGAAATTGCAAAAAACCAAAGGTGACCACGTTTACTGATGCTTTGATGGTCCGATAATGGATGTGAAGGTAACACCACCGTTATTGTGAAGGTGCGACAAAGGTTGCTTCTGAATTTAGAAGCGGTAGTCGTAAGAGGTGAGGAGGCGTTCTAAGCGAGTCATAAATTCCCTTCATTTAAGGTAAAGGAGAGAATCTTAAACTACGAATTAATTCGCAATCATCCTTTCGCACAGTGAGTTGTCAGAAAAGGTGAGGAGGCGCTTTAAACCACCACTCCCTCCGACAACAGGAAATAGCCCCCCCTGTGAGTTCCGGCTGGTTCTTAGGGATGGCGGCGACTGGAGGCAGAAACACGGGGGGAGGGGAAGAAGAGAGAGAGAGAGAGAGAGAGAGAGAGAGAGAGAGAGGGTCCGAGCTCCTTGCTTTAACCCAGAAAGGCATTGACAGATACTTGTTGAACAACGAATCAATTCGCAGTTATTGGTGTTCGACAGAGCACCTTAAGGAAGTGCCAAACAGTCATTGGCTCTCTATGCGGATTGCCAAAAGCACTCTCAAGGAAACTTGATGCCAGGTTAAAGTTATGTCGTGATCTGTTTGGTGACTAAGCACCTTCAAGAAATGTCAGTTGGTTGTCTGCGCGGATTGTCATTAACACTCTTAGGGAACGTTGATGATGGGTGTGGATTTGTTTCCCGCAGGTTATCAATTTTTGGGCAATCTTTGAAGCTGAAGTCCACCACTGGGGCTAGTTTGGTGGGTCTGTGGTTGACCTTTCTGTTGGACCTGGACCTGTTTCGAGCAGAGTTTTGCACTCGACAAACAAAATTGAACTTCAGATCCTGCAGGTTAGCAGTTGGGAAGTCTTTGATGCTCAATCGCGGTTGTTGGGAAGTCGGGCCTAGTCTCGCAATTTGACAGCGACAACGCGCTTAGAAGAACTAAAAAAAAAATCCGAAAATTTTAGGCTTCGTACATTTGCTCGTGATCGTTCCAGGAAAAATATCAAAATTTTGAAGGAAGCACTTGTAGCATGCCGACCTTGCCAAGATGGAGGAGCCATTTTCACATTCAGCAAGACATGACTCAAATGACAATCTTTTTTGCAATTTATCCATTTTTTCGATAAGACAAAATGCTTTTAAATAAAATATCATTTTTTGCGAACTTGCATAAATGATCAGTCTTCAAGTGACAACACAGAAGGCAGAGATGAGCATTTTGTTTTTTAATTGGCACTTCGTCCAACCCGCCCATAATTTTTTAAGCACCACCCGCCCTAAAAAAAAAATAAAAAAAAATCTCAAGGCGACCCAACCCACCCAAGTGTTTTTTTGAAAATTTCCTCCCACACCCAACCCACCCGTCACCCGTAAAAAACCTTCACCCTGGCACACCCACACCCGCGAGAACAAAATTACCCGCCTGCACCGTGACCCGGTACCTAATTATTTTTCACGCGCACCCGTCCATTCCCCATTGTCTCAGTCCCTTTGAACATTTGCACGCACCATAGCAACATGGCATCCTTGGATGATGGCGCAAAACTTTGAAGCATCTCTGCCTGCAGAAATTCGAATCGCTCCACAAGTTTGAAAATGGGTAGTGAACCTAAGGCTTGCCACTCGCTGTGGTTAGGTTCGATCCCCGTTGTTTTAATGGGAGCGAACACCCGTTGTTTGGGCCGTGGTCCAGCTGCCACCAGTAGAGCCTGACACATTTTTTCAAGGAGGACCCCCAAATTTTGAGTTGCCACTAGTGCGACTCTTTTTTTTTAGGACAAGAACTTTTTTTCCCAGGGGCACCAGGGTGGAGACTTTCTGTTTCCTGGGCCTCCAAACTTTGAAGTCCACAGATGGACCGCAGCTGGGAAATATGTATAAGGGGGTGGGGGGGGGGGGGGTCGGGGGTGGGGGGGAGGGTTCTTATGGGTTGTCCTGGGTCTGTGGGTCGGGTGATCCAGGCCTAGCGTTCACCCGCTTGTCACCCACCCATTCGGGTGACCCTGGCCTAACATTGACCCGCTCGTCACCCACCCAGGCTTGCTCGCCTTGACCCACCCTCATCCTACCCATGCCAGCTTATCAAGACCCACACCTGACCCAATGCCTCGTGGGTGGGGTGGGTGTGGGTGGGTGTGGGTCTTGGTACCCATTGCTCATCTCTGACAGAAGGTAACAATTTTGGCCAATCATCCATTTTGGCGAACGCCTCGTATCAATCGTTCAGCGACAAACAACGTCGAAACACATGGATCAAACACAGATACATTATGGCGATAGCACAATTGATGATCGTTTTGCCGAACTTATAGTTATGGACATTTTTTTTTTGACAACACAAAAGCTAATCATTTTGGCAAATTTGTACACATGAACGTTCTTATCAACAAATGTATGACATCCAAAGTGCGAATATGTTCGCATTTATCATACGGAAACAACAGTCAACATTTAGTGGAGAGTACGAGATGTATTCTGACGATAACAAAATTGATAATCATTTAGTGCACCGCTGAATTTTCTGGAGTCCGTAAAACAACTTCAAGCACACATACATTTTGGCGGTAATTGGTTTCCGAATTGAGAATAAGTTCGCAATTGTCATATGGAACCAACAGTCAACATTCAGTTGAGACAAGAAGGATGGTGGTTGCGGGGAAGAGGGCACAACAGAGGGGGTGAACCGTAAAACGGGGAGGTACGCGCAGAACAGGGGTGAGCCAAAATATGTGGAAGTTGGTGGTCGGGGTGGTGGTGGAGGGGGGCTTTCACACCACAAAGTCTCGCGTAAGAAAGAGATAAGGACGAAACAATTTGGCGACCAAGAAGAAATCATTGATATCTTTCACCAACATCTTACTAAATGAACCAGAGTATCAAATTCTACGAGCATGAGTGTAAGGAATGTCCACAAGAGGACAAAGATGTCCCATGAGTAACACATGAGCACAACCTAGAAACGAATAAAGGCAGCACGGCGCTGTCGCGGTCGTAGAGGACATAAGGAGAACAAACCGAAAACAAACAAAGGCAACACAAAGCTGGGATATTCACATCCGATATCTAAGCGTCTACTTAAAAGATACTGCACCACGTGGCTGGGATATTTACATCGACATCTAAACTTCTGCTTTACCTAAGCGTCCGCTGCAACCCTCTAGCTGATGTTGCGCGGCAAGGAATGAGAATAACCTGAAAATAAACAAAGGCAGCACGGCATTGCCGAAAGTTTTACGAGTAAAGTTCTCGAAATTAAGAACCCTTAAAAAAATACAACAGCACAAGGCTGGGATATTCACATCGACATCATCAAAACGTTCACTGCAATCCGCTACCTCATCAAAACAACAGCACAGCTCGAACCGGCCGACTGCTATACTACGTGAGAATAGATTCGCACTTCTGCTTATGGCCTTGCGAATAAAAAACTTCGCGTATTTTCAAAATAGGGGTATTATTCTGAGCCTTGGAGTATGTCCACCGCAATCCTCAGCCTGATGTTTGGAATGTCGCTTTGGGCTATCGAAAATGGTAGTGGATGGCCGCGTGCAATAAAAGAAGCGAAGGCGAGCATGAAAACACTGCAGCTCGACCCGTCCGACTGTTGAGGGACACCATGAACAACCACCTTGGGCTCCGGGAGATCTAGTTTCGTGTTTTGACCATATTCACTAACTGCTTCGTCACGGAGGTATTTCGTGAAGTTCGCAAACACATCGGAAGAATAACCGCCATCATCTTGTAGGAGGGACTCGTAGTACTCCAGCCGTCCTTCGCGGATACATAATAGGGTCCAATGCACTCGATTTTTATGAATAGGAATCAATGTCATGTCGTACGAGAAAATATTCACATCTTTTGTCCATCTCGCAACCCTATCATGTCGACATCCCCCACCGACGAGCTTGGTATAGAAAAACGGACCGAAAATGTAAACAGAGGGACACCCAGGCAATGTGGCGTTGCCAAGCAAGGTCAAGTACGACTCCACTACCTCGTCGAAAAGCCATCCCCCCTAGACAAGAGTCTGAAGATTTTTTTTGCTCAACAAAGTAGAACTGACCCCTTTGCGAATTGAGGAAACCACCTCGTGGCCACTGCTGAAATTTTCGCAGACGTCTTGCAACATTCTCAAGTCTGTAGCGCTAAGCTCCTCAGTAGGCAAGGAAATGCGAAAAGATGATGTAGCCCCAGCTACACAAACACCCACGAACAAGTGTGAGGAGCGATCAAAATTACCGAGGCGAATTGGCTAAGAACTGTGTGTCCTTTTTCAAGAAAAGTTATATCCCCGACTGTTGAATGTGTCCTTGGCGATGTACTTCGGATACGGGTCTTTGAAGATACCCCGCTTGGCATGGTCATCAGACCCATCAGACAAAGCAGTAACGCTTTCAATAGACATGGTTCTGCAAAGTTTCCTCCTTATCTATTCCACAAGCCTTCAGAACCCTGACAGCTCTCTGGGAAAGACGAGGCATCTGGAATCTTTTAAACAACCCTACACTTAACGACGACTTCTTCGGTAAAGCGGGCAATGACCTCCCTGAAAAACATTTTCCGCGCATGGCTTTTGAAGGTTTCATGGGCAGGGACATTGACAACCTCACACCTATAAAACATAGAAAACAACCCACAACCCACAAGCTTTTTTTTAACAAGTGGTAATAGCTACATGAGCCCATCACATCAATTTGGATGAACACAGAGCTGAACAGTGACAGATATGCGAGTGCTACTATTCACAAATCTTACCAAGCTTGGGAGTCCTTCGAGGTAAATCGCCCTCCTGTCGCACCACTGTACCAACGTCCACGGAGGATTCGGCGTTCAGCACCTCGGCCACGGCTGAGTCTCTAACCAGCTCGGTGGCAGCTGAGTCGCTACCCAACTCGATGGCTTCATGAAGTACCATTTCCCGGCCGGTACTGAGGACAAACGCTCGATCACCTTATTCTTCACCGCAACGGGTGGACGAAGAGTCATGATCTTTCTGCTCTGGATCCATCTGGATGTCGACCGCCACCTCACCACCTTCTACCACGGGTTCTTCACCTTTCTCATCGCCATGAACCCGAGTTTCCACCAGGGGTTCTTCTTCGCCTTCCTCGTCGCCAAGAAGCCGAGCTTCCACGAACGTCCACGTACGTCCTTCCTCCCCGCGGTCATTGCCTTCCACAAACGTCCACTGACCTCCCTTAACGTCACCCTCTTGCGTCGTCGCCACAACCGACCGACTGTGCAGAACCTCTTCGGACGTCCCAATCACCCGCACTCCTGCGTCGAGCCCCTTTAGCACTTTGCGAGCCGACCAATGTTGAGTGCCCTCTTCCCGCTGCAGAGCATGCGCTTCTTGTGAGAGCTCCTCTTGCCCCGGAGTTGTTGTACTCTTGCTCTCCGAGTCGACAGACGCACCCTCCGAAGCTTGACGTTCATGCTCGCTAGCCCCGATCTTCAACACTCCTGCATCGACCCCCTTCAGCACTTCGCGAGCCGGCCAGTGTTGAGTCTCCTCTTCCTGCTGCAGAGCATGCGCTTCTTGTGAGAGCTCCTCTATCCCCGGAGTTGTTGTACTCTTGCTCTCCGAATCGACGGACGCACCCTCCGAAGCTTGACGTTCATGCTCGCTAGCCCCAGTCTCCAACACTCTTGCATCGAGCCCCTTCAGCACTTCGCGAGCCGGCCAGTGTTGAGTCTCCTCTTCCCGCTGTGAGAGCTCCTCTTCCCCCGGAGCTGCTGTACTCTTGCTCTCAGAGTCGACGGTCGCAACCTCCGAAGCATGACGTTCATACTCGCTAGCCCCGGTCTCCAACACTCTGTGAGACTGCCAGTGTTGACTCTCCTCTTCCCGTTGTACAGCATGCGCTCCCGGTGAGAGCTCCTCTTCCCCAGGAGTTGCTGTACTTTTGGTCTCAAAGTCGACGGATACACCCTCCGAAGCATGACGTTCATACTCGCTACCCCCGGTCTCCAACACTCCTGCAGCGGGCCCCTCCAGCACTTTGCAAGACTGCCAGTCTTGAGTCTCAACATATGAGAATGGCGGTGAGCAAGGGGATATTGTGCCCAACTGAAGATGCGGGGGGTTGGACCTCACATTTTCTTGGCCCCGCGGAATTGTAGCGTGAGGAGCACTGCTGGCGGAAGGCCTGCAGGGCGACGTCAGTAACTCCGAATCTATTTGGACTTTGCGGCGAGCACTGCTAGAGGAAGGCCCGCAGGGCGACGTCAGTAACTCCGAATCTATTCGGAGTTTGCGGCGCTCGCCGGAGCTGAGGGAACTGACGGTCGCACTTTCGCTCCTTCGCAATGCAGGCATCCCGACCTCCAGGCAAAACGAAGACGCAGTTTCTGCCAAGGAATGGTGTTGTCGCTCAGGAGATGTTGCCATATGCTGCAGACGTTCACCCTCTTCCAAGAGGCGCAGGAGTAAGGTGTTGTGCACAGAAGACGTCGGCTGCGTACGGTGGGACGGACTCTCCTCGACATCGGGAAACAAAATCCTCGCAAACAAGTGCAAATCTACTCGCACTTGATAAGACTTCAGGGGGGCCTCGTATCGCATGTCGGAATCCCGACTCCCTACGCAGTGGCTATCAGTTTCCCTAGACTCGCGACTCCTGAACGCTCTACGCTTTCCGCCCGACCCCTTTCCGGCAGATCGTGAGTCGTCTCCTCCCTCACCTCCTCCAACAGATCTTGAGCCGTCTCCTCCGTCACCTCCTCCATGAGATCCTGAGCCGTCTCCTCCGTCACTTTCGCCGTCTCCTTCGTCTCCTCCTCCACCGCCTCCCGGATGCTGACCACCCGACGGAGGTTGCGACATGCGCCAGTCAACGCCACGAGAGGTGCCGTTTCGAGTGTGTAGAAGGCGTTCCAAACTCCAACATTTTGCTGTCGTACAACTTGTCGAGCTTCTGGCCTGCATACGCATTGACGTCCGGCAGGCTCCTTTCGGGGTTCATCACGCTTCAATGCTCCACTTGAGCTTCTCTCGCTTTTTTCTTAAATGGACCCGCTCCCAATCTGTTTAGTCCACTCCACTTGCCATCGGCTTCCTTCGTTGCCATGACCCACTTTCCATTCTTTACAGCAGGTTGGAATTTCCTGGGGTGCCAGACGACGTTGTGGCCCCAGACATCCTCCGCTGTGAACCGGTGGTGCTTCCCGTAGAAGAAGAGTCTGTCATTTTCCCAGGTTTCATGATCCTTAGGGAGCTTGTCACCAGGCTCGTACTCATAGTGTCTCTCTTCTTTCCCGTTATTAGACGATTGGTCCTCGACTGTTTCGCGCTCAAACACACGCTTCAAACCGGCAGGGGACGCGCTATATCTCCGAGGAACACCTTCCCCTTCATCATCAACCTGTGCAACCACCCGAGGAAGTGGCATGGAGTCGAAATCGAAGGTTTCAGAGTCACTCAACTCCTCCATGTCTTCAGCGTCGAAAGGGTCCTCCTCGTCAAACTGCGCCTTGTAGCTTTCGAGGGTCAGCGGTTCGACTATCACGAAGAAAATGTGCTCCAGCCTTTTCAGGAAATTTGAGACAGACTCCTTGGGTGCATCGTGGTAACCATTCAGCACACCGAACACCATGTTTCTTCGTAGATTGTATTCCAAGTCGGTCTGAGAAGGCGGTCTTGGTTGGAAAAGGAAGTCCCAAACCTCTGTCCTTTTGTTCTCCGCCAATTTCCAATACATGTCACGTTTGGGATCCCAGTTCCGTTCGCCGGTGGTCTGGACAAAAGAGCAATGGTGGCGAGGGTGCCCCACGTGTGTCTTAACGAACTCGTTAAGGTAATCGATCATCCTAGCCTCGTTCTCTAACGCAACGACGTTGCGACCTCTGCTCAGGAGCTCCCACACGACAGACGTATGCACCTTCCCAAAGAAAAAAACAGTTTGCCCAACTCTGCAAAAGTTTTTGAGAAGACTAATTAGATGAGCCGGGTTGCACTCCCTGTCCCCGTAAGTAGCTTCACAAACACTTGTCATATCGCCGTCCTCCCACTGGCTATGAGGGAACTTGTCCTCGTCTGCCACGTCGAAACAGGCCACAACCTATCCTGATGGGTCGGATGAACAGGCAACTTTCGAGCGGGTCGCCGCCGCGGGTTTGCCGGACTTGGAGCATGAGCACGGGGAGGCTTCGTTGGACTACAGACCAGGAAGATTGCGACCGTGTTGTTTGCCAGGTTCTCGCCATTGAAAACCACGTACAGACGATCATACTCCTCAACCAGCATATTACCTTCCCGGACAGTGGCTTGCCTTTGTGCATGGCGCACCCACTTCCCTGTCCTGACGTGATGAACGCTAAGCTTGGCCATGCCTTTCAAGAAACCGAGCTCCCAACGAGAGGGGAAGAAGACCACAAGTGCCCAGTGCCTTGGCGATAGGGTTTGGAGAACGCCTTGCAAAGAGGCGAAATCGTCTTCTTGCCAATCTGAGAGGAGTGTGGGATCACACAATTGAGGACGTACAGATTGCATACGTAATATCACATAATCTCGCGGATCTCAGTGAGACGACTGTGAGCTTGGGAAGGCGGACAACCGAAAGGAATAAGGCTGGTCACCCGGTTGAGCTTGTGCCATTTGATGTGCCTCACATCCCCGCTGACCCTGATCGTGTCTTGGACTTCTTCCTCCGTTCGTTGCAAGATGGAACGAACAGACTTCTTGAAAGATTTAGGGAACCTGTCATCATCCTACATTCTCTTCGTTTCGTCGAGGGACTCCTTCTCGTACGGAAGAGTACGTTTGCAAGTGTTCACGTAGTCCACCGTGCCTTGGAAATGCTTCCTCAGTTCGACCCACTCCTGCTTTGTGAGGCCCTGCGGCCCGAACTCCGCCAGAAGCTGCCCCTCGGTCCGAAAAAAAGGGCTCCAGTAGCGCCAAACCTCTGCGTCCTCCTCCAATTCAAGGAACAAGATGTAGTGAAACATGCGGAGCATCATACGGTCCACTTTCCTCGTCGCGACCACATCTTTAATTTCAGGCTTATGTTGACGTTTCATATGCTCGCCCGCCGTTTGCACGAACATTCCCCTCAACGCGAGAATGTCGCCGAGGATGAACAGTTTTTCAGCATCGGTCATGTCTGCGAGAGACTGCCAACAGAACATGTCTGGCTCGTTCACGACGACAAAAAACTTGTCGTCCAATTGCGTTTTCTTTTTGGTCGGAGGCGGCGGCACCTGGATCAGCCACCCCATCTTCGTTTCACCAGCCGCCCCTTTCGCGTCCATTTCCGGAATCGCTTGAAGACTCGGAAATTTATCTGGCATGTATCTGCCCGGCTTCGACAAGGGCGTTTTCCCGTCTTCATCCAACAACTTTTCCTCGGCCCATTTGTCGTAGAACTCCATGCCTTGTCGAAAAACGTCATCACCGACCATCACGAGCGGCATCCATTGCCTCAATGCATTCAATTTGCCAACGGCAGTGACGTGGTCCTTGTCGGCGAGCGTTGTTGCTTTACTTGCCATCGTCCAGTGAGCCCCGTTCGGACTCTTTCCCAAAAGCAGCTTTGGAACTCGAAAAACGCTTGTTTTTCGACCTCCTTACCGGAAGGATTCACTTGAATGGCCACCGGCCTTCCTTGATTCTCCCATGCCTCCCGCATGTTCTCGAAAGCGGTCTTCTGCGCACGCTGCTTAGACATCTCGTGTCTTGTGTTCTCCGTGAGACTGACCTGCAAATACCCTACAAAGTCTTTGTCGGAGAGCCACACGACTCTCGCCGGCCACGAGTGCATCTTCCACAATTCAAATATTTGCTCACCGTCCAACTCTTTCACAGAAGCCACGGTGTGTTGTACGTTGATAGGGTAATAGAAGTACTTGTCCTTGTCCTCTGGCTTGAAGACATCCTTGTGAACCCTCTCAGCTCTCTCCGGCTTATGCCTCACCGACTTGTAGATGTGTGTCAGAACCAAAGGGTTTTTCGTCCAGATCTCCCCCTTTTCATTGTGGAACTACCTTAGCATCGCACCCTTGATGTCCTCCACACCATCGCGAGTGAGACTGCGGTGATTGTAATATCTTTCCCACGGCGGGATGAAGCAGACCTTCCTGGGGTCGATGAGCAATTGAATGGGGTGCTCCTTCTTCTTGATCTCACCGTCATCGTTCCGCTCGTATTCGAGTCAAAACACGTCGCTTCGTCGTACTGCCTACCGACAATCCTTTCGCCACCACTCGTCCCCTCACCAGTCTTCCTCCTCCGAGGTTTCTTCTGGCCATCGCCTTCTTCAGCTGCCAGTTTCCTTTTGGATTTCTCTGAAGGTTCTCTCGTGGCGGCAATGCCTAGACAAGCCGAATGTCCTTCACCCATAGCTTGTCCTTCGCGGATGGTCAAACCGTCGAACCTCATCGCTTTCTTACTTGTTGTTGCACCCTCTTCCGTCGACTGCCTCTTTTTGGCTCCTTGTTCTTGTCCGCCACACATCCCTGGCGTCCTCTTTCCCGAGGCACGTTCTCCGATGTCACCTTCATCCCCGCCAATTATCGGCTCCGAGTGTCCTTTCATCCTCTTCATGCGTCGGGTTTGTTCCGCCACCTCTTCTCGCACCGTCTTCTGTCGCTCGCGCTTGACGAGTATAAGCTGCGAAGGGAATCGAGCAACTTTTACAAACAATATAATGACAGCTTTATAGCGTGCATGATATTGGTTCAGCTATTGTGAAAGGTAATCGAGCTATGAAGCGCGGATCGGCTATGGCGGACGGAGATTGAGGGTGAAGAAAAGATATCAGAACACGTGCGGTGGCGATAGCCCGACCGGACCTCTGGAGCTACGAAACAACAAAACCGGGAATTGATTCGGGGTTCAACAAGCAGCAACTGTGGCGTTATAGCATGCAGGTAGAGATAAGGCATCTGGGAATCTGTTCGGACATCAGACACAGATTAGGACAACTGAAATAGCATCTCACCTTCGTCATGCGTTGCGGGAATGACCCACGCCGGACGGATATGGATGTACGACGACCGAACCAGCTATGGTGGAGGGAAATCGAGCTACGAAGAGCGAACCGGCTATGGCGAATGAAAATCCAGCTACGAACCGGCTATGGCGAATGGAAATTGAGCTACGAAGAGCGAACTGAGCACCATGTGGCAACCGCGGCGTTGGCGGAATGAGCGAATCGAGCTAGGAAGAGCGAACCGGCTATGGTGGACGGAGGGGGCGGGTGAAGACAAGATATCAAAACGTGAGTGGAAGCGATAACGTGACTTGACCTGTGGAGCTGCCAAACAACAAAAGAGATAACACGAGGGGGACAACGCCTTTTATACTTTCCGGCAATAGGCCTCGCGTCGGGATCAAGGAGGGGCCGTATCGATTTGCATATCGCACACCAGGGCCTATAAGACGCCAGGGCCTAAAAAACGGTAAGGGCAGGTTGGGCCTCAAAAGGTCAGAGGTACCGAAAATTCTCGGTCGTAGATCAACAATTTTCAACGGCGCAGATTAACGAAGCCACTAACATGTCAGAGACCCTAAAATCTTCGCCAACTCTGGCGTGCATTGATATGACACTTCCAGAAAATAAGGGACAGGCAAGGTCATTTTCGTTGTTCTAGTATGAACCGTCGATTGGCATGATCCGAGGTACAAAGTGGAGCTTCGTTACCCCCTCGAGGTCAGGCGTAAAAATCTGGCGCGGTGGTTCGTTGCGCGCCGAGACCAGGCGACGGTCCATTGCGCGCCGAGGTCAACACTGGAAATCTTTGAGTTATGGTCTCGCAGTCATTGGGACATTTTGCAAATGTCAAATGCGTTGGATATTGAAAGTCCGCAATCCATTCCAACCCTCGCCATGCGCCATCGCCATTGATGCGCTTAGCTCATCACCATCGCAACGCAAAGCTATATCCTCCATCGCAGCCATCGCACTCGCCTGACCATCGCAACGCTGACAATCGCTATCGCTCACATCGCAACGCTAGCCATCGCTATCGCTGCCCTTGCAGCGCTGGCCATCGTTATCCGTTCCATCGTTGCGCCATCTTTCTCATCGTTGCGCCATCTCTCTCCATCGGTGCGCCATCGCTCTCCATCAGTGTACCATCTTTGTCCATCTCTCTCCATCGGTGTGCCATCTCCCTTCATCGGTGCGCCATCGCTCTCCATCGCTGATTCGTTGGGCCATCCCCTGCGCCATCTCTCTTTATCGCTGCGCCATCTATCTCCATCACTGCACCATCTCTTTCTATCGTTGCGCCATCTTTCTCCATCACAGACTCTCTCCATCGCCGCGCCATCTATCTCCATCGCTCCTGCGCGATCTCTTCTCCATCGCTGCGCGATCTCTCTCCATCTTTGCGCCTTGTCTCTCCATCTTCGCGTCATCTCTCTCCATCGCTCATCGCAGACTCTCTCCATCGCTGCGCCATCTCTCTCCATCGCTCCTTCGCGATCTCTTCTCCATCGCTGCGCGATTTCTCTCCATCGCTCCTGCGCGATCTCTCTCCATCGCCACGCATCTCCATCGCTGAGTGATCACTCTCCATCTCTCTCCATCACTGCGCGATCTCTCTCCATCACTGGGCTCCCTCCATCGCTGTGCCATCTATCTCCATCGCTCCTGCGTGATCCCTCCATCGCCATTGTATTGTTGTTTTAGTCCGCCGTCGGTGTAGCCGCCCATCATTGTGGAATCACACGAAACAAGTGTCTGTTATGCCTAATGAAGGTTTAACGCGATGAATTTCACTTTAATCAATACTTCTGCTTATTGAACTGATCTCTAGATCAACATTAGTTAGGTATTAAATGATGTTGTTCAATAACTAATCTTGGTCATCGCTGCGCCAACTCTCTCCATCGGTGCGCCATCTATCTCCATCGGTGCGTCATCGCTAACCATTGTTGCGCCTGCTCTCTCCATTGGTGCGCCATCTTTCTCCATCGGTGCGCCATCTCTCTCCACCGGTGCAAGATCTCTCGCGATCTTTCTTCATCTATCTCCATCGTTGCGCCTTCTTTCTCCATGTATCTCCATCGTTGCGCCATCTTTCCCCATCTATCTCTATCGCCACGCCATCTTTCTCCTTCTATCTCCATCGGTGCGCCATCTTTCTCCATTGGTTCATCGCTAACCATCGTTGCGCCTACTATCTCCATTGCTGCACCATCTTTCTCCATCGGTGCGCCATCTCTCTCCATCGGTGCGCGACCTCTCTCAATCAGTTCGCGATCTCTCTCCCTCGCTGCGTCATCTACCTTCTTCCCCGGAATACAACGTACGTTCATTATAGCTGTCTCTAGACTGAAAGATGTCCCGAATTCAGCTATAATGACTGTACGTAGTATTTGGGGGAAGACTGTATCTCCATCTATCTCTCTCGGTGCGCCATCTCTCTCCATCGGTGCGCCATCTCTCTCCATCATTGATGCGTCGTCTCTCCATCGGCGCGCGATCTCTCTCTATCTCTCCATCGCTGCGCCATCTTTCTCTATCTATCTCAACATATTACTACGCCATCTTTCTCCATCTATCTCCATCGCTGCCTCATCTTTCTCCATCTATCTTCATCGCTGCGCCATCTTTCTCGATGCCTGCAGTTTGGAATAAGGATTGAGTGTGGTGAACAAATCCGAGTAAACTCGCGCTTCTTCTCGACCCAAAAAAATGAAGTCATTTTCTACGTGCAAATTTCTTCGCTCTTGAACCAACCAGGAATCTAATTTCTTACTATACAATGAATAAGTCCGAATCAACTCGCACTTGTACCCTTAGTTTCGAAATCGAAATGCTCGTTTCAAGTGTGAATTTATTCGCTCTTGAACCAACCAGCCCCCTAAATTTGTTACTGTATAGTCGATAAGTCAGAATTAACTCGCACTTATACTCTCATTTTCGAAATCGAAACACTCGAGCAGTAAATTCGCGCCTCTTCTCGGCCAAAAAAAAAAGAAGTCCTTTTTGTATTTGCGAATTTACTCGCTCCTGAACCAACCAGGAAGGTAATTTCTTATTGTACGACGAAATTGAAATGCTCATTTGAAGTGCGAATTTATTCGCACTTGAGCCAACCACGCCCCTAAATTTCTTATTGTTTGGTGGATAAGACCGAATTAACTCGCACTTGTACTCTCGATCTTGAAATCGAAAAACTCGAGTAAACTCGCGCTTCTTCTCGGCGAAAAAAAATTGTAGTTCTTTTCTATGTGCAAATATATTCGCTCTTGAACCAACCAGGAACCTAATTTCTTATTGTATGGTGAATAAGTCCGAATGCACTCGCACTTTTCATGATCTCCGTGTTAGGCCTTCAATGTGCGATTATATTTTCTTCTGGACCAACCACAAATCTATTTCCAACTGTCTAGGGCATAAGTTCAAGTCAGCTCTCAGTTGTGATCGCCCCTCGATGCGACGCACTTTTCTACGTGCGAATTTATTCTCTCTTGGACCATCCAGGAACCTGATTTCTTACTGTATGGTGAATAAGTCCGAATCAACTCGCACTGTACTCTCGTACTTGTACTCTCGCCTGGATGCAAGAACGCCCCTTATTCTATGTGGGATAAAAAGTGCGAGTTCACTCGGACTTATCCAAACCACTTGCACATTAAACTAACTATCAGGAAGAGCAATCCTTCAACCAGCACAAGATAACGAGTGAGAGAGGAGTCGGACTTGAGTCTCTTGGACAATCCATGAACCTTATTTCTTACTATATGGTGAATAAGTCCGAATCAACTCGCACTTCTACTCTCGTACTTGTACTCTCGCCTGGATGCAAGTACGCCCCTTATTCTATGTGGGAGAAAAAGTGCGAGTTCACTCGGACTTATCCAAACCACTTGCACATTAAACTAATTATCAGGAAGAGCAGTCCTTCAACCAGCACAAGAGAATGAGTGGGAGAGGAGTCGGATTTGAGATACCACTTGACCTTCAAATCAGGGTTTGGAAGTTCCGCAACGTCCCTGGTTGGTTAAAGAGCGAATAAACTCGCACATACATAGATTACACGAGCCTGAGAAAACAAAATGGATTCAAATTCTGTTGTTCCATTGTTTTGTGATAAATATTAGAAATGTGAGTTTACTCCCTCTTGTTTATTTCCCTGACCTCGTTATACGTTGACGTGATTTTCTTGTTGTACAATTTTCGTGTGAATCATCTCTTCAAATGGGTGTCCAAACCGTCCTCTATGTCACGCCACCGCCACCGTCACGACAACGCGGAGAAGACGATGTTCGAGAACGTAGTTCTTGTGACAGCAGCCCGGAAGCTCCCTCTGAACGGCCTTGCGGTTTGAAAAGGGAGTTCTCGATGTTGACCCCGACGAACCATTCAGGCTCCTCTACGACGTCCAGTCGGCATCGTTTTGTTCGCTTTACGGACATTCCCGACGGTCATTGCGTATCTATAGCGCTTATCCCCGATAGTGAGGGTAATCGGGATATAGAGACGTTTCCCGGTGGATTGATGTTCGTGGACACAGATTTCTGTGGCGTGTCCGAAATGACTGGATCAGATCTCGTGCGTACAGCGGGTAGACTGTGTGAAAGCATTGAAGTTACCCAACCCCTAGCATTCGACTATAGTCGCTCGTTGGTGGATACAGACTTTTGCGGTACGCCCGATAGAAACGGATTTGATCGAGAACAGTGCGGTACGTCCGATAGAAATGGGTCTGATCGCAAACAGGTAACGGAACGTCCGTGTGAAAGTGTCGAGATAGGTAAGAGAATTGCATGTGAAGCCGGAAAAATTGACTCTCCACTGATGACAACCACGAATGCAATGAAAATTGGCAGATTGGTTTTGTAGACACAAATTTCTACAGTTTATCGGAGTCCTCCCAATCTGATTTGTCGAGGACCGCTCCCACGAAAAGATCTGAATTCATAGATGCAGCGCATCGGTCCCCGACAAAAACTCACCCTGGAACTCCCGAAGCAGTCCTTCAGGTTTTGTCTCATCCCCTACCTAGAGAAAGGAGAAGATATAATCGAAAAAATAGGCCGGTTAGAATGTCAGAACATTCGAAGAGGGTCAAATGTCGATTGAATGAAACTAACATTACGCTCGTCCCAAAGCACAAATGTTGTAAGAACAAGTGTCTTCAGGTCTTTGACCATTGACGATATCAAACCGGTGCGCGAAGCTTATTACGAAGTGTCCCTCGAAAGGAGGATCGAGTGGTGGATGCAAACCCTTGACATTTTGACTATCCTCGACGGTGGTCCGGAAAGAGTCGAACCAGTGCAGTGCAAACATCGTGTGTGCATCACCGGTTGGTGTAAAATAATAGGGATATGTCGAAACACATTTCGTCGTTTTAGCAAATGCAAGTCAGAAGGGGTCGTCCGTGGCTGGCATGGTCGATGAGGATTGTTGAACCCGAGACCGGAGTATGTGAGCATGCTGGCTCGTGTGACAATGCTCGTGGAAGAACATGGAGATGCTATGCCTAACGAAATAGTTGTGAGGGGGACCTCATAGAGACCTTAAGTTAGGCTCCCTGCTTATTTTACAAAGCTCCTTGTCTACGAGTCCATCAAGGCGGACTTGGAAGCGGCGGGTTAGACCGTCGTTTCGGAGCAAGTCTTCCACTCCATATGGAGGAAGTACCTGTGGCATGCCGACCTTGCCAAATCCAACTCGTTCACAAAGTGTGGTGAGTGCGTCCGCCTTAGACAGACCAGAGATAACTCCCTTCACCTTCGTGATCGTAAGGATTTCGACGAAAAGCACCGTAAACACCAACTAGATCAGGTCGCTCACCGTGTGGATTACGCTGATTGGAAACTTCGTTCCATTTTGAACCCCGCGGAATACCTTTGTCTTATAGTGGATGGAATGGATCAGAAAAAGACAATCATTCCTCACATCGGCATGTATAATTACTCCAAGGAACATCGACACGACATGATGATGAAAACGAACCTGACCGCAGTTGTAGCTCACGACAGGAAACCGTCCATTTATGTTTACATGTATTTGTTTTTCTATGCACACAGTTCCGATGGTACCATGATGTGCGTTAAGCGAACTCTATGTGAGTTGCAGACATGGGGACAGAAATGGCCACGCCACCTCCGAATCCAGACGGACAATCGCTGGAGGGAAAACAAAAATCATTATCTTATGTGTTTATCCTCTCTTCTTGTGAAATTCGGGATTTTCGAAGATGTCGAAGTGGGGTTCATGCTCGTTGGCAACACGCATACCGACATAGACACGACTTTTAGTGTTTTCTCGAAAAAGCTAAAGGACAACGACACTTACACCATGAAGCAGTTGTTCTCGCTTATCGAGTCGTTGCACAAGATACCACCGAAGTGCACTAAGCTCGATCACATTGCCGATTGGTGCTGGGTAGTGGATCGATACGTCGACAAAAGTATCGTCGGCATGTTGAAACCGCATCTCTTCAAATTCTTCATGTGTGACGGCAGTCCCGTCAGAGTGTACAAAAAGTACTGGAATGGATGCCGGAAGGCAGACTAGTTCACTGGTTCCCAGTTGTCGATGGAGAGTATGCAGACCCTACCTCCCCTCCAGAACCATGTGTTATTCCCCGTGTCGTTAAAGAGGATTTTCGGATGGCTCGTGACAGTGTCCAAAAATTCATGGACGTCCTCGAACAGTATAGACACCCGATGAGGAACTGTTTCAAGGTGTCCCATTCTGGGTTGGTAGAGCACAGTCCGAGAGTGTGGACGACCGTTCCTCTCCTCATTTCGGTTGTTTATGTATAAAGTGGTGGGTGCCTACATGTCACTCGTCCGATCTTCGCGAAAGGTACTCCGACGCTTGGACGAAGAGGTGAAAACTTTCCACTTCAGACGAGGAACAATGGCAACGCGCTGAAACCGTGACTTATTCCTGGAAAAGACCCTTCCGCAAAGGGACGGATGAAAGCAAATTCGTGACAGGCCTTACAATACGGACATCCGCCTGCAAGAAAGCACTTGTGGCCCTGGGGGACGACTATCTTTTCGGTCCGTCCGACGTGCCCGTTTAGTTAAATGCGAACTGATTTGGATTTGTTAGCTACGAACTCCGCAAAGATAATGACGAGACGTTAACTTCGAACTAATTCCGATTGCTTGTCCTGCAGGATGGATGAGGACGACACACCATCGTGCGACGTTGTATACGAGACAATGTCCTACAAAACCTCGTCGTATGTGAGCGAGTATTCCTTTTTGATCGAGAATGTGGACAGGGATCTTATCATCATGAACAAAAATACTTGGGCACGAGGAACGGTCAGTCTTGACAGCGATTATCTGCATATTGAAGCTGGGGTCGGCCTCGACGGTTACATTGAACCCGAAACATGTGTTATTGTTGGAGAAACTACAATAGTTCGCGATAGAGGGTGAAATATGTGGTACCTCTACTGAAGTTTAGAAGAAGTCAAACTTTGGGAAGTTCTATCCAGTCAGGAGGAAAACCTCAATGTCGAGGATATGGTAGATTTGTGGGACTCACTGCGCTTAGAACAAGACTGGGATTGTATGGACGACCAGCATGCTAAACTTTGCGCTTGGTACTGCATCGGGAAACCGTTGTTGCGTTCCCTTGTGATCATAGACTACCATGATCGAGTTCGTCTGTTCAACCGTAGCACCCCTGTACTAACTCTTTTCACGGCGACCAAGCTTTATGGTAAGCGAATGAGAGTTTTCTTCCTTGTGAGGGAGGACTTTCGCGAGCCCACATCCGAGGGTGCTCTGAAGCGCTTCCGTGATCGATTCGAAATAGATCCTTCGCTCGCAAAAGAATTGAATCTAAGGATTGATTGTTTGGTGCATGCCCAACTTCACTTCCTTTTCGGATTATGTGAGGAGATATTCTTCACGTTGGAACACAAGGACAACTACAATGACTATACTCTACGAAAAGTTTCGCATCACCGTTCGTGTGTCCAAACATTGGAATTCGTAGGTGGTAGGCAGAGACAGATCTACGACTGTCCTTACTGTGACGATGGATACCAGTCGCCCTGACCTTCTATGTGAGCCTTCCTACTTGGAGATTTCCATAACTCGGAGTTAGTTCGCACTTTGCTACTGTACTTATAGGAAAACCTCGGGGTTCATCGACAACCTCGTTGTTCACATTAGTCTGAGTTAACTCGTCATTGTTATCACTATTTCCACCCCGCGGCTCAGCTATTTTCGCTTCTCCTGTCCATCGCACAATTGGAAGTACGGACACCCTGCAACGAAGCGCAACCCGTTTCTCCAAACCGGATTCCCGACCTCGCAAGTCACGGCGTTATTGTCATGTGTAGTGCTCACCCTCATTTCCTTTACTTGATATGTCCCTTTCGACATAGTCCCCCCTGCATGTGTCGCATGCTTCATGCACTCGCATCATCCTTGCACAATTGGGAGTGGGAGTATACTCACAGTTTCCATTCGTGCTAAGAGTACGTGTGTTTGTTTTCACTTCTCTTGTACCTTGCACAGTAGGAAATACGGCCACCCTGTCACGAAGTGCGAATACATTCACAATTATCAGACCCCGAGTAGGTTGTTCCGTTGATCCTTTCAATAGATGTGTATGACTTCGCTTCATTATGAACTGGCGTAAGTGGGAGTATACTCGCAGTTGTCATTCTTGACAGACTCCGTGGACGTCATCGCTAACATGCTACCTCGTGTTTCCACACGTAATGCAGGATGAACTCCAACCAGACCTCGGCCCGCGCAAGCGCATCTAGCTTGTCTCACGGCAGCGTCTCGCCAGGCCGGATTCTCGATCTCGGTCTCTTCATTTTGGACAAGAATATATGGGAGTATGAGCGAGTGAACTGTTCACGACGATATCTCAACATCGAGTCGGATGTTGCACCGGATGGGCAAGTTCCCGTGATATTGAGGATGGGCGCCACCGTCGATGACCTTGTGGTCGATAGAGATATGGATTGGAACTTCTGGTACCTGTGCTCCTTGGAAGGCGAAATTGATGTAGAGCCCGTCGGCGAGGAGGGAGATCCAGAACCTGCCACTCCTGAAGAGATGATGGACGAGTGGCGCGTCGTCTGTGCAAAGCAGAGTTGGTCAAACGCCGACAGGAGGCACGTAAAGCTTTGTGCCTAGCAGTTGCACTACCTGTTCGATAACTTTGACGAGATTTCCTGGAAAGTGGAACATAGGGACCACAACTTAGAGACTATTTTTTGAGAGGAAGAATACTTTTTGTCGACGACCCGTGATGTGTATGACTGTCCGTACTGTCGCAACGAACATCCCGAATAACTGTAAGGAAAGCGGTCCTCAATAGGAGAGTAGTCTGACCGTTCCACATGAATGACGTGTTGGAAATGAGTCGAGATTAAGTGGCGGTTACAGGACTTGCGCTCGCTTGCGAAGTGCGAATCTATTCTCACTTATCAAACCACATGAATAACGTGTAGAAAATAAGTGGAGATTAAACGACGATTATAGAACTTGTGCTCTCTTGCGAAGAGCGAACCAATTCCCAGTTATCGAACATTTTCGTGCACATCAATATCCTGTATTTGTTGCTTATGCACTCGGTTCTTTTTTATGCACTCGGGAGAATCGCAACTGACACGCTTCCTTGCGTTTCTCCGCTGATACAGAATGGAGATCGGTACTTCGTCACAGAGTACAAACTCCTCAGCGCCGGACATCGATCTGATCATTTTGTCAAAGAATATTTGGGAAGACATTGGGCGTTGTGCTGTGGACCGTGACTACCTGCACCTCGAAAATGATGTTGCCCCCGACGGGGAAATCCCTTCGTGGCAAAGTGCGGAAGAAGGACACCTTCGGATTTGTCGTGATACAGGGTCTAACTTTTGGTACCTGTGCACTCTGATGAAGGATGTACAGGCATACCCTATCGGGTTGGAGTCACTTCTGAAAAGGGAACCCGTCGAAGAGGAGCCCATTCAAACTTCTGAGATGGTGGAAGCATGACACATTCTATGTGAGAAACTAAAGTGGACGTCGTTGGACAAGTTGCATTAAAAACTTTGTGTCTGGTTCTGCCTCGGGAAACCGACGAAGTCGGCGCCGGTAATCATACACTACTTTGGTCGAGTGAGGGTGTGTAATTGTGGCACCACCGTGGTGACGCTCTTTACTGCCGTGAAGGTGGACGGTCGAAGAATAAGAGCTCTTTTTCTATCAAGGGAGGAATTCCACGGTGTCAAACTTACTTCTTTTTAAGCGTTTCACACATCCAGCCCTACTGGTTCTCTTGCGCGGTTCAAAAACAGGCTAGCCATAGATCATGCACTCAAAGATGAGTTGGATTTGAGAAAAAAAAATAGTTACACGAACACATTCGGCAGAGCTGCATGCCCGTGTGGTTGTATAGTACCTGTACTTGAAAGCATGTACAAACCTTGTGAATATTCAGTTAGGGACGTGACGACTGGGTGTAGGCCTCACCAGGGGAGTTATCATTTGCCAACTTTATTTACGAGTGTCTACATGTCCGTATGTATCGTTTAATATATCTGTGTGATGTGTAGGGTGCATAATGTCGTCGAGAACGTCGACAAGCATGAGCATGAGTCCCGAGACACACATGCGCGTAGCAGAACCGTTTCCTCCTTGTGCGAAATCAGTGCGACATTATAACGGTCATACTTAGATCCGCGAAGCAACCAGAGAGGACTTCGAAGAGGAACCATGGATGACCGTCGTCCCATACATGAACCGACATCTTGACGATTGAAGCGATGCTACTTGGAACGCGATGAAGAGTGACCACCCTTGGGCAAGCCATTACAAGTTTGCCAATATGTTAGAGTTCGGGAACCTCATTACACTTCCTGATGGTGTCCTCGAGCACAAGTTCCTGAACCATATGCGCAAAACACTCCGCTGCATTAGCCGCTATAGCAGTCGCCTTGACTGCGACTACATCAGGTCTTCGCCACGAACTTGGGAAAGTTCGCGGAAGCAAGAGTTGGTGGACTGTGCTCGTCATTGTTCATTCTTGGAGCAGTACCCACTCCATTGCCCCGGGATTTCTCCACAAACTTTGTCATACTGTAGTGTGCGGTTGACTATTGCGGGATGTGACTTCACCAGAGTGCTATGTGTCGCTACTTCAAACAAAAGTAGAAAACTCGTTGATGCAGTTGTGCGTGTATCACGGAACGAGGTGGTACTTGAGGGAAGTTGGAAAAGTTCGCGAAACAAGTTCGTGTCGTTACAGTACCTCGGTGTAGATGGGTGGTCGAATTTGGTGATAGCAGGCCAGGTCGAAGATTTTTCATTGTGGCATGAGGTGGAAGAGAAAGTGTCCGACATACGAGACTGTATAGGTAATTCCTTAGCACGGTCATGAGCGTTTATTAGGATGAAATACATGTCCGTATTTTCGGAGAATGCAACAGTCGAGGAACCGCAGATCCACGTATATGGGTCATCAATGAATGCTATGTATGGCTTCGGTTCACGACCTCGTCCGCGGGAAACCCCGTACGTCACTAGATCCGGACGGGTTGTCTGACCTTGTGTTTAAGGGAAGAGGAGCGAGAGGTGTGAGAGGCATGTGTGTCGCCGAAAATGGTAGATATGAAGTAGTAGAGAGAGGTGTGAGAGACAATAGTTGCAAGTAGACGCTATACCGAGTATGTTCGTAGTTCTGTAATTTGCGATTTTCAGAAAGCCTCTGTGTACTGTACAATGTGTGATTGAATTATTTTTTGCAGTGAATGGTTTTTGAAAACACCGTTGTGTACTTCGCAATGTGCGGTTGAATGATTTTTTTGCATTAAACGATTTTTCGAAACTCTCCGTGCGGTGTACAACTTGACCTTTAGGAAAACAAAAGATCAAGTTGCAAGTGTTTTCATCTCGATGTTGCGATGACAAAAGTTAATGTTATGAACGGATGTTATGTTTCTGGTCCATGCAAATATTTGATGATATTTTCACTCGGGAATATACAAATGACAAGCCAACGTCCATATTAAATCATCACGCTGATGGTGTGCGCACCTTGCTCTCCATCTAAGTGCGAGTTCACGCGCACTTGTGGTGTGAACCCCGAGCAATCCACTTAAGTGAGAGTTCATTCGCACTTTGCTTCAACTTGGCCTTTACAAAAAGAACAGGCAACTTGCAAGTGTTTTCATCCGTGTATCCCTCCGACTTTATCAATAGTGATCTTGCAAGTGTTTCGATCTCTCATCTTCATGTCAGGGGATGCATGGATATTTTCGATGAAAAGATGCTCATGTCAAGGAGGGGATCAATGTTTGCAGTGACTAGAATGACTGTTATGAATCTATGTTATGGATTTGTCCATGCAAAGATTTGATGACATTTTCATCCGGAAATATACAATTGACAAACCACCATCCATATTAAATCACCACGCTGATGGTGTGCGCACCTAATTCTCCATCGATGAAAAGATGCTCATGTCAAGGAGGGGATCGAACGCACCGCCGGTAAGCACCTGCACATCACGAAGCAAGAGCACGTCCCAATTGGAATATCGTCGGGTCCTTGCGTTATCGACTCCCACATGATGACTACACTAAACTGCGGCAGGACGACCGGTCCGCCTCTCCGATGTGGATCTAACGGTGGATTGCGTCAAATCTGCTCTCAAAGATCCACACCGGGGATGGGGGCCGGCATCCGACCACTGTTTGCTTGTAAGGCATCATATGATGTGTCGATATAACCAACATCTAGAACTGCTTGGTGAACGTCTAGTGCTTCGCCGATAAGTTCCAAACACAACCGCAACTTGAAAGTCCCCTAAGAGTGTTCATTGTCGGTTCCTCGCGTCGTCGATTCCCACGTGATGACTACAGGAAACAGCGGCAGGATGGCAGGTCCCCCTCTCCGAAATGGATCTAACGATGGATTGCATCAAATCTGCTCTCAAAGATCCACACCGGAAAGAAGGTCCTGCAATCAGCCACTGCTTGCGTGTAAGCATCATATGGTGTGTCGATACAATCGACATCCAAAACTGTTTGGTGAACATCTAGTGCTACGCCAATAAGTTTTGAACACGACTGCAAGGTCCCCTAAGAATGCTTTTAGCACTCGAGAGCTCTGACCGTCGACTGATTGACACTTCGTGAAGGTGGTCATTTTTACCGATGCAGAAGGCTCGTGATCACTTCCATTGCTTGTATACATACCGATGGGTGCTCGACATTGCATACATGTAGTACTGTTGGCCCCCGCTGGATACATTAGCGTCATCCCACAGAAGGACCTCACACGCTGCGAACATGCAAATTCCCTAAGAGTGTTAATGGCAATCCGCACCGACAAGTGATAACCTGGGGGAAACAAATCCACAACCATCACCAACGACTGCTTGACACTTCTTTGGTCTGACACTTCTTGAAGGTGGTCAGTCACCAAACAGATCACGACCTAACATCAACCTGGCATCAAGGTTCCCGCCCGAGTGCTAATGGCAATCCGGGAAGACATCCAATGACTGTTTCCCACTTCCTTAAGATGCTCTATCGAACACCGATAACGGCGAATTGACTCGTTGTTCAACTTGTCTCTCTCTTTTTTTTTTTTTTTTTTT
>BFEA01000600.1:433063-447284 GCA_003427395.1 Chara braunii | reverse complement strand
CTCTCTCTCTCTCTCTCTTAGTCGTCTCCTCTCTCTCTCTCTCTCTCTTTTTCTCTCTCTCTCTCTCTCTCTCTCTCTCTCTCTCTCTCTCTCTCTCTCTCTCACCTGCCATGCCCGTTGGGTTAGCTCTTGCCCGGCTGGGTGCAATGCGGCCACCAACTGGGTGCAATGCGGCCGTGCGGTGGTGGTCGTGTTCAACACGACGCCCGTCATCGGAGTTTCGACAGACGTCCTTGGGGGGCATGGTTATTTTCTTTCCCTGTGAGTTGGATGTATGCATTTGCTGATTTTTTTCATTGTGGGATGCAGGGCGTTTGCCGATCGCAATGGCCATCTCAGAGTGGATGACCTCGGGTCTTTGGCATGAGCGCATAGCATACCCTTTTCCCCCATGCTCGCTGCGCATCTCCGGCAGTGGAGAGTCCACTGTTATTGACGGTGCGACAAGAGACGACTTCGAGTGTGATCCATGGATGACGGTCGTCCCATTCACTGACGCTCACCTGGACTCATGGAAAGAGTATTAGTGGGACAAAATGCTCCGGGAGTGCCCGTGCGCGAACGACTACAAGTTCGCTAATATGTGCGAGTTCGGGAGTTTTATTCCTGTGCCCAGAGTTATGCTCGGTTCAGTTCGGTGCCGTCACTTGAGTGCAAAGCTGAAAATTGCTCGTCATCACAATGTGTTGGACTGCAACGTTGTGACTGCTTCGCCGCGCACGTGGTTCCGTGTGCTGAAACACGAGTTGCTTGCCTGTGCACGACATTCCTAGTTCCCCGATGAGTACCCCTTGCGCTCTCCAGGGCTGTTGCCTCGAGCAATTTCCTACTGCTGAATTAGATTGCGTATCGGAATGTTATTCTTTTCTAGGGTCCTTTGCGTCGCGTGTTCGAATCGGAACAGGACCTTGATTGACTGTGGTCTACGTGTCCAGGAATGAGTTGCGCCTCGGGAGAGGGAATGAGTTGCACCTCGGGAGAGACGGGATGCGTTTGGTCACAAGAGAATTCGAAGGGACATGGGATTTGGTAATCGGAGGTAAGGTGGACGATGTGGACGCATGGCGTGAGGTTGAAGCTCAAGCGTCGTCTATACGGGATGCTATAGGCAGGTCTCTGGCCGGAAGGACCGGGTTCGTCCACATGAAATATATTTCTATGTTTGCGGAAGATGCTCCAGTCGATGCGCCGCAGTGTCTTACGTTCGGGTCGCCTGTTCGAACTTGCAATGAACGCATGTACACACCTGCCGATCGTCATCGGTTGACATTCTGAACATTGGGTAACGTTTTTTGCGTGCTGTCAGGAATCACTTAGCCACAAAATTTTGTTACTTCATTCTATTTTACATGTTTGAAAACATGGGTAGACCGTCTAAACATTGGGAGATGTTATTGCGTGCTGTAGGGAATCACTTCACTGCAGAATTCTGTTATTTTTGTTCTACGTGTGTGAAAACACTCGGCTATCACTCAGTCTGTGAATTGATTCGCTGTTCAACTAGTATCTGCCAATGCCTCTCCAGGTTAAGGCAAGGAGCTCGGGCTCTCTCTCTCTCTCTCTCTCTTTCTCTTTCTCTCTCTCTCTCTCTCTCTCTCTCTCTCTCTCTCTCTCTCTCTCTCTCTCTCTCGACCTGGCATCAAGGCTAAGAGTGCTTATGGCAATCCGCACAGACAACCAACGACTGTTTGACACTTGTTCAAGGTGCTCGATCGCCAAACAAATCAAGAACCAGCATCAAGGCTCCCTAAGAGTGTTATTGGCAATCGGCACAGCGAGCCAACGACTGTTTGGCACTTCCTTAAGGTGCTCTATCGAACACCGATAACTACGAATTGATGCGATGTTTAACTAGTATTTGTCACCCCAAGAAGGAGACCCTTCTGCCAAGAAAAATTGCGAACATATTTATTGCAGGGGTAGTGATGGATTGCGGGTCGGTCAGTGCACCAGGCAGGGTGTTCCGCCCGACCACAATTGACGGGTTCAGTCCATCAACTTGCAAGGTGTCGGCCGCCGGACCCCTGACCTTTTATGGAACATAGGGACCACATACCCAGCAAATTGTCATACAGATAGCCCCTGCCCTATATCGTGTAGTGTGACTGGCACAGTCGTTCCTTACACCTAGCTAGGATAACAAGATGTTGTCTTACAAAGAGCCCCTGCCCTTTTATGTTGTACAGTGTCGTTCCCTGTACCTAGCCAGGACAGGACGAGAACCCATTTTATACACTGTTAATTCGCATTTAATAACGACTATTCATGTACGAAGGGCTCAAAACGCCCCACCACAACATTCACCCCATCAACAGTACATATACTGACCATTTATCCTCACTTAAAGTGCCGCATAGCCCCCTGTTGGCCCATGTACAGCGTATTTTTTCGCATTCAAAATAGTTCACTTTTCGGAAAAAAAGTTCATTTTTTACGAAATGTGTATTCTTTCGGCACGTCCTACTTGAGCAGCAACCCACATGATGGATCCACACCGAGTCATCCGGAAGCAACTTACAATCTCGACGTCCCGTCTTTCCTGTCCCTTTTCCCTTGTTAAACACCTTTTCCTCAATCCCTTCTTAAACCCTTCACCATTCTGATTCGCTGTCCAACCCTTTTGCAGCCACCGCCTCGAGCTTCCGTCCAATCCCACTTAAAACCGTTTGTGCTTTCATGTGGGCCGATCCCCTCGCACCTGTCTCCTCCACCGTCCTCCTCCACCGTCCTCCTCCCTTGGACGCCTTGGATCTAAGCATCTATCCACATATGTGAGGTCGCCGGTTATGAACGACTATGCTCCTTCTTCCTTTTTTTTTGTGTAGATTCACCCGTCTCTCCCCGTGCCCGTCTCCGCCCTGCCCTCTTCCAGCCACCACAGTCTACACTTTTAACGTTGCAACCCATTTCGTCTCCTTGGAGATGCTTCTGTTGTCGTAGTAGACCTTGCTCCCTCGTAGCTCCGTGCACTCTCTATCCCTCTTTCTCTTCGCTCCTTCGAAGGCCTCCTTTCCTCTCACCACTTACCTCTTATTGATCCTTCCCCGCCTCACCACTAACCGTTGTTGATGTGGCAGTTACTTCCACTCAGAGAGAGAGAGAGAGAGAGAGAGAGAGAGAGAGAGAGAGAGAGAGAGAGAGAGAGAGACGTCACATCCAAGTGAAACAAGGTGTGACAGGGTTGGGACCGAACGAATTCAGAGCTTACTCACACTTGGACTTTTGTTCTTTCCTCGCTATCTCCTCTCGATACCTTTCCCTTCCCTCGTTGGGCTCAAGATGCATGCAAGATGGAGCCTGTATCGCCACGTGGAGATTCTTCACGGCCGCCTTCCAAAATCCCTCCCCGTGGCCATTGCCCTTTCCTTTTTTTTTTAAACTTCCTCCAGAGCTAGTGGTGCTGGTAAGCGCAGACAACGCTAACACCCGGGGAAAGGCTCCATCTATTGGTGGGGAGCGTCACCTGCTGGAAAATGGGTCCAGCGTCCCTTGTACAAAATGATTTGAAGAATAGTCAGAAAACAAAGGAAACTGAAAAGATCTTGCCAGCATTGATTACTCCGAATTTAGAGGATTGACTGAGCAGGTTGTTGAACAAAGCGCTGATACCAACCTTCTCCCTTCCTACTGTATCCTACCCCCCTTCCAACTCCACAACTGGAAGCCAGGTCCCAAGCTCCTGCCAACATTGTTTACTATGAATTCAGAGGATTAACTGAGCAGGTTGTTGAACAAGGGTTAATACCATCCTTCTCCTGTCCTACCGTAATCTACCCTCCTGCCAACTCCACAACTGGCATCCAGGTCCAACATCCTGGAGACACGAAGGTACCTCTGGGGGCCACCTGCGGGACCGTTCATTCCCCTGTCCATTCCTAGCCCATTCCTTTAAATTACCACAACCTTGCTACTAGCAGTGCCTGTTCTCCTACTTGGCTTGGATACTGGTGGGGGCCGCTGGGGGGCACCAGTGGTTCTTCCCATCGTTTCCTTGCCTGCTCCTCTATCCTTTGACCATTCCCAAAAGGGCTGAAATTTGTCTTTTTGTTTGAGACGGGAACTGGTCATACTTTGATTTCTAGGTCTAAAGGGTGTGGTGGAAAAGGATCCAGAAAGTCCTTTGTCGGCCTCATGGGGCTTTCTGGGCCAATATCCATCCAATTCCTAAAAAGGAGGTGGTAGTCCCGAGGGAAATCCGTTTCCATCCCATCTTCATAGGGTCCCCTCCTCTCTGGCCCGCCCCCTGACCATCGCACCTCTGCCACCCATCCCCCTCGTTCCCCTCCTAACTAGTCCTTGAAAAACCTTACAATTCGTTACCTAATGTCCTTCTTTCTATGTAGGGAGTTAAAAACCTTTTTGGTTTTCCCCCACTGACGTTAAAGCTCTCGTTGAAAATGTTGCTTGAAATGTTCTCGACTTTCCTCTCCTTCCACTCTCACATGATCGAGAACCAAGGCGCAACGCTGCCACCGTAGAGTCCAGAGTACCGCTCGTCTGCCAAGGTGGAACATGTTTCTTACAAAAATGTCCCCTTGGAATGTCGGACAGTGTCCGAGTTGGAGGGATCTCCAGTCCCATGGCCATGAGATTTGGGGGACCATTTGTTTCCAAATCCTATCTCACCACCTCCACGTAAGTGTCACTGCTGGACATTGAAGAAAAATGTGCTCAATTGTCTCTGTTCTTTTTCTAGCTGGGAAATTCTCAGTGCAGCGCGGACACCATGGGAGGGCCCTGCCCAGTTGCTTTAACTGTGAGTGGTCAATCAGCCAATTATTTGTTGGAAGACAGCGATGCATAATTTGCCACTGGAGGGACGTAATCTTGGCAGGTCTGGATTTGCAGTCGTGGAACCACCTATCGACCACAGTAACCTTTAGATTCCGTTGCGGTCGGAGCATCCTATAAGTTGCTTTTATTGAAAGTTTAGAAAGCCTCTTGTTTTGGGGCACTCCAAATACCGGGGCTCTCTCGGGCGTCCAAGACCATTCCTCAGGGTCCAGGGGTAACCGCTCTATTGGGGTTTCAGGGCACTTAGCCCGCCGCTCCTCCCCATCCTCCTGGACTCTCACTATGTGTAGTTGTCTTTTTTCAATCCACACCAAGGGGTCCGTACTTCCAGCCAGACGATTGTCTCTTCCCACATTGTATTTCTCGATCAGAGCGTTGTTGGGCCTGAGGAGGTGTACCAGACCTACCCAACCTTTCACTCTTGCCTCCCCCACCAAGTCCCCTTCCTTTAACCCACACCCTCGCCGCAGGATAGGAAGCCAACCTAGCGGGAGGGCCTGTATAATTTCTTTTAGTGATGCATCCGTATTATGACAGTAACGCAGCTCCTCCCTCAATTGTTCTGGTAGCTTCCAATCCTTTCTGGCATTATCTCAGATATCACCCACCCGCATCACCCCGTTTTTTACCCAACCCCTCCACAGGGAATCTGAAGCACAAAGCCACTTATGCGAAAATACCTATCCCCTTCGTCCACGTGGAACTATTTTATATATTTACCTATTCCCTCCCCCACCCTCCATTCTCCTTCGGAGCTCTCACCCTGACGCCTAGAATCTTCGCTACTTCGTCCACGTGGCTATGTAGTATTCAGGTAGCTTCTTCGCAGTTGATCATGCTTCCCCTTCTGAATAGCAGTGAAGACACAGACGATTATCATTGTTAAAGAAGCCGCTCTGTGACGCCTCTGTTTTCACCTAGTGCACGCAGTTTGGTCAACAACATCAAGCTCCCTCCGCTGCCCTCCACCGGTGGCAGTTGAGATCTTGTCAATGACACCGACGCCTTTTTGCCGCCCATACAACGACGATGATCATGGAGGCTATCACGGGAGCAGGGAGAACCGCTTGGAACGAAAGCCCGTGACCGGGCTCCTCCTTGCAGATCTCCCGGCTCAGCTATGGCGTCGTGTCAACCCGTGACGCGTCGTTAGCTAGTGCTCGGCTGACTTCCGTGCGCGCCCCGGCCCTATGGTAGTTTAAGTTGAACTTCGCTCTGTGTGGACTTTTGTATGGGTGCCATAGTGATAGGAAATATGCTAGTTGTACCCAGGCTCGACCATGTCACCCCCATAGACTAGTACATACTGGCGAGATTGACAGATCGGACTCCGAGGGTCCAAGTGGCCACGCAGAGGTATTGGCGGTTTCAACAGTTCTGGCAGTTTTGTGGTCATCGACAGTCTAGGTGGTTTTTCGGTTAACATCGACAGTCCAGGCAGTAAACCCTCCCCCTTTAATCTACCCTTACCTATCCCTCTCCTCTCCCCCCCCAAACCCCCGGGCCCATGGTGGAGCCAAGATAACACCCTGATCCTCAGACCCCTCCTGTTGATGTGGCTCAGTGGTTAGAGCACCCGTTGGAAATGCCCATTGTGGTATGAGGTTGCGGGTTCAAAACTCAATTCCAACCTTGCACATGGACACCGCCAGGGCGTTAGATCGGTGCATGGCTGGACATACACTCCCCTTGGGCTGACAAACGGTACTATTACAGACACTGCCTGCGCACCACCCAAGGGTTGTTCATTGTGTTGTATGTTGGTTCCGGGTTTCACATGGGTTGCTTGGGGGTGTTGGTCTTGGGTGTTCTGTTGATCTCCCTAGTCTGGCATATCACACATTCATGCCATTTCCATTAGTCGCTCACATGGTAGAGTCATTCGATTACATGCTACAAGGTCACGGGTTCGAGCTTGGTTCGAACGCTGGGGCACTCCTTGTCCAGCTTACCCCGTTCTCTCTTCGATATACACACATGATGCTGCCTATACATCTCGATACATTGACTCACAGAGCACACACAACTTTCGCACATTTACATAGCTTGCGAATTACACATGGCCTACGGGGTATATACACAAGTTTCCACACATGGTGTTGTCTGTACATCTTGACACATAGATACACAGAGTATACATAGCCTTCGGGTATACACATACATTGCGAACTACACAACTATCAGACTGGGGGGGTCTAGTCAATGGGTGGAGTCTAGTATCTACAGTAGGTACAGGTAAGGGCCGCTGGAGTTCTACTGCTATTCGGATAGAACTGTCTGGCGGCTATACTGGTAAGGCTTATACCCTAAGGTAAGGGTAGGAGTATAAATCGCTCAGGCCAGTCCGAGTTCCGCCTGGCCTTGGGTAAGCTAGGGGAAGGACTGTAAGACTGCTTCAATGGGTGCTACCCTGTATGAACCTACGGCCCGGAGTCTCTCGGGCCTGTAGTAGATTGTTTGTGCCTGCCGTCCGAAGTTCCCATTCGACAAGGCTTGTCCGATTCTGCTTCCACCAGGGTTGGGCAACCTATCAGCCCTGGTGCCTATCACTGCTGTTCGGTCCAAGTTACCTGCCCATTGAAACCCAGAAACTGGAAGAAGGAGAAGAGAGAGAGGAGTGAGAAAGGAAACAAGCAGCAGAAAAGACGGCGAACAACAAGGGGGGGGAAGATACAGAAAAACTGGTAATTAGGGATGAATCGACGGGAAAGGAAGTAGGGGGGAGGGAACAAACAGAAGAGGGGGAGAAGGAGGAGGAGGAACAGGCAGAAGGGGGAAAAAAAGGAGAAGGGGGATCAAGAAAGAGATGAAGGAAATTGTGGGACCGGTAAGGAGGAGAATGGGCTGTGCTTGGCACTTACCGCCTGGGAACCAGAAAGGACCACGCAGCAGGAAGCCGGAAAAAAACAGAACTGCGCCCCTCCCCCAGATCCCCCGGATCGGACCTCATAAGCAAGCGACAAAAAATCCACCACATACTAGGTAAAGGGGGGACACTGGCCACAACCGTGGAAAAAGGACTGATCTTATTACCGGTTAGGCGTGGGGAAGAGTCCTGGGTAATAGGTCTTTCAACGCCCGTAGCAGCGACCCACGGGGAAGTTACGATGAAAGGTCACTCGACATTCCTCCTCTCTCTCTCTGCGTGGGGAAACGGGCCACACTGCTAAAATCGGATATAACTCAATTGCTACAGAACCGCCTTCCGCAGGGCGCCTCTGCATCCCTGGTGATATCATACGGCGAGCACAAACTATCTGCTAAGGATGTGTACTTGAGATATGAACTGACAAAAGTGCAAGGTTTTCACTGGTTCAGTCAAGAGATGATAATGCAGCTGCAACTATTGAAGATCAAAGCCGGTGACCCCTGGGAAGAGGCAGACATTAGAACCTTTTTAATCAAATTGCTGTCAAACGGCACCCTGCAGAAGGGCGGCCCACTAGACAAAGGACCATGACTCTCCTTTTAATATATAAAAAAAAGGGGGGGGGGAGAGAAAGAGGAGAGAAAGTGATGAATGTAATTGACGTGCTATATAACAAGGACAGACAATGGAAACTCAACAAAAGAACAACAAACCTCGATTTGCGCACTCTAAACGTCAATGGATTGGCTGGTGCAAAACCAACCAAACGGAGGGGCGATCACAGAGCTAATGCGGGGAGTGGAAGGAAGAGACTGGCTAGACGTCATATGCTTACAGGAGACCCACCTGGCTGACACATCGGAACACAACCATGTGCACAATGAAATATGGCCTTACTAGGCATACCGAGCCCACCCCCCGAAACCCGGCAGTGGAGGAGTGGTCATTTGGCTCCCCCCGAGGTCTAGGGTGGAACCGCTCAATTGGGAGGCGGACCAGGAGAAAGGGAGATGGGTGTACATGCTCGCGATGCTGGAAATTGAAGTGGTCGGCATCTTGAACGTGTACGGCCCAAATGAGCTAAAGGAAATACGGTTGTTCTTTGAACGACTAAAAGCAAAACTGCCGACGGGAATACCAATAATAATGGCAGGGGGATTTCAAAGCGGCACCGGACCGGTGGCTAGACAGATGAAAGATTCCATCTCCCTGCCTATTCGACGAAAGGACCATAGCAGATCTAACTCAATCCCTCAACCTCGTAGATGCATTCAGACAAGCATTCCCTACCAGACGCAACTTTACATGCTTCCGCAAGAACCGGTCAGGGAGCGCGTCTAAATCGCGGATCGACCTAATTCTAATCTCAGATGAATTGCAAGGGGCCCTGCAAATGACAGAAATACTCCCCTGCAGCCCCCACTCGGGCCTCGACCATGCAATGTGTCTGACCATCTTCTCGTTTCGAAAGAAGCCAGACCAGGGGAGGGGATTTTACAAACTCAACACATCCCTCCTAACTATAGACCGCTTCAAAACCTATCTGAAAGACGTCTGGGCCTATTGGCACTAGCAAAAGGATCTCATTCGGGATGACATACTATGGTTCAACAACGGATTGACATTCCTGGGCCGCAAGTGCAACGAATACTCAAAACTCCTTGCAGCTCGACGCAACGCGGAAGAAACAAACCTCCAACACAGCTTACAACACCTTCAACAGCAAAAAGAAGACATGAGCAACGTCACAACACTAACATAAATAACTAATGAGATACAAACGCTAGAAGCCTAGATCCTGGAAAAAATGGAGTACCGCTGACAAGGCATTAGGATCCGGGGAAAACTGCACAAATACAACGCAAAAGGAGCAATGGACACAAGATTTTTCGCAATGACTAGAGCAAAGCTCGACCGAACGACGATCGAAGCCCTGGAGGACCCGAAGGCTCAGGATGGACCGCTACTCACATCAACAGTAGCTTGCACAAAGATAGCAATGGACTTCTTTCAACATCTCTTCACATCGGAGTGCGGGCCATACCCAGAGCAGCAACGACTAAAATAAATTGATGAATTCCTGCTACCCCTCACCAGGTCCCTGTCTGAGCAACAAAAAGAACTATTAGAAAATCCACTCACAAGAGAGGAGGTATGGTCAACACTGAAGCTCATGGAAAAGGAAAAGACCCCCGGGATAGATGGCCTGCCAAAGGAATAATGGGAAGAAATGTGGGAGGACATATCACAAGACTTGATGAGGTACTACAATGCAATGTGGGAGGAAGGCAGGACATGAGAATTTGTAGGCCAAAGGGTCTTAACACTCATACACAAAAAAGGAGCAAAGACGAACATAAGAAACTACAGACCAATTACACTCCTTATAGTAGTCTATAAGTTGGTGGCCAAAGCACTGACAAACCGCCTGACCAAAGTCATGGAAGATATCATACATCCCAACCAGACGGGATTCATTGAAAACAAGAACATCCAGGACAATATCCTGCTAGTCAGTGAAGTGATCAAGCTAACAAGGCAATCTAAACAAAACACGACAATCATCTTCATCGATTTTGAAAAGGTTTACGATCATGTGGACTGGATATTCTTGGACAAATGCCTGGAAAAAATTAATTTTGGCCCCAACTTTAGACGGTGGGTGTAGATCCTCCACAAGAACGCAACAACTAGGGTCATGGTCAATGACAACCTGACACCACCAATTAATCTACAAAGGTCCGTCAGACAAGGGGATCCCTTAGCCCCTTACCTCTTTGTGATAATTATGGAAGCTCTACCAGCAAATTTGAAAACCCACAGAGATATCCACAGAATACAACTATCCTCAATTTCCAAAGAGGCTATCCCGGTATGCTCCATGTTTGCGGACGATCTGACCCTCATGGTGGATGCAACTCGAGAGTCGATGGAAGGGGTCCAACAGATGATGGACCGTTTTTGTGCCTTATCCGACATGAGAGTTAACTGGGGGAATAAGACCCTAGGCTGGTGGATCCACCATCAGGCGGTAAGACCCCCCGAACAACCAAGGGTTAGATGGTTACCGCAAGAAGCCCCAATCAGGGTCTTGGGAGTCTCGTTGACAGCCTTCGGCAGACCACCAACCCATAATGAATGAATAACCAGGCCCCCCTTAGAGAAGCTAGCCCTATGGAAAGATAAACATACCTCACTGATGGGCAGGGCCCTGGTTATCAACAACATGGTGCTCGCCTCTCTTGGTACAAATCGGCCATTTGGGGGCTAGACAAACCCTCCCCAAAAGTCGTGCAGCAACAGTTGGTTGCCTTTTTGTGGCCGGAGAACCACGAAAAACACAATGTTATCAGTAGAGTGGCATGGCTAGCGATTATCCAACCTAAAGTTAAAGGGGGTCTGGGTATCATCGATCCGACAATACAGGTCAAGGCTTTGGCCATACAATGGCTTAAGCGCTTGCTCTTCTGCCCGAATATCCCATGGAGAGACCTGGCACTAGAGCAGATCTCGAGATTAGCTCCGGAAACACCAGCCCACATCAACCCGCTCACATGGATTGAAAACAGATAATGGCTAATCCCGCAGCGACGAGCACAAAGAGAAAATGCGGACGAGGTCAATTCACCAAGACGTGAGGCAAGAAAGGACCTGCACAATGACCCCTTCTGGCCAAACCTGTTGCGGATATGGGAAAATCTCCCCCTGCCAGACAAAACCCACCCAGAAAGATGGGAGGAGGTGGCCCGACAACCATTATTTGGGAATACAAGGATAACTAACACACGAGGTCAGGTCCTGCATTGCACGGACTCCCCATGGAAAGGATGGGTGAAAAAAAGGGTCCTTAGAATTAGGGACATCTGGGATGTGGATAGTAGGGACTGGATCGCAAGAGACCAACTTAAGGAAAAACTGAGGTATTGCCACAAACCGGAGGAGACCCTGGAAAACTTGATAGAATGCATTCCCCTGCACAGGTGAAAAATCTTGAGAAAGGGACCCTCGATACGAGACTTGGACTGGGTACTAATTTGGGGTCATCAGGGAGAAGTGGGCAATGCGGTGCGCAGAGACCCGACAGGACTGGTGGCAGCAAACATCTTCACAATCTGCAATGATAACTCACTCCAAAAAGTTATCCCTGAACAGATACAACTAGTCGAAGCGAAGGAACTCTCAAGAATTAGAGTGCTGAAGGAGGACGAGAGATGGGTGACGTTCTCCCCGGACACGCCGATTTCTCAACTGCCCTTGGACCCCTGGGAATGGGTATGGACGAACACAATAGGCAGGGGCAGAACCAACACTAAAACGCTATCTGATATCACAGTCAAAGCAACATACAGAATGCTCCGACTGAAAACTAACCTGCGGGACCGGGTAGAAGCGAGATGGATGAATCACTTGAACATCAGCAAAGAAGCGCTGAGAAAAGTTAAATGGTTCCAATTCAGCAAATCCAAACCTGCCAACCTGGTCTCCTTACTATGACATTATGGTACAAGAGGTGTGTCTTTGAAAGAGAAGATGTAAGACTTGAAGGTATGGGATTTCCTGAACTAATTATCCAATTTGTACAAACAGAAATAAGAGCATATTGGTCAGTAATACGATCAAAGATACAACATCTTCATAAAAAAAATGACATAATTGAATGTATTTAAAAAAATCAATAAAAATTGGTTGGGAGGAATTGAAGGAGGGTGCCTGGGAGAAGTGAAATGGTTGGGGGAGGAAGAACAGGGGAAATTTTAAAACGAGACTTCTTCTTGAGCTTCAAAGACTGGTTTTTGCTTCCTCCAGGAACCATACTCAGATCTCCAAATTTTTTTCCTGATCCCTTCCCCCCGTCAGAATTAGCAATGGTGGATTCACAATGGTATCCTCAATAAAGTATGAATGCAACATATATTGGATATCCAAGACTTTGGTTGCAATCTCAAGAAAAAGTTGTCTACATTGTTGGGATAGTTGTTAGACTATTTCCAGGAGACAACTTTTTTGCTAGATTTAATAGTTATATCTGGCCGCCTGGTTTGGCTGAAGAGGCAGTTTTTATCCCCACATTTTTTTATCAAAGACTATGTAAAAAGGACGCTGGACCCGGTTTCCAGCAGGTGACGCTCCCCACCAATAGATGGAGTCCCTACCCAGGTGTTAGTGGTGTCTGCTCTTATCAGCAACACTAACATTGATAGGGTTAAAAAAAAAAAAAAAAAAAAAAAAAAAAAAAAACAATGGCAAATGGAACACAGGTGCCTACCAACTAACAATTGGCTGATTGACAGGACTAACCTTGAAAGGAAAGGACTTGCCTTACCCTGGTGTAGATTATGCACGAATGCATTCCCATCAAGAAAAAGACATGAGACAATGAAACATATATTTCTTCGATGTCCGGGCGCTGTTTGGCTCTGACGATGGTGGGATAGAATCTGGGACCAACTGGGAACAGGGACACCCAAGCCATTGGACTGGAGGGCCCTGATGTTGGAAATACGGCCCTCGGAACAGCCTGATGACTTCAGCCTTAATATGTTTATACAAGGACGTAGGGCAGTCTTATGGGCACTATAGAGACGACGCTGCACCTATGAGATGGAGGGAATGAGGTTGGAAGGACCAGAATTTACGGAGAACATACAGCAACAGATCCAGACAGACAAACATAATGGCAAGATGGGAGGAAGTTAAAATGCACATCAAACACACCCATACTCAAAAAGAAATAAAGGAAAAAATTCAAAGATTCTGCAGAGAGTGGCTCGGGGGGGAAACGAGAGGGAGGATGAGAAAAGTGGAATGCAAAGGAGGAGAAAAGGGGCAGAAGGAGGGGCAGGACTACGAGCAGATAACCAGAGACTATAGACTCCTCTTCAATGATTGGACCAAGATAGAAGATTAAATTCAATTGCGGCAAAGCACCAATTCCCTGACTTCTTCCCCCCCCCTGCAAATCGCATTGTAAGCAAGGCATGGTATGAGGGCTGTCTCTTATACACATCTAGATGTGTATAAGAGACAGTGGTATGAGGGAGAGTGAGGAGCAGTTTCACAAGTAGCTAGACTGCTAGAGCCTATGGATAGCATCAGGCGGCCCAACGAAGGGCTGAAGAGCCATATCTAGCAAAGTATATTTGTTCTCAAGGATTAGATTAGCATATTGTACTCGGAAGAAAGATAGGACTAGAAGTGGGGTTTGCATTAACATGTGAAATGCTAGGATGCGAAGGGATGCTGGACTGAGTACACAGATGGGCAGTCAATCCCCTCGTCGGAGGGCAATCAATGCTGCTAGTCAGCAGCAATTTGCATGTTCTGATGACCTTCATAATGTTTAGGGACGCTGGACCCGATTTCCAGCAGGTGCTGCTCCCCACCAATAGATGTGCAATCAGACTCGTTCTCAAACACACTTTTCATGCATGTAAACAGCAACGTAGCATACTGGCAACATGCACCCACTCAAAACTCAGAGAAATGGCTTTCAGGCACGAGTTCACTCTTAATTGGCTATGGCGACTTCAGCGCCCAAACATCTCACTGTTCACATAC
>BFEA01000600.1:412774-424422 GCA_003427395.1 Chara braunii | reverse complement strand
CTCACCGCTATCCTACCGACGTTGTACTGCGGTTGCACTGCGGTTTAGTCCACCACTTGCCTCACCACTTGACCACTTGCCCACTTGCCTCACCACTTGACCACTTGCCCACTTGCCTACCTTCTAGAAGGTCTACAGCTAAGCTTCCGGAACTCACTAAGACTCCTACGCTATAGACCTACAGATCGAACCCCTGCTGCCTATGGACCTACGACAGGCCTACCAACTGCCTACGAATACACAGGTCACAGGTTCAATTCCCAGGGGCTACACAGATACTGTACTTGGGTAAGGTGAGGGCTAGGGATCGAACCCTGGGTACTGCATCCGCTACTGCTAAAGGTGAAAACCGTTTCAGATGGAGCCTCCCTGGGAAAAAAAAAAACAAAAAAAACCTGCCCATTGGTAGGGTAATGGTCCTGCGTGCTGGTCACACTGAGGTAGGATAGTGGGATAGGCGGTGCACTAGGAGTATTGACTTGAGGATGGGATGGGAGGTGGTCTCATATTCCAGGACACCCACGGCCTACTGCTCCAGGTGATCACTCTGCACTCAGTCACTTGGGCGGTGCACAGGCAGTGTCTGTATAAATCTTACCATGTGCTGTCCCAAAGGGGTTGAATCGCTTGTGTGTTATGAGAGCGCTTACCGGTGTAGGTGCACGAGGTTGCAATTGAGTTTTGAACCCGCAACCTCATACCACAATGCGCATTTCCAACTGGTGCTCTAACCACTGCGCCATGGGCCATTCGCATCTCCCTTCCTCGTCATCATTATTTTTTTCTTTTCCTCTTTTTTTAAATAACTTCGAGTCAGGGGGGGTTCAAGTAACGAGGTGATGATTCCTTCGGGACATCCGTTAAAATTGGAGCAATACAGTGAAGATTTTTTTTTTATATTGGGGTGATCACAACTGTCTATATTCTTCTCTCAACTTCTGTTTGTTTTACCTTCCACTACCGACTCCTAAGACTATCTAGAGGGGACCCCTGCAAGCATAGTTTTCCTCTCTCTGTGAAGGGGAGATTTCATCTTGCCCCTTGCCCCTAATGGTTAGGGTATAGGGTTGGGGCTGCCAGTTGGGGTCTGGCTAACACAAAGACCGAGACCCGCCAGTAGCTGTGCCTCCCTTTCTCATCGTCCCCCACCCTTCATCGAGTAGCAGCAGAAGCATGGCCCCTGTGCAAGGATTTAAAAAAAAGAAAAAAAGAAAAAAACTAACGAGGTGATATGGCCTTCACCATTTATTCTCAACTCTGCATGTAGAGGAAATGGCAGAAAACCCCTTGAAGCACTAGAGAATAACGACAATTCTACCGTCTTCACCCGAATAGAACGTACTGTCATTTTCCCTGCATCTGGACTGACAGGTGTGCCAAATACGGGCATAATGACCACTATTCGGGGGAAGACGGTAGTCTCATAGAAGATCATACAATGGAACAGCACTACTCTACTACCCCAATACCATGCTAGAGCTGTGAGAGAACACATTGGAGAGAACTGTATGTATGCTAATTAAGGGCCACATTGAAAGAAAAACACACGGGCATCTTCATAATCATTCTGAACTCTACAAAGTTAATGAATCGGCAGAGAACCAAGACAAAGTGGCGCTTAGAGTATCATAGAAGACCATACAGACAGACAGCTGATCTATTCTACTCGCTAAATATTATGATAGAGTTATGAGCATAGAAATTGGAAAGGACTGTGTGCCAGTTAAACCACCAGGACCTCTACCAGTGTGCGACCGCGGGGCGTTGGCGTTAATGTGCCGTGACTTCCTAAGGCCCGCGCCGCGACGCCAGCCGTTCAGATTTTTAATCTACGACCGGCGTCGCGGTACGGGCCTCCGGAAGTTTTGGGGAGGACAATGCGCCAGTACAACCGGTAAGTACTGGTGGTTTAAACCACCAGTACACCCGGGCCTGGAGACGCTGCACTGCGCGCCAAGCTTTTCCGAACCGCCTGCTGGCAGCTGGCAGGCGTTGTGGTCTGGTAGCCCCGAGCCGCAAAGTTTCCGGAGTAGGCGACGGACAAATTTCCGGAGTAGGCCTGGAGACGCTGCACTTTGATGTGATGAACGTGAGAGACCGAGCACATATCTGGTCTTAGCAGTTTTTTTTTTTGTTTTGTTTTTTGTTTTTTTAGCAGTTTTTCTTCAACTTCGCTCCACTGTTGTACGAGGCAGAGACCCCCCACGGGTGCTATATACACCACTGCCCAGTATTTGGCCTGATCTCCCCTACTTGCAAGTGCTTTTTAAGTTCATGGAATTGCACCCTTAGTATGGAGGGTCTGACTCTATGGACCCAAACAAACACTCCCTGGGCGGAAAGAAAGACAAAAAATATCGAATGGACCTAAACAAACACTCCCGGGACAGAAAGAAAGACGGAAAATATTGCATGGCAGCCCTTGGCCGCAAATGTGGCAGGATACATGTACTGTCACTCAAAAAGCTTATTGCCTGCTGTGTTGAACCTCTCATCAGGAGGCTCACATTCCAGCCTCATTCCGAGGGTGCACGGTCACATGTAGACCACCCTTCATGCTCACCGTGATATTGGCATCCCACTGCAGATCGCCATTTTCATTGAGAATGAGATCCTCCTTCACAACCTGGAAATCGAAATGGCGATACAGTTTGAAAAGCACAATCTTGAGTTCCAGCATGGCAAAGTTTCGTCCCATGCAAATACGGGGCCCAATACCAAAGGGAATGAATGCGTAAGGGTGCCTGGAGTTGTGCTCTTCAGATGAGGGATCGAAGCGCTCTGGCCGAAACTCCTCCGGATTGGGAAAATTCTTCGGGCAATGGTGCATTGCATGAATGGGTATCTCCACAGTTGTTCCCTTTGGAATGACCCAGTCTTCGATCTGACAGTTTTCCAAGGCCTCTCTAATGGTGGCAGCTACGGGTGGGAAGATCCTCAACACCTCATTCACCACCTGCACCAGACAGTTTCGCCAAAACAGAAGGCATTCGTTTTCAGTTGTTGCAGAATGGTTGTATACAGAAATAGCATTCAATGAGGGATGTTAATGCTGGCAGGAGATATCCAGAACTTCTTCCAGTCATATTCGTTGTATTTTATGGGATGCTGGACCCGCTTTCCAGCAGGTGTAGCTCCCCGCAAATAAATCGGAGCAACTAGAACTGGTACTAGGAGAGGATGCTTGCACCACCCCACCTAGCATTCCGGTTATGGTAAATTCCCCCCCCCCCAAAAAAAAAACACTTAGTCCTTTCTGTAGCGCACCAAACATGTTCGGAGCTTTTCCGAACGTCCGAACATGTTTGGGTGTTCGGCCGAACGCCTCCCGAACGTGTTCGGTCAAACATATTTGCATGGGTCCTGAAGACCATCTCACGCAAGTGTGTACGTGTCACGCATCATCCTTGCACACAACGATCAAGATTCTCACACATTAGACAAAGATAGATGAGAAGAGAACCGAGTTCCACTGCTTATATTATCAAAATTATGATTACAAAGAGTTTCATAGTTCCCTGAGTCCAGCGCTCAGCGGCGCAATGCAAATCCCTTGTCAACTCATCAACATAACTTCAGCACATCAGTGCTACTTCTACAGATTGTATCCAAGGCATCAAGGTGATCGCCACCCATCAGCGCCACCTCTGCAGCCCACATCCAACTCAGGTAAGTATCTTTCATAGACAAACCTTGATTGAACACTCTCTCTCTGTCTNTAGACAAACCTTGATTGAACACTCTCTCTCTGTCTCGGTCCCTTCCTCCTACGATGCATACACACTCTTCACTCACAAGGATCTACTCTGAATGCTACTCACAGCTAATTACTAACCCCCAACTCTACTACTAACTCGCTGGGCAGCTATGGCTGCATTCCTTCCAGCGCACAGTCTTGGTCTAGCGCATCTTCTCCTCCAGCGCTGCTCCTACTGACTAGCGCACAAGCACAACAGCACTTCCACGCATTGAAGCCAGTGGAGATCTGGCGAGGAATGAGGCTGGCTGCTGCCTTTGTAGTGCTGGCCTCTCCTCGTTGGGTCTGCATTTGGCTGCTTCAGGCCTTCCTTCGTCCCAGACCCTGCATTGCATGTGTCCCAGGACTGTCCCAATGAAATTTGACTGCTGCTGAGGCCTCTCGGCCTAGATTTGGATTTGGATGCCTGGATCTGGACTGTCCCTAAGACTTAGACCAGAACTGGGACTCTGCTTATTGGCTTTACTTTCGGACAGGCCCAACTTAGACGAACAGACACACTTACTGTCTGGACAGACACTCACATTGTGCGAATAGACACTTCCTTTTGCACGAACAGACAGACTGACTGCACGTACAGACATACCCTTATCTGAACAAACATGACATATGCATCTTCTGGCGAACAGGTATGTGCTTTTGCAGTGCCCTTTGCTTTAGTTTAGGATGTGTCCCTTGATAGAGAACTTTACCTTTGATCTGCTTTCACGTTTATGAGTCCTGGCGAGATACCCCTTCATGATGCTTTACTTTGACAAGGCCTGTTTCGGGTAAAAAGGCCCTTCTACTCTCGCTGGCCTAGTTTCGAAGTCCTCTGAGAATCATTTACCTATGAATGATATGAATTCCGCTTTTCCCTCTTTCATACGCAGACACAATATGAGGTTTAGAATCTAACAATTCTTCACGTGTGAACCAGCGATCTTCACTAGGATCCTGGTATGCAAACCTTACCTTATATTGACGTTGCGGTCCGCCTCTACGACTAGTATGAAAAGTACTTTCTGCAACAATTTTGTCCACATCATATTTTCCATCCATACTTGGAGGAATCGCTGATCGGCGACTTGGAAAGAGCTCATTCATTACACAAGGTAAGAGCTTGGATGCGTGGAACACTGGATAGGTACGTAAGTGCAAAGGAACTTCAATAACATACGAAGGACCATCCACATCTCCAATCACATCTAAGACTTGCCAAGGTCCTCTGTAAGCGGGTAGGAGTTTCTGAGAAATGTTCTCTTCAGGAGCGAATTCCTTAGACTTTACCCAATCTGAATCTCCTACAACAAATTGAGACGGTCGTCTATGCTTATTTGCCTGCTCAATCATCTGGTGTTGTGCTTTGATTATATTTTCCTTTACCTTCTCAATGTCTTTCTGGTACTGGATTGCGAACTCACTAGTTCCCAAAGGAAGCTTATGTACTTGATCCGAGTTCAATCGATCAATGGGTCTACGAGGACGCCACCCTAAATGTAACTCCATAGGAGTTTTACAGGTGGACAAATGCACAAAGTTGTTATAGGCACTAGCAACTTTAGGCAGATGTTCATTCCTGTCAATCTGATCAGGACGGATGTACATGCGCAAAGTTTGCTGCAAGATCTTGTTCATCTGCTCAGTCTGGCCATTAGTCTCAGGATGTCTACCTGATGACATAGTCAACTTAGATCCATATACATTCATTAGTTGTTGTCATTGTTCACTTGTGAACCTTGTATCTCTGTCACTGACAATAGTCAAGGGATGCCCAAAATCTTTTACCCAGTGGTTAAAGAACTCCCGAATTACGAAATCAGTTTAGTGAATCTATCCACTATGACCATTACTTGTGTCTTCCCGTTTCTGCTTTTTCCTTTAGTATCCATGAAGTCTATAGATACAGAGTCTCCAGGGCCCGTCGGGATAGGCAAGGGCTTAAGTAACCCAAGGGGAGATTGTGTGGTGCTCTTGTTTCTTTGGCACACTTGACAACCTTGCACATACGCGATACAATCTGCTTTCATTCGAGGCCAGGTGTAGGAACGCAATAAAGTCCCATAGGTCTTCTTCCACCCAAAATGGCCTTCGGTATCATGGCATTCCCCCACGGTCAAACTTTTGATCTCTTCATTGTTTGGTATGCACAGCCTATTATTCACATCAGTTCTTTCAAACAAAAGACCCTGAGTAACCTTGTGATCAGGAAACTCTGATGGTGTTTCTTGTACTCGCTTAATCATCGTTCCATAGACAGGATCAGAGGGATACACAATTCTAATCTTCTCTTGTAGATCGGCACAAACATCTAAATATGTCACAATGACACCGAAGAAATCAGATCTACGACTTAGTGCATCAGCAACAACGTTATACTTATCCTTTACTGGCTTTAGCTCAAAATCAAACATATCAATCTCTGCAGCCCATCTTGTTAACTTATGTGTCATTCGAGCTTGCGTTTTGAGCCAGCGAAGCGTTTCATGGTCAGAGTATACTTTAAAATGTCTCCCCAGAAGATAATGCCGCCAATGATTGAGAGCTTCGCGAAGAGCATATAACTCTCTTTCATACGTTGAGGCGGCCACTTTCTCATTAGGCAGTCGACAAGACATAAACTCCACAGGTCTGTATCCATGTCCATCGTCTTGCTGGAGTACAGCACCTATGTCATATTGACTGGCGTCAATTGTGACCACGAACGATAAGGAAGGGTCTGCCACTTTTAGAACCAGATAGTTGATCAAACACTTTTTCATACGTTTGAAGGACATCGTGCAGTGTGAATCCCACTTCCAAATTACTTCTTTCTTAAACAATCTGCGCAGGGGGGCAGCGATTATCGTAAGTGTCTTACAAACTTGCGATAATAGTTGGCTAACCAAAGGAACGACCGCAACTCGATCAAAGTGCGGGGGTTCGGCCAATCTCTGATTGCTGCTATTTTAGCATCTTCCGGTTTGACCCCATCTCCATCAATCACATGTCCCAGGTATAGAACCTGACGCTTAGCCCATTCACACTTCTTTGGGTTTATCTTGAGTTTTGCTTCTCGTAGTTTATTTAGCACAAGTTGAAGGTGCTCAGTATGTTATTTTTCATCTTTACTAAAAATCAAAATATCATCGAGATAAATAACAACAAACTTATGAAGCCATTCACGAAATAGTTCGTTCATCGTTCTTTGGAAAGTGGCAGGGGCATTCGTTAGACCAAAGGGCAAAACTACAAACTCATAATGCCCATACCTTGTTCTGAAGGCAATCTTATGTTGGTCTTCCGGCTCAACCTCAATCTGATGGTAACCGGATTTCAAATCAATCTTTGAAAATATCTTACAACCCTGCACGCGATCCAACAAATCATCTATTTGCGGTAATGGTTCGGCATTTTTCACTGTTATATCATTTACCCTCCTATAATCTATACACATGCGAACGCCGCCATCTTTCTTAGGTACAAAGAGCACAGGCGCACCATAGGGCGAGGAGCTAGGTCTTATCCATCAATTTTTCAACAACTCATCGAGTTGGGTTCGCAGCTCATCCAACTCCTGGGGCGACATACGATAGATAGGTCCCTTCGGGGGCGCGCTCCCTGGAATGATATCAACGCGGTATCGGATTGGTCTTTCTACTACACCGCTTGGGGCTTCAGCCACATCTGCGAACTCTTTTAGGATTCTCTCAATCTCTTGAGATCGGACTTCTTCCTTACTTTCTCCTTCCTTTACTGGGCGCACATATGCCACAAAGACTTGATCATACAAGTTGTATTTCTTTACATGGAGAACGAACGCTGGGCCACTCATGCAACAGTGAGCTAGGCTGCTTTCTTTTCCAGATTTGTGATAGAGACGAATTTTCTTCTTACTTCCTTGCGGACTTGGGAGCCAACATTCATGCTCTCTCAATTTCATATCCGCATTTGCAGCCTCACCGCAATCCATTCCTAGCAACACATCAAAGGGTAAGTTATCCTCCACCAAGAAGGTCAGAGAGTGGAGAACACGTTCCACCTTCCCCTCTGCCTCTAGCTGAAAGTATACTTGAACCCCCTCGACGTATCGATCCATAACCGTTTCACTGCTATCACCCAATTTACTTACAATGGGTTCATTCAACCTTTTAACCTTAAGCCCAAGACGCAGTTTTTGCAAACCTTTTTTACTAATATAACTGCGTGTAGATCCACTATCTATCATACCTCCTACTCTTACTCGATTTATTTCAAGATCTGCAATCATTAGTTGTCCTTTCTTTTTTCGCATTTCAGTCCAGGCTTGGCGACGAGCGACCAACTCATCACCCATGCCACCGAGGGATCCATCTAGAGAGATGCATACGTTTGCCACCTCTGGACAGTGCACTAGATAGGGACTGTCTTCCTCTTCAGTCTCTGCCATTGGAGCCTTCGAATGGRAGGATTCTGGTTTTTCAACATTCGAAGCTCCGGTAGAGGCAACTGACATCTCTACTGGCTGTTCCCTTTTGCCCCCCTATAGTCAGGGCAATAGGGGACAATGTGGTCGGGGTCCCGACACTTGAGGCATTGGTCTGCTTTCTTTCTTTCTTGCCAGACTTTTTCTGTTATTCCTAATTCTTTCCAAGGCTCTCCTTCGGGTAGGCCTGGATGTGGTGGGTATGGTTTGTCCCACTTGTTATACCGTGTGCCTCTTCCTCTACCCCAGGTGGAGTAAGAACCACGACCACCTTGTGAGGGACCATTTCCCCTTCCTCCCACGTAGTGGCTTCCTTCACCACCACCCCTCTGGGTGCCGAATCCTCGTCCACCACGGCCGCGACCTCTTCCTCGACCACGCCCTCTTCCTTGACGCCCTCCCCCGCGGGCTACAACGGCCGCGTAACTCCCCTCCTGAGCTACCGGTCCGCTACGTTCATCGAGACCATAATCTACTTGATCCCAAGAGATAGTCTCGGCGCCTTCTTCCTCAAAGGTTAGAAGGAGACTGTCTTTCCCAGGTATTGACCCTGAGATCGTGCGGTTTTGCCATTTCTTTCCCGCTTGCAGATCCTTCCAATAATGACAATAGTTTGCTTCGGCGAGGAAGCCGGCGTGATCTATTGCGATCTTGTCGAACTTCTCATACGTCATCCCTTCTTCTTTGACGCGGGGATAGAGTTGCGTTCTCAGGGGGTCCGGGAGTGCTCGTGCAAAGCTATTTAAGATATGGGCAGGAGTCAATCCATGATCAGGGCATTGCAACAATTCATCCATAGTTGCCTTCAAGGCGGAGGTGCTTTTCCATTTCCTATCAGGAAGGTTGAGGATTAACATTTCCGTACGTCGTGCCAAATTCTTGTCCTCAAATCTTTCTCTAACTAATTTAAGAAAGTCTTTGATTCGCGTTTGCTGCGAATACTCTACCATCGAGCTACATCCCGCCTCCTTTTGCAGCGAGATGGCGAAGCTCATAGCATCGCCTCCCATGCATGAACTTGCCATTAGCACCCTGTCCCAGTATGGGATTCGTTGCCCATTTACATAGGTTTCCACTACCGCAAAACACTCTCTTTCTTCTTTCCATTATAAGTCCACGACAGTTTTGAGTTTTATTTTACTAACTTGCCCGGTTTCCTGCGGAAGCTTCTCCTTTGGGTCCCCCCTTCTTTTCCCCTTCTTATCATCATCGCCATCGTTATCACCATCTCCTCCTTCGTCTCCGGCGCCCTTTATAATTTTTTCTACAACTTCACGAGTACAGGTCTTAGTGACATGGTCATCTAAAACTTCGATATATGTTTGAACATGATGGTCCACATCTTTAGCTGACTTTTCTAGGAAGTTATTCCAGACATTTTCGAACTTAACCGGATGCGTTTCTACTCTTTGTAGGCTCTGACGCATCAAGGCCATGTCCTGCCTTGTGTTGAGGACGGCCTCTCGGAGTAGAGCCAGTTGGTCTTCGGTTGCAGAGGGTTTTTCCTTTTGGGCTTCTAGAGCCCTTTGCAGTTTTTCCCCTTCTGCCTGAAGTCTTTTCTTTTCATCCACTTCTTGCCTTCTGGCCACTAACAGTTCACTGTTCAACTCAACCCTTTTTTCTTCCATCATCAAGTTTCGTTCGACTGTGTCAGTTATCATGGCTAACTTGGCGAGGAACACATCACGTTCTTCCTCAGACTCCTTTAGTAGTTCGCTGGAGCAATAGTATTGGTCAGCCCAATTCAATGGTTCAACGGGGAGCCGGCTTGCTGTACTACTTTCTGTTATATCTAGGCGACGACGTCTTTCCAACATTTCTCCTTCTTCCTGTTCTTCTTCTTCTTCTTCTTGTATACTTTTCAACTCTTCTTCTAACTCTTTATCCATCTTCTCTTTCATCTTCTTTCTCGCTTCTTCTTCTTTCTGCTTTTTCTTAGTTTCTCTTTCCTTCTTCTTCTCTGCCAGCCTGCGGTCAATCTCCACTTGTTCCGCAGGTGTGGGGCCTGGCTTCACTGTCCCGGATCGCATCAACATGCGGGACGTACACACACGTCCGAACCCCAATGGCAACATTAACCGAAACAGCGGCCCCAACAGGACAGAGAGGGCCAATAGGCCCTGGATGGGATAGTCATCCATGGTGAAGGTCGGCACAGGAGGCCCTCCGCCGGCTCACCACATCACTATCCCACTCTAACTTTACTGAGTGGCGAATGGAGTACTGTATTTCGTTGTTTTTTTTTCGTTGACTATCGAAGGTGCTGCGTACAACAAACAATCAATCAATCTGAAATCAATACTTGTGCAATGTATATACCTCTTTTTTTTTTCTTTTACAATGCTGTCTGGTTGTCCTGGATCAAACCTCTGCAAGGCGTTACTTGTATCTATACTTCCCTCTATGCTTGATGGTTTATCTAACTGGCTGGTTGTCTGATGCAGGTCTGGAGTACAACGCAGAAAGGTCAGATGCAGATGGTTCACTTATTCAACCAGGCAGAAATATCTTTCGGGCTTAACTGGCCCTGTCAATGCTCATCATCATGTTTGCGTTGCCTGATACTTGCAGTCTGACGTGGCATATAGCCACTTCCCACATCGATTCTTAGTCCCTGATGACGATACGCAGCCTGCCTGTCAAGAGGGGTAGGAGAGAGATTTACTCCTACTCGCAGAACACTGACCACCTAATCTAGTGTGACCAGGCCCTGGCACATTGCATTTGGACCGTCCAGACTCTGACGACTCAGACTCTGATTCACTAGGACGATCCAGATCCAGACTTCGACTACAGACCAGACCAGCAGCAGTCACCTTCAGAGGGTCAAAGAGAGAAAGGGTAGGGGACACACACATACGTGCAGGTTCAGGGAAAGGAGGTGCTTCTCTCTTCTTGAAGATACTGCCGATGATGCACCACGACGCTCCACACGCTCCAGGTAAGTAGACTTCGCCACTTCTTCTTCGGCCTGCCTCCCCCACTATCACAATACTTCTCCTCTTCCTCCCTCCTTCACTTATCCTCCATCACCACATCTTCTCGCCGGCCTTGCTCATGCCAGCGCTATGAGTGCAGCGAGCATCTGCTCCGATACCAAATTTGCATGGGTCCTGAAGACCATCTCACGCAAGTGTGTACCTGTCACGCATCATCCTTGCGCACAACAATCAAGATTCTCACACATTCGAGAAAGATAGATGAGAAGAGAACCGAGTTTCACTGCTTATATTATCAAAATTATGATTACAAAGAGTTTCATAGTTCCCTGAGTCCAGCGCTCAGCAGCGCAATGCAAATCCCTTATCAACTCATCAGCATAACTTCAGCACATCAGTGCTACTTCTACAGATTGTATCCAAGGCATCAAGGAGATCGCCACCCATCAGCGCCACCTCTGCAGCCCACATCCAACTCAGGTAAGTATCTTTCATAGACAAACCTTGATTGAACACTCTCTCTCTGTCT
>BFEA01000600.1:386553-399939 GCA_003427395.1 Chara braunii | reverse complement strand
TGTGTGTGTGTGTGTGTGTGTGTGTGTGAGCCGGGGGGAGGGGAGGGAGGATCCCTCCCCCACCAATCAATCAATCAATCAATCAATCAATCAATCAATCAATCAACCAATCAATCAATCAATCAATCAATCAATCAATAAAAAAATAATCAATCAATCGATATTTATTATTTTTTCTTTTTTTTTGTCACACATCAAAAACAACCCTCCCAAATTTTGGATTTTTTTTTTTTTTTTTTTTTTTTAAGGCCGATAGCGCGCCCGCAGCCGGCCTCCCCGGCCTCGGACTCGGCCGCAGGATCTGCGGCCGACGGTGTCACGTAGGTGTATGCGAGTGGGACGTACGAGAAGCCGCCACCAAGATCGGCGAAAGATACTACTTCCCTCTTGAAACCCGATGCTATGGATTTGTCGGTGCTGGTTTTGTTATTGTAGACACACACTTTCCGCCTTATTCGTTGCTATTGTCGTTCAATGAGTTGATTGTCATCCCATGGTCGGCAGTAGCTCCCCATTGGCATAACACTCTGTGCTGCGATTGTCGCCGCTTCGAGCTTTACCAATCGAAGGGTTTTCACTACCGAGTACGAGAGGAAGATGAGTATAAGGAAAGAGCCACTCGGTTACGACCTTCCACGTCAAATTCTGAGTTATGTAATGAGCGACGTCGGGACTTGACTTGGAAACGGGATACCAAGTATGTGCCCGCCCCCTTTCACAGGCGAAACGAAAAGCGGCGGCTCGATGGGAAGTTCACTTAGTTCAGCGATACTTTGTGGATAGAACTTCCCTGGGCCGCGCGTCCCGCGTGCGCCTTTTTCTCCCCCAAAACCCGCGCAGTAACGGACCCTCCCCCTTCTTACGAGGTCGGACCGGCACAGGGGATTTCAGTTTTGTCCGTGTCCCCACACTCAACTTTCCAAAAATCCTTGGCACACCCCATCACGCTGTTTTTCTGGGGCCCCTTCCGCAATTTAAACACTCCGAACAGAAGACAGCACAGGGCGTGAGGTTGGTATCAGAGCCGACATGTGGCGGTTCTGACGGTAGTAAGACGAGTTGGCGAGAGGAAGATCAGCTAAACAATTTAACCGTCTTAGTCCGCCCACCACTCGACAGAGGTCCGCTGAGGCTCGACCCGAAATGCCCATGGCCGATGCTAAGGGAACACCTCCCCGGGTGATGGTAAGCATCCCCGCTGCCTTCCCGTTTTATCCCAACTACACTCATCCCGAGGCATGGCTCGAAGCCGTGTAAGCTCAAGGATATGGCGCCGAGGATCTTCCCCGCATCATTACACTGTTACTACGAAACATTGCTCATGACTGGTTTAGAAGGCATAGATGGGTAGACTAGGATACATTCAAGAGGGCGTTTCTAGCAAGGTTCAACGCAGTCAGTGAAGATGTTGCGTGGTTCGTACTAAAAACCCGTCCGCAAGAACCCGGAGAGCTGCTACCTGACTTTGTGGATCGATTTTAGACCGCATTAGATAAATCAGGATGGGAAGAAAACGCTGCTCGAGATCTGTTTATCGATCATCTCCGCAATCCAGTGTTGAAAGCAAAGCTGCAGAAAAAGGTTTCTCCCAAGACGAACCAGCTACCCGTCATCATAGCTAAAGCACTTGAATTGGACCTGCTGGATATGCGCAAGTATATCAGTCAGGGGGAGGAAGACATCTCAGACACAATCCAAGATGTGGCTGCTAAGCGGCAGTCGTGGCTCAGAGCAGTGGGACGATTTTACCCCCGTCCTGATCACGACAATCAGGACGGACCCGCCCCGGATCCCTCTCCCCATCATTCCCTGCCTCTCTCGAAACCTCCTCTTCCTTCCAAGATGGCACCCGTGAATACCATAATGCCCCAAGATGCTGCATCAGTGCCAGATGATTCATACCGCTACGACTAAATAGTTTGAGTGGATGAATAATCTGATTGAGATGCAGGCTTCCCAGATGGATCGGTTGGAACAAATCATGACGAAGCTAATAAAAGTTAATTCTAGCCCTTCCCGCCCCGTTCCTGCTTCGTACCCTCTGCCGACCGCGCCTCCTGTATCTGGACTAGCTCCTCTTGCTCCCCCTCATGCCGTCAATCCAGCGGGGAGGATTGAATGTTATAACTGTAAAAAGCTTGGACACTTTGCGCGTGAATGGCCCAACCAAAACGTAATCAACTTCCGCAGGTGGCCACACCTGTGACCTTGAATCAAGGACGGGTGACCGCAGTGTTGGAAGGCGCAAGAGAAGCCTCCTCCTTCTCTACCGAACAACCGCTTTCAACCGACCCGATCGCGTCTGCTTCGGGATCATCTTCCGAAGCCGCCGATGTCATTGATCCTGTCCGAGTATCTTCACTTGGCAGGACTGACCGGAACAATCCGACCTGGCAAAGATGAGCTCGAATGTGTTGAGCGGGGACCAGAACCCGGACCACAGTTTGAAACGGGAGAAGTCCATGTCCTGCAGACGCTCAAGCAGTTGGACATTCGGGTTCCTGTCCCAGTAGAACACTAGAAGCCGCAAATGATAAACTTCTGCAGCAATGTTAGAAGAATCAAAAACGCTTCACGTATCAGCGCGTTCAGCGTATGCTAAAGAAGAAGAAAGATAACGAGGCGGAGGCAAACCCTCCCCAGCAACCGAACCTGACGTACCTAAAACGGAGCGAATCGCTGCCATCTCTTACTCGGAAAAATATCATTTTGTGCGTGTCTGATCGGTCCTATGGAAAAGTGCCGAGTGTGATTGCGAAGTCTGGGGTAAACCGTTTAATGCTCTTATTGATACTGGATCATCGGTCGTAGCCATATCCCTAGACACAATCAGAAAAACGGGCCGACTGAACTCGATCCTTCCGCTACCTAGGAAGGACAACTACGTCTCGACCGATGAAGAAGCCATGAACATAGTAGGGATCATTGAGAACGTAACTGTCAAAGTGGGTCGAGTGCATGTTATGGGTAACGCCTTAGTCATCGATGTGCACTCTTATTCGGTACTGTTGGGATTGCCCTGAGCGATGGCTGTAGGTGCGCGAATACACTTCGATTCTAAACAGCTTGTCCTTACGCACACTGAAGGAAAGTCTCAAACGCTTCCGTTGCGGGTTTCTACTCGATCACTGAAAAAGAATCTCGGTATTGTCCGGATAGGAATGATCCAGATCCCGAGCCCGGAAGATTCTCCCCCAAACGATAACGAGGAACAACACCTTGCGGGTGATGGCGAGTACGACGAACGCGATTTTGAGGAAGAGATGAACTACATGCCTAGAGGAAAAGAATAGGAACAATTAGTTCAAACGTTCGGTTGCGAGACGAAAGAGGAATTTCGAATGATCCCAGCAACCACCCGAACATTTGATTTAAGCTTAGGAAGTGGCGAGCCTAGCCATATCCTGTCGACATTATTTTCCGCATCTACAGAAAAGCGGATTCCCGCCACGTCATTCCTAGGGGAACCGATCTTGCAAATTTCAGATATGGATGACCTCTTGGAACCCCCTCGCACTTTGTACGAGGGCGTGCTTTCACTCCTAGCTAGGTATCAGCAGATGAATCAGTACCTGAATCTTTTCGTCTTTCCACCCAGATCATTACTCACGCAAGGAGCCATGATCGCCCTAATCAAGCAAGATGTAGAGGCCCCGATAGATGATGTTTTGAATCTTATGCAAGATATGGCTGAGTTAACAGGATTGGAAGTAGAGGAAAGCACCGCTGATTCTGAAACCGATGCCGAAATTAAGAAAACTGAGATGATTAGTCCGACCGAATAACAGATGATTGCCACCATCTTCTCGGTCCGGACCAGTAGCTCCATGTTCTGCAGCGTGAACGGCAGACGATTGAGGAGGATGAATTAGATCGATATGCCACTTGACATCTCTGATCAGCCCGTAATCACAATACCCAATCATGTCCCCCGAGAGATCCGAAGATCCCTGATTGATGTTTTGCATGGGTATGCTGAGGTGCGGAGTGTGCATAATAACGATATTGGATTATCCAACGTGATTGAACATGCAATCCTCACGGGGGATCATCCACCGATTAGCTGCACTCCCTATCGGTATTCGTCGGCGCAAAGATCGACCGCGTTCCAAAGGACAAAGAAGTTCGAAGCTAATGGGTGGATCGAACCCGTCATCGGACCATGGTCGTTTCCGGTGGTGATTGTCTCAAAAAGGGCAGGGGGAATTCGCATATGCATCGATTACCGAAAGTTGAATGGCATCACGATTAAGGATGTGCATCCCCTCCCCCGGATCGATGAGTTGCTGGATGCTATTGGTAGTGCTCGTTTTTTCAGCAAGTTTGATGTTCGTCATGGATTCCACCATCTCCTTGTTCGAAAAGAGGATCGCCTTAAAACGACTTTCATTCTTTTCAAAGGGACTTGGCAATGGGTTCGATGCCCGATGGGGATTTGCAATGCCCCAGCCACGTTTCAGCGTGCGATGAACATGGCTTTCCAAGACTTCGTGCGAAAAAAGCGGTTGGCGCAGAGCATAATCAATTACTGTGTGATTGTCTATATGAATGATATCCCTGTGTATTCAAGCTCCTACGAGGGGCACGTGCAGCACATCAAATGAACTTTGCACGCGTTGAAGGACGTTGGATTCAAGGTGACTGTTGAGAAGTATCAGTTTTTCCTCACCGAGATCTCCTTCCTCGGCCACGTGGTTACGGACCAAGGGTTGCAGTCGGATCCTCAGAAGGTAGCAACCGTGAAAGACGTGCCAGTACTGACGTCCGTGACACAAGTGCGTGCCTTTTTGGGTTTGGCATCGTACTATCGAAGGTTCATCAAGGGATTTGCGACGATCGCGGGACCACTCACGAATTTGCTGAAAAAAAATCAGTCGTTGATCTGGACCCCGCAATGCGATCGAGCTTTCCGAGAACTCAAGGCGGCCTTGATTTCGGCTCCGGTCCTTATAAGACCAGACCCGGAAAAACCCTTTGTCCTCATCACCGATTGGGAACCCGAGGCGATCTCGACGATCTTGGCCCAGGTAGGACCACACGGCTTTGAACACGTGGTGGAATACGCGTTCAAATCGGTGCCGGCCTGTAAGTGCAACTACTCTGCCCCGACGGGGGAATGCTACGCGGCCTTGTGGGGGATCAGTCACTTTCGAGCGTACTTATGTGGCCGGAAGTTCACGTTGGTGACCGATCACGATCCGTTGTTGGCATTGAAGAAGTCCAAGGATTACTCGGGTATGATCGGGCGATGATGGGCTACCATGTTGCAAAGCATGGACTTTGACATCCGTCATCGAAAGCACGAGAGACACGACAACACGGACGTGCTAACACGACTGCCCCGCCCCGACAAGGTACACAGGAGTGAGGAAGTGATCCCGTGGCGCGACCCGGAGCCGAAGAACAAGCCTCAGTATGAACAAGTGGAGATCCTGCCGAAGGGCCAAGTGGACACGTGCACCCAATCTCGTCTCTCTCTCCCTTTTTTTTTTTCTCTCTCTTGGAACAATGGAAACACCACCTTCTTCTGCCTCTCCCACCTATTCCGCTCCCCTCGCTCATTTTGACTTTCTCGCCAATCTCCCCAACAAATTCTGTTATTTTTGCATGTGTATTGCCCGAGTTTATGGGGTAGACTGCTATCCCTTCGAGTCTGGATTCACTGACTGGGTAGAATGTGCCACGTGTGTTAATCGCGCACATGGTGCGTGTGTTCGATACAGAACGAGCAGTAAGGAATGGAGATGGCCCCTGTGTAGAACGGACAAACTTCCTACGGAAGTTCGATTCGAGGCCGCCTGAATAGACGGCCCCAAATACGACGAAAAATACCGACGGGCGGAAGTATGGACGGATAAAATATTATTAGCTAAATTAGCTGGCCAACCATTGGACCATCTCACTAAGCATGACAAGCGTCGAGCCACCGAGAGGTCCCAAGACTATCGATGGATCAACATTCATTTGGAAAAGCGTAAAACAGACGGATCGGGATTATGGTTGACGGTTCCCTACCCATTGCAGAGACATGAATGGACTAGATCGACGCACGAGGAACAGGCCGCTCATTTCGCAATACGTGTCATTGAAGCAACTATGGATCAAAATTGATGGCTCTGGTCTAATATCCCGGATGATGTAAAGCACGTGGTTGCCAACTGTCTAGTCTGTGCGGTCGACCGTGCACCCATTCGTGGGCCAAATACGATAGTCCCGAACGAGGTAGAACGCCCTTTCCAGCGAGTCAGTATGGACAAGACAGATATCGACGTGCCACCTGGCCCCAACCATTGTGAATATTCCATTCTTTTGGTGTTAATTGACCATTTCTCGAAAGATATCGAAGTCTACCCTTGTAAGACCCGTAAAGCCTCAGATATAGCTACATACATCGATCGATTCCTCAATACTCATCTAGATACAAAGAAATTCTAACCGATAATGGGTCCGAATTCAAAGCTGAGGTAAAGGAATTACTGATGCATCGTGGCGTTACTCTCCGACACACCGCTCCCCATGTCTCCCAGTCGAACAGGTTGGCAGAGAATGCAAACCGAATGATTAAGACTGCTCTCCACAAGAATTAACCGGCTAATGACACGCGTCCTTGGCCCAAGATTGTCTACCAAATCATCGAGCGACCCCTCATGAGTCCACGGGGTTCACCCCCTTTCAGGTTCGGACCAATAGCGTTACATGTGTCGATAATCGGGGTATCTCAGAAATTGCCGAAAAAGGGGGCAGGGACACTCGTGCTGCCCTTAAGGCCAAAGCCAAGCGGTATGTGGATTTAATGGAAAGGGTCATCCCTAAGCTAGCCCAGAAAAGACAGAAAATGACTAAACTGGCCCACGGTAGACAGGTCCATAGCTACGAGGCTCGGAACGGGAATGCAGGCCTGCAACACCAATATAAGCTAGGGGACCTGGTGCAGGTACCGCAAATGTGCACGTGACTGCAAACTCGCTCTCAAATTCTCAAGTTGTTTTTGCGTCGTAGAACTCGGTCCAAACGGAGCCAACACGATGCGCATCGCGCCTGAGGCCAGCGCCAGCCACATCTCTCTTCCCATTGTCCGCCATACCTCCTACCTTCGTCCCCTCCCTCCTTCTGAGAACCCTAATCCCTCTTCCTCTTCTTCCTCCAGCGCAGACGAAGAATTTTCTTCCCTTCCTTCGTCTAACTCTACCTTCCCTTCACCTTCGCCATGAGTTTTGTCATTCCGGCTCTTCCACCCCAGCTTCTTCAACCCCGAGCCTCGCTGCAATTTCGCTAAGTCGCGCGCCCTCGTCTCAGTCTTGACCTTCTCCGATTTGCGCAACTCTTCAGTCACGGGGCCAGGTGCGCCACCGTAAAGATAATAATATCCACCAATCCAAGTTCAACAATCATCTTGGCAGAAGCGTCAGGGTTGCAACGCTTCTCACGGCCTACTCAGAGCGACGTGACGGTAATCGTGGCTTTCAGTGGCGATCTGTGTACCATTGACGTGCAGCGGCGCGATGCAGTGGTAACTAGTCTTTACGAGTGGGGGCAGGCCTTGGTGGCTGATTGGCGGCAGTGACTGGCTCAACCAGGGCGACAAGTGGTGGGGACTGAGTGTATTGATACCTTCTCTCTTTGAACCAGCGCCACTGATCGCCCCACTCGCCCGCTTCCCCATCTTCATCCCTACCCCGAACGCCGATGAATCACTTCTCTACCTTCTCTCTCCCCTCAGACCTTCCAACCATCTGGCCATCTTGGGCCGATCCCCTTCTCACTCTGGAAATTCGTCCCGCTTCGATCCCTCCATTCAGCCCAGTCTTCATCCATAAGTGGACTGAATTCGCGGCCGTCAGTGTGTGTATGCTCACGGTGAAGTGCCACTAGTCACGATATTACAGTAATCGGGAGTTGGAGCACTATAACGAGATATCGCTAGTGCTGGCACAGTTGTGGCCAAAGGAGGCGGCAACCGATGGCACATTGGTGGGACTTCTATGCGGAGAAATCGCTAAGGCTGGCCCAGTGACCGTCGCCTACGAACTTCTCACGTTTTTGTCTCAACTCGTTGACGATCTGTCGACAGACATCATCTTTTTCAATCCGAGCGATCCAAGCCAGGCTGAACCCGTGATTTTGGAGAGGAAGTTGGCGCCAACTATAATCTGGGCGAACTGCACAGAGGACTTCGGTCAGTACTTGAGCGATCACGACCCCACGGCTTGGTGCTTTCTGGACCTGAATGAGCTCGTGCCGGATAACTCCGACTTTGACGAGTTCTGGAAGGCTCATCAGGAGAACGGGGAAGTACCATCGAACGATGGCCCAAGACGCATAGCCATCGAAGGGCTATCAGAAGAAGAAGAATCGGAAGCCTGGTCAACTTCGAAAGAGGAAGAAGAGGCGTCCGCACCTGAGCCCCGGGAGGCTCCTCCAGCTCGAGCGTTACCTGATATTCGGGGAGGATTTGCTTTGAATCCCGAAGTTCCCTCGGACGCCGCCATTTGACACAATGGCGCAGCAACCTCCCGCCGGCGCCGCCGTTCCCGCTCACGATCTCCCTCGTCCGCCCCCTCTGCGCTTCTTTCCCGTCCTCGTCCCGTTTTCCACCACCCCCTTAATTACCTCTCTTTCTCCCCTCTCCCCCACATTGAATTCCCCCTAAATTACAGTATCTTCGCTAACCAACTATTTTGTCATCATTTTGCCGCACGACTTTTATGTACAGTCTTTCCCCATCGTTCTCCCTCCTTCCCTCTCAACATCCTCCTTTTTAGCGTCGCATGGAGGCAATACAGCTATATGAAGTTGTATTGTATTATCTCCGGAACCTTTTCCGCTATGGAAGATTATGAGTGCCTACGGCACAATATCCTCTGTATCATCCCCTATTTATACCCCGACTATATCCTATCCCTCTCCCGACCCAATCATCGATTCCCTCGCACGCACCGGATCGTCCACTTCGTCGAACTCGGTGATGAAGTTGCGGATTACTTCCCTCCGCTCCCACTCGAATGGTCGCGGCCCCTCCACAACCGTCTCCTTGTCGACTACCGCCGGGCGAACTTCCAGTGATACAGCCGCACCTGTGAAGGACGCGGTGGACCATGATGGCGTCACCTGGAGTCGGCGAGTGGCTCGTGACAAGACTGGACACGAGGGGTCCTAGCAGCACAAGCTAGCAGACTCTCGAAGATATTACAATTGAAGTTAGCATCAACATAAACTCTGGCTCAATCATATGTGCTAATGAAGACGATCTTCCTCCTGATACGCTGGGTTCCTCATTCATCCTCTCGCCCCCTTTCTTCCTCCTCCGCCATGTAAACCAACTTTTCTGCATGCAATCAGGAGATCGCATAATTTTGGAACCCCCAGAGTGTCACATATGTGACGAACCAGCTTCTGAGCCTGCGTCATTTTTCGGACCCCTTCTCTCTCTTTTTCTTTTCGAATTTTGCTCGGCCCAACAAGGTCCCTCTCTGTTTTTAATTAAAGATGCCTTGCTGAGATCCGTGCTGATTCTTGAAATTTTGTTTTCATAATTTGCAAAATGCATGAGAATTGTACGTGCTTTAGTAAGCGCGCTAGGGATTTGGCCCGACAGTTAGAAATTCTGAAATAAACGGAACCCGACGTGTCTTTTTTGTGCATAAATGTTCTCGATTACTTCGTGGAAAACTTTGGGAATTTGGTGGGAATACGAATGGATGTAGGACTTCCTTTTTCGCGCCTACTTTGCGCGCAGATATGGTGATTTCAATTTTTGAATTAGCATAAGACCTAGGAACCTGTAACTGTTTCAGTGCCTCTTTTTGCATTTGAGATCGGGGCCATGCAAGTGAGCTTCCCCCTTTCTGCTTCCCTCGCCATCTTCGACGCTCCCTTCACGCCCGCGCTCACTCTTCTGCCGTAACCGTTTTTCCCTCTCTCTCTCTCTCTATTTCTCTCCCCGTGCGTCTTTTCTCTTTCTTGATCATCTAAATCTTGGATCCATTTCGCGCTATCCTGCGCACCCTTCTTTCTCCCACTCTGAGTCCTACGCCCAAGAGCCCGGTCGATCCTCTCTTCACTCCGCCTAGCCAAGGAGAGGCCCCATGTAAGGAGAAACTCCTATTACGCGACGACTCTGACTGGTTGTGATATGACTCAGTAGGATTGACATGGCTTTCACCGGACGATTATCAATAAGTCCCTTCCCTGACTCAACCTTCACCCTCCCTCGCACCTACCTCCCTTCCCGCAACTATAAATTCCGCAAGTGCGTCCGCAAATCTCTCTCTCAACTCGTCTGCCATCTTCCGGGAAGCAGTGGCTAGATGGTATGTATGGATTGCCAGTCGAAAAGTCCCGACGAGCCGACTGTAGCCTGGCCGGCGGTGCGCCTGATCGACACGACGGACTGTGGGATCCGGGCAGGCCCTGTCGAGACTAAGTCGGCGGGGTGACGATCGCAGTGGTGGAAAGTGGCACGTGATGGCTAGGGTCGTCAATGCATGCATGGGGATAGTGATCGGAGTTGAATGGATGAATAGACCGGGGCCATAGTGGAACTTCACGGCGGATGCGCCCCCTGTCTCGAATCTATTCCTTGGAGTGAGTTCGGTCTGGTGGCAGTTAAGCCGAAAACTCTTCTTCATCGCCGAATCTTTGTGTAATTTTCATCTATCTTGTATGCTCCGCGTCTTTCCCTCCCTACCTTCTTTCTCTCTGTGACATGAACGATTATGAATTTGTTGATCTATTGCACACAAGGGATGAGATGATTGTTCTGACTACCGCCTAATCAGTCGTGGGGTAGGGGTGCAGACCACACAGAGAACTCAGTGTTGTGTGGCTTCCATTTTCGCACCTTCCTTGATGAATGTCTGTGAGAAGTGAATGAGAATGCTTGAATGATGTCATGACGAGACGATTGCCTGGTAGACGTGTCTCCGACTAAGTCGTAGGATCGTTGTGATTAATATGTAGGATGCATGTTGGATAAGATTTCACTATTGCCATGTGGACCGATTGTCCCGAGTCGACTGGGCGCCGGCCTCCCGCATCCCCGCCATGCCCCTTCCCGTATAACGAGAAGAGGACACGTGTATGCGAGTGGGACGTACGAGAAACTGCCGCCAAGATCGGCGGGAGATACTACTTTCCTCGTAAAACCCGATGCTCTGGATTTGTCGGTGCTGGTTTTGTTATTGTAGACATACACTTTTCGCCTTATTCGTTGCTATTGTCGTTTAATGAGTTGATCGTCATGCCGTGGTCGGCAGTAGCTCCCCATTGACCTAACACTCTGTGCAGCGATTGTCGTCGCTTCAAGCGTTACCAATCAAAAGGCTTTCACTACCGAGTACGAGAGGAAGATCACTCGGTTATGGCCTTCCACGTCAGATTCAGAGTTTTGTAATGAGCGACGTCGGGACTTGACCCGGAAACGGGACACGAAGAATGTGCCCGCCCCCTTTTAGGTGAAACGAAAAGCGGCGGCTCGATGGAAAGTTCAGCGATACTTTTTGGATTGAACTTCCCTGAGCCGCGCGTCCCGCCCGCGCCATTTCCTCTCCCAAAACCCGTGCAATGACGGACCCTCCGCCTTCTTACTAGGTCGGACCGGCACATGGCATTTCGGTTCTGTCCGTGTCCCCACACTCAACTTCCCAAAAATCCTTGGCACACCCCATCTCGCTGTCCTTTTTTTTTTTTTTTTTTTTTTTTTTTAAAACCGCTCCATCTATTGGTGGGGAGCAACACCTGCTGGAAACTGGGTTCAACGTCCCTTTAAATATATGAAAGAGCAACATGTGCTGGAAACCGGGTCCAGCGTCCCTTGAGTATATGAATGATATAAAGGATTGGTGTGCCTGAATCATAAAGTTAAGGTGAGTTGTGCCTCTTCACCCCAATAGGGCGCCAGATCTAACAATCATCATTTTAGCACTACTTTCATTTTATCTATTTATCTTTACAACCATTTGAAATCTAAATACCATATTTTCCTACCATTCATCCTCATTCATACCCAAACTAGGCTCTTGGGACAAGACTTAGAGCCGAGGGAGGAAAGGGATCTGGGAAATCTGACATTGCCTTTAACGGGATTGCTGGGTTAATCATATTCCAATCCTTAAAAACAAGCTTATAGTCCCTATTCAGATTATCCTCTACTCCTCTCCTTGCCCCTTCCCATTCAACCTTACCCATCTTCCCTCCCTGGGTTCTTCCTAGCCAACATTGGTTGAATCGTTGAATATGTTGGCAGATTTCTTTTCCTTGAGGATAAAAATTGTATTTTTTCTTTAACTTGTACCCATTTTATATTGATATCTGTTTTTATTTGTTGCTTGACCATATCAGTAAATTCTGGTCCTTCTAGTCTCACTCCTTCTATTTCATACGTATATCTTCTTAATCATATTGCCCATAATACCGCTCTCCTTCCTAGTTTATACAAATTTTGTGAGAATTCATCAATACAATCAGGAGCTCAAGTTTCAAGAAGGATAGCTCTCCAGTCCCATGGCCATTGAATTTTTGTTTCCAAATTAAACCAAATACGATCCCACCACCTCCATAGCCAGATTTTCCCAGGACATTGTAAGAATATATGCTCAATTGTTTTTTGTATTAACTTAGAAGGGAACGCAGATTTACAACTTTTACACCAGGGGAGCGCTTTCCCTCTCTGTTCTAATGTTGTCCTAACTATTAGTCAGTCATTCGTAGGAAGACAACTATGTTCTATTTGTCATTGTAGTGAAGCCACTTTTGCAGGTTTAATTTTAGTCTAACTTAACCATTTTACTTTCCTTAATAATTCCTTATTAGTATTGAGATGCTTCATCTATCTTTCCTCTATCTTGTCTGTTAAAAAAAAAATTGGTCTGAGCATCTTATAAGTGGATTTCACTGACAAATTGTGAAGAGCACATGAATACATTCTTCCTTTCTTTCCTGTATTAGTCAATTTCCAGTTGATAGGATCAAAGGGCAGATGATTTATGGGTGTATCAGGTTTAAAAGTTATCCATTTATTTTTTACCATTATTACTCTTATCTTGAATATTTGATCTTTTGTACTTCTCTTAATATTATTCTGGTCCTTTATTATAATCATTTGATTGCTATCCATTTCATAGGTTGTGTGTCCATTCAACTCGCAACGAGATTTATTCAACTCCGTTGAAACCGTTGAACGGCCATGAGGCCCGAGTTGAATCCCCGTTGAACGGTACAACGGGGGCTTCCCGTTGAAATCCGATCAACGGGTCGTGCCCAATGGGCCTCGGACACGTGGCAGGACACGCGTGGAAAACAAAAAAGTGAAAAAAAAAAGTACAAAAACTACCCTGTGTGTGTGTATGTGTGTGTGTGTGTGTGTGTGTATGTGTGTGTGTGTGTGTG
>BFEA01000600.1:357138-373364 GCA_003427395.1 Chara braunii | reverse complement strand
CTGCTCGTCATCGTTATCCCCCTTTTTCTCTCTCCTTCGACATAGCTCTCTCTCTCTCTCTCTCTCTCTCTCACACACACACACACACACACACACACACACACACACACACATACACAGGTGGTGAGCAGATAACCCCCCCCCAAAAAAAAGGATGAGGCCAGCAGGGAAGGATGACAAACGGGCCGGCACCCCCTGGAGTGATGGACCAAGGTAAGCAGGTCCCCTATGAGGAAAACTCGAGTCCGTAAGTACCAACGGCCCCTGTGATATCTGAGAGCCAAAGTAAACTAGACAAAATCCAATGATCTAATTTGGCCCTGATTCTTAGCGCAGGCATTGGGATCGGATCAGGAAACCGGACCTTTACATCCACTTCCTTTTTTCGAAAATAGTTGATCCTCGAACCGGGAACCTATCGATTGACTCTGAGTTATGGGGGGGCTTTCCCACAGTCCCGCCCGTCAGTACCCCCCAGTGGGATAACAATAGTTTGTCCTCTTCTCAATGCCACCCTCCACTGGGATGGTGGGTGCTACCTGACACTACACGACACTGATACCACTGGAATAAGCACCGGTAGTACCATGGTATTCAGGGTCCATCGTCAATCTCCAGGATGTAGCAGGACAAGGGTCGGTCTAGATTCCTTTGGATCTTGACGAACTTACCACACGCCAGCGGTTTCTATCAGTGGCAGGAGATACTTGGGGCTCTGTTTTCAGGGTTTGTCCGATTGTCCTATGGATTCCTTTCTTTTTTCTTTTCTCCTTCCCCCCTTTTTTTTCCTAATTGGCCGGCATCAAGTATATATATAGAATACTATTCCTGGATGTGTCATGAGTATACCGTTTTGACCACCTGAGTTTGATTACTGAGAATCGGAGCCTGGTTAGCGAGCAGGATCTTCGGCTATGGCGGACTGGGATTTCACGACTGGAGCGGAGGAAGACCTACCATTCACGCCGGAGCCCGAGGAGGAAATCGCGGTGGAAGAAGTGGTATACGGTCCGGAATTTCCTCTCTCTGTGTATGCAGATGGGATTTGGCTGCCTGTATTGGTCTATGTATGGATGTGGTTGTTTTGCAAGAACATAACCCCTCTGATGAGCCAGTTGAGTGGCAACGGCGAAAAAGCTTTTAGGGGAGCCACATCCCTCCTGCGGCGTTGTTCTATCCATGAAGATCGATCGAGCCCCCATATTTCTTTCCCCGGACGTTCCGCTGAGTCGGATTTCACTACTCGCTGACTAGGCATTCGTGGAGTATTGAGCAAAAAATTGGCATCATCGTTGGCTATGAACCCTTGGTTATTTACGCGACTGGTACTGGTTGGACACTCCCGAAATCGGAATGTCTGTCTTCTGATTGTCTTTCTGATTGGATTGCCTGGTTTTTTGCCGCGACTCCTCCCTCTCATAAACCGGTCTCCTTATGAGCAATGTTTCGTGCATACTTCGATCCCACCCCGTGATTGGTCTACGGGACTCGATCGCTCCCTTACCCCCTCTCTACTACACCCAGCTCCTATCAATGGAATTCTTGTGTGATGACTTGATTCCCGGAAGCACCATTCCTCTTTATGCTGCTGTAAACATTACAATCTATGTTGCATATTGAATTCTCTTTCTGGAGGATTTAAGTCTCCCTGATCCGACCCTTATCCTGGTCGACCTTCTTACCTAACTCTATCCATCGCATCCCTAAACCCCTTGTGCGATGGGATGCGCAGGGTGCCAATCAGCCTCCACGTCCACCTGTCTCTCTCATAGACCGGCCTCCTTATGAGCAATGTTTTGTGCATACTTCGATCCCACCCCGTGATTGGTCTACGGGACTCGATCGCTCCCTTACCCCCTCTCTACTACACCCCAACTCCTATCAATGGAATTCCTGTGTGATGACTTGATTCCCGGAAGCACCATTCCTCTTTATGCTGCTGTAAACATTACAATCTATGTTGCATATTGAATTCTTTTTCTGGAGGATTTAAGTCTCCCTGATCCGACCCTTATCCTGGTCGACCTTCTTACCTAACTCTATCCATCGCATCCCTAAACCCCTTGTGCGATGGGATGTGCAGGGTGCCAATCAGCCTCCACCTCCACCTGATGGATGGACTGTGGTTCCTGATTGCTGCCTTGCCACCCCGCTATACCCCTAGCTGCTTGACTCATCTCCACCTGGGATCTTATTGGATGCTGCTTTTGCCTTCTTACTCTCGTTTTTTTTTTTTTTTTTTTTTTTTTTTGAATGACGTATTTATACCGTATGGACACTATTGCCATCTTGCCATTTCTGCATAAGGGGACATCGGGCAGGGTGGCGGCTGAGACGGTATAATTCAGACATGGCCGGACGTGGCGTACCACCATATTGGTGGAGTGCATGACGGAAACGTCATGGGATTTTCTGAGACACACACACACACACACACACGTGGCAGTGTATATTTCCATGTTCCAGCGGTAGATTCATTCGATTTTGCTCATCCTATCGATGGAAGTACCATGAGGTCAGCCGCGAGGTTGGAGACTTACCTGTTTTTTTTCTCTCTCTCTCTCTCTCTCTCTCTCTCTCTCTCTCTCTCTCTCTCTCTCTCTCTCCATGCACACCGGGATTTCTTTTCAATGCAGTTCCTTAGTCCCTCCTCCCTCGTCTTTCCTACTTCATCCCTCTTCCCTCGTCTCTCCTACTTCATCCGTCCTCCATCTTCTTTCTGCATTTTTTTATTCCGAAGTCCGATTGGCAACAAATACCCTCCCCATTTGCCGTGTGCTCCTCCCTTGTCATCGGTGTGCTACTCCCTAATCCATTCCCCACCTCGCCTATTCCCTCCCTCCCTTCTCCCTTCTCGTCATGCTTGTTTTCGTTCTTCACTTCCCCCCTCCCTCATCTTTCCAGCATCCCTCGTCGGTCCATCTTCCATCTCCTTTTTTGTTCGTCGGTCGATCTTCCATCAGGCTGTAATCACGGATTCGCTTTCTGTTGGAGTGAGCACCTTCATCGGGTGGTCTCTGGTGAAATAATATCATATTATATCATGATAGTATTTAATATATTATGGACTCTTACTGTATTACGGAGAGGAAAAAAAAATATCCATGCATTCTCGCGTGCACGCACATGCACGCCCCAGCGTACTGGCGCACTGCGAACTGTAGTGTCGCGCACCGCATCGCGCATTGCGCACTGCGCAACAATGCGCAAGCATCGCGCATGAGTGCGCGCACAGCTGAGGGGCGCACGGCGCATCGCGCACCACATCGATGCGCCGCAAGTATGTTATTATCCCTTTTGTCTAATTTTCAGGGAGTCGCTTTCCCTATAATATCCGATTGTAAATTTATAGGATGAATGGGCCCATGGAGTCCCAAGTAGCTGTGTACAGTTCTATTGGCAATGCGTCCAGTCCTGGGCACTTTCCGAGGGCCATCTGTCCCGTTGCGAATCTGAGTTCTTCGAGAGTGAGCAGTCTATCTAGATCAAATCGTGACTGCTGTGAGAGGCTTATGGTTGAGCGATTATGAAAGTTTGAGTTGCTAGACAAGTTTGTGCCAAAGCTGGCCTCGGGACAGCGTGTCGTGAGGATATCCTTGAAGATTTTTACAGTGTAGGCGCACATCTCCATTGTAGATGTGGCCACCGGCCTATGTTCGTTAAACGGGTGTGCTAGTTCTCACATTATCGGTCTTGTATTTTTCTTAAGGAGAGATCTGAATGTCAGTTTTGTCATTCTGTCAAATCCTAAATACCTCTGATTTATAGCCAGTCCATCCATTTGCGAGGCCACTGCCATCGATAAGCCCCATAAGGCCCCATTTTGCAGCCCGTCGACCGCCCTAAGTGAAGGTAGGCTCGACGAGGCCCTCAGGGCCCTATTTTGGCCGCCAAGGCCAAACACAGGCCAAAGGCAGTTGGGCTCATGCAACCACCTCAGGCCCAGGGCCTGTTTTCGTTCGTGACTGGGCCTCAGGCTACCGGGGTCTACTGGAAGCTTCCTGGGACTGGACACAGGCAGGCCACTTCGATATAGGAAAGGGCCTGCCTCCTCATTCGGTATTCGGGTGCTGGCTGCATGCTGCGCAAGCGCTGCTGCGCTATTTGCTGGCTGGCGCCTACACTCTCACGGGCGAGCAGGGAAGGAGCACGCAACCATAGCCGAGCTGCGTTGCTGTAAGCTGGGTGAGACGCAGAGTGGTCCTTGGGTGCGAGTGGCATCTGTGAGGTGTGAAACGAGGTTGTGAGTGTAGCGTGAGACATACCTGGTGCTGGAAGCTCGCGACATTGTTCGCTGTATGCCCGTACTTCGGAAAACTTTTGTCGTCAACATTCGACATTGTAGTATAGGCTAGATAGGATCTGCCACATGTAGTCTGGGCGCCGAGCGCCGGATAGGATATCAACGTTGGTTCTTCGTTGATGATGATGGGACTATTTCAGCATTGTCAATTATGAACTCTCGGTGTGTTCTTATTTGGTGAATCTCGTGATGCAATTCTGCTGTTGGTTCGAGTCTCGACTATCTGGACTCGTATGTATGATGCTGTTTAATTGCTGAAGTTCGCTATTGCTCATCTTCCTTGCAATTTGGTATCGGAGCTGTGGTACATTTGCGCTCATCTGGCGCTTGTCTTCTGCCTGGTACGGTACATACATGCGGTGTGCTTGGCGAGTTTGGTCGTAAGTGGTGTGTAGTGAGGAGGGCGGAGACGAGTGTAGTGGCGACCCAGGAGGTGAGGGGATCGCCAGGAAGGCTAYGTGGGGKTAATGTGGTCTGGRCAGTGTGATGAGAACTATCTAATGTGCGATTGATGCTGAGGTGGAACAACGAGATAATGCTGGTTGTGCCGATGCAGTGACTGGTCATCGCAATTGCCATTTGGTCATCTGGTGAGATTATCTCTATGGGTCATCGCAATTGCCATTTGGTCATCTGGTGAGATTATCTCTATGGTTGGGGGCAACTATTTGAGGTACATTGCTCTTAACCTTATCTACCCTCTCCAACACTTCTTACCGTGAGGTTGTGTGTTCCTTTTTGAGAGTCCTCTCATTGTGAGGTGTCGAGTGCGCTCAACCTTGAGAGTCGATAATGTTCACGTGGAGCATCTGGGAGAAGATGGGCGGAGCATTCTGAAGGGCCCTGGATGAAGCACTGGGTCACGGTCACCATGCCAACCCACAGGGAGTAGAGCCCGCATGCCTTGCTGCTTGTCCTTTGTTCGGCTTGCGGCGCTGTTAGATGGGTACTGAAGGGCAGGCCAGCCTTACGGGAGATGAGACCGGGCGTCTTTAAATAAGCACCGGAAGGGGAACCATTGGCTGTGATCGTCGTCCGGCTGCGACGTAAAAGAATTCCTGGAGTCACTTGGGGGCGGACATTAAATTGCCTCTGGATCAGCCAATGGTTGTAAGGCTCGCTGCATGCGAGGATAATCCAGTGCAGGGCTGGCCAGCTCAGCAGATACTCGGGGCACAGGGGTGGGCCAAACACACACCTTTAGACATGCAACGTCTCCGGATTGCTTAGGGACGCTGACGTCAAGTGATACCCAGGGGAACTAAGGGAGGGGCGAATTCCAGGTGATAACTTCGAGAAAATTCCATGCTGTCCTATCCACACAAATAATTTTATTTTTACGTTTTGATTAGTTAGGTGTACAATCATTGACATCTGACAGACAACATTAGTTAGAACTGTTATTTGTTCCTTGTGCTTCTGTTTGTGGACTAATCAGGCTAAAAATAGTTTCGTTTTTAGGAATCTGACTTACCTGTTGACCTCAAGTGATATCTATTTCGAAATAGCAACCAATTATTTTGTTGGTCTGTGCACTACGCTGCGGTAGGCATTCAGTGTGCATTAGTGCAGACTGTGAACAGGTCTGTAGCTTATGAGCGATAGGGAGGAACAACAACCGGATGACCGAATCTTACGATCAGCAAGGCGCCCTGTAGCCCACTTGGCATTAGGACCAGAGCCCAGAGGGCGACAGTCATCTGTTCCGCCAGCTTAGGGAAAGGCAGCAACAGCAGAGGAGGGCTAGAGCAGCGGAGGCTAGCTGGGCACTTGTGAGTGAGGCCGCAACTTCGGAAGCCATGTCTACCTCAACAATGCAGACTTCTCAAGCCGGTAGTTCAGGGTCTGTCGGGTCAACGGTCGCACAGACCCAGGTACAGTCCACTGGTGTAATCGCAAGCCAGCCATTGGTGTTGACCCCTGATGAGATTGCCATACAGGAGGCAGTCCTCCAGGAGGCACAACTACAGAATGCTTTAGGAAAGATAAAAGTGGAGAAAGAAAAGATGATTAGAAGAAGAGTCAGGATGCAACGTAGACAAGCGGACGTTAGTGAGTTAGAGGAGATGGACCTGACGAACGTAACGGATGATGTGAGGATAATCCGGTCTGTCCTCCTGAATGTAGTAGAGGTGTAGGACCAGCAAACAACCATCCTTTAGGATATCCAGCAAAGTCTGGCCCTGTTGGTTGGGCGAGCGCAAACAACATCGCCGATGTCTGGGCCTGGTGCCTGGCCCGTTGTACATCCTCCTCCTTATGTCCCACCGGTGACTGGGGTATCCCCATATGTAGCTCCATCATCGATAGCGATCATTTCCCTGGGCATGCCGCTGTCAGGAGGGGTATCAGCAGGGACTAGTTTGCAGGTTCTTGTACAGACAGTGTACACCCAAACTCCGTTGCAGGTTGCAGTCACCACGCAGCCTGCTGTCTCGCAACCTGTGCAGCCGCAGGGCACACAGCCCCAGCAGCTAGCTCAGCAACCTGTGTCACAGGGTGCACAGGCCACCGTGATGCAGGGACCGGGACAAACACAGTGGATTCCAAAGACGGCCATCGCCACTCCGAAACCCTTCACAGGGGACGAGAGAGGCGAAGACCTCGACACATGGTTGAGGTCAGACTGGTCAGTGCCAGTCTATGTTAGGTGCAAACTTACCTTGCCGCACGAAGAAGTGCTTGTGGCTGCCTCCTACTTAGATGGTAGTGCAGCAAGATGTTTGAGCGGTTTAGTGCAGCTCCAGGGGTATGGTCATGACTTCCGCGCTTGGGCGGTCACCCCCAAATTGGAGGACTTCCTGAAGATGGTGGAGGAAAGGTGGCATGATCCTCAGGAGGCCCAAAGGGCCACTGATGCGATCCTGACACTGCACACGGGGCAGTTCAAGTCAGTAAGGGAAGCCACCGAGGTTGTTGAGCGTCTGATCTGTGTCCCAGCGGTGCGTTATGACCCCCAGGTCTTACTTACCTCATACCTGAGATGCTTCTCATTGCCTATCAGGAACCAGTTGGCAAGGGAGGCCAACATCAATATGCACAACTTTCCTTCGTTCAGCAAGATGGCCCTAGACCTTGAGGCTAAGATAGGGCATGGACAGGCACCCACTACGGATGGGAGGAAGAAGACACTGCCTCCCAACTAGAAGGCGAAGGGTCGCTTAATGTTCGTCGATAACGACGGTTCTACTATCGAAGTAAACGAACACTTCCAGGAAGGAGTAGGCTTCAGAGGCGGGCAGTGTAGAAGCTTCAGAGGGCGGAGTAGTCGCTGCCGTAGCACAAAAAGGAAAGGCGACTGGTAGACGCCGTGGAGGTTCCCGGTCAAGGAGTCAAGTTGACCCGAATGCTCCTCCATGGGAGAAAGCGGGTCTTACAAGGGATGTGTGGAGAGATCGTTACTCACGACAGACCTGTATTCGTTGTGGCCAATATGGTCATAGCCAGTACAAGTGCCGCAATAAGAAAATAACTGAAAAGATCCCGCCTACGATGGGGCAAGTGTTGGGATCCTCTCATCCCGTTGGTAGCAATGTTGCCAGTACGTTAGGCAGTGCTCCGGGAAACACATCGGGCCAGTAGGAATAGTAGTTGTTCCTGCTAGGGTCGAGGTGGTGGAGACACCCTCACCACCTCGAGAGATGGCCCAAGCTCCTAACTCCAGTGTCGTCCTGCAAACACATTCAGACCCATCAAGCCTCTGTTCGATGAATGTGTTTGAGTCCTTAGAGGAGCTAGAGGTAGAGTGGTCTAGATCGGACCCGCTAGCTTCTTGGACGGCCCTAGTCAAAGCCCCTAAGGGTGAGATGTTCGTCAGCGAGGTTGTCATTGGCGGCCGCAAGGCCGGGGCCTATTATGATACTTGCTCGATTAGGAACTTTATCAGTCGCACGTGCGTTGAGAGACTGCGCTTACAGGGGCAAGTGCAGCGCTTGAGTTGACCTGTGCCAACAAACAGCGCATGGTAGTCAATGACTACCTCCAAAATGTGGAGTGTTGTTTCCCGTACCCGGGAGGGGAATTGAGACATCGCGTCTCGTTCCTAGTGAGTGACGAGCTCCCAATGGATATGTTACTAGGTATGTACTACCCCTCTGTGGCATAGCCCCAGTTTGACTGGGACCGAAAAGTGGTCAAACACACTTTGCCAGGTGGAGGGACCGCCAAATTACATAAGTTCAAAGCTAGTAGCATGTGTGCGGCCGCGTTCTACAATTATTACAAGCAAAACCAGGAGCCGGTGAAAATGCCGCCGGAGATAGAGGGAGTAGTTGCCAAGTACCCTGATCTATTTGAAGAGCCGACAGAGAGGGAGGTCGTCCACACGATAGAGATTATCCCAAGGTCTAGTATCCCAAAGGGTAGGATCTATCGGATGTCTCCAGGCGAGCTCGACGAGCTTCGCCGGCAACTCAAGGAACTCGTAGAGAAGGGTTGGATCCGGCCGAGTGTCTCTCCTTATGGATCTCTAGTACTATTTGTACCTAAGAAAAAGGAGGGTACACTTAGGATGTGCATTGTATCTTGTACTTGGGTTATGAGATTTCCGCGGAAGGGTTGAAGCCCGATGACGCGAAGGTGACCAACAATCGTGATTGGCCACGTCCTCAGTCTGTCACTGAGATGAGATCTTTCTTAGGAATGACAGGTTACTATAGGACCTTCGTTAAGAACTATAGTATAGTGGCCGCTCCTCTGACTAATCTGACGCGCCTTGACACCCCATGGGAGTGGACAGATGAGTGTGAGGCTGCTTCCAGACATCTGAAGCATGCGTTGACGCACTACGAGGTCTTGAAACTTCCTGATCCTGATAAGCCGTTTATAGTCATCACGGATGCCAACCAATATGGCATTGGCGTCGTGCTCGCGCAGCAGGAAGGGCCAAAGTTGAGGCCTGTAGAGTACATGTCCAAGAAAATGCCCTCTCAGAAGTTGGCAAAGTCCACCTATGAGAAGGAACTCTATGCGGTGTACAAGGCTCTGACCCATTGGAGACACTATCTCCTTGGGAGGTTCTTCATCCTCAGGACTGATCATCAGACCCAGAGATGGATGAGAACTCAACCTGTCCTCTCTGACGCCCTCAAGCGTTGGATCGAAGTCATTGAGCAATATGACTTTGACCCTCAGTATCTGAAAGGGAGTACAACAAGGTTGCTGATGCCTTGTCGCGTAGATCTGATTTCTCAGGTGCGCTGATTACCGAGTTCGATCTGACGGACAGTGTTACTCAGTCTTTGGGGGAAGCCTATCGTGAGGACAAGTTCATGTCTGAGATCATACGTAGACTTGAGGCGAAGAACAAGAAGACTTCTGCCGAGTTTGAGATGGTCAATGGCTTGTTGTTCCTTGAGAAGGAAGGGAATAAACGATTGTGTGTCCCAAATAGCGAGTTTTTGCGTAGTTTGTTTTTAGGTCAGTGTCATGATGCCACCGACCATTTTTGGTATAAGAAGACCGCAGCTAATCTGCTGCAGCGTTTCTGGTGGCCCACAATGATGCGAGACGCCTAGCTGTACGTGAAGACTTGTCAAGTATGTCAAAGAGACAAGCCCCGTACTCAGGCTCCTCTTGGGCTCTTGAAGCCCCTTCCGATTCCGGAACGGCCTGGTGAGAGTTTGTCCATGGACTTCATGGATACTCTGGTCACCAGCAAGAGTGGGATGCGACACATCTTTGTCATCGTGGATAGGTTTAGCAAGTATGCTAGGTTAGTGGCAATGCCGGAAACAGCAAAAACGGAGTATGTAATCAGAATGTTCAAACATAACTGGGTCAAGGACTTTGGTTTACCGAAGTCTATTATTAGTGACAGGGATGTCCGGTTTACCAGCGAGTTGTGGAAGGCCGCTGCTGCAAAACAGGGAACTTAGTTGCAGATGACTTTTGGGAATCATCCAGAGGCCAACGGTCAGGGCGAGCAACTGAACCGCGCTGTACAACACCTGTTGAGGCATTACATCAAGCCCAACCAGGTGGACTGGGATGAAAAACTTGCTCTCATCGCCAGCTTGTACAACAACGCTGTACACAGCGCCACCGGGGTGAGCCCAAACAACTTGTTGCTCACATTTAAGCCTAGACTGCCCCTAGACTTTCTTCTTCCTGAAAATCAATCCACTGCTGCACCAGGTACCTTAGAATTTGCTTACTGCTATGAACAGAAGATGCAGCAGGCTGTCGAATAGATGCAGAAGGCGCAGGCTCAATGATAGAGTCTGAAAATAGACACCGCCGGCCTTCTACATTTCAAGTTGGGGATAGGGTCTTGGTTAAGTCTTCAGAACTGGGACAGGAGCACGAGATCTCCCGCAAACTCATGCCCCAGTACTTTGGACCCTGGGAAGTCTTGGACATCGTTGGGACAGTCCGGATGGGCCATCTTATGTTATCCGGATCCTTGGTCATCTCCGTTCTTACCCTGTCCTTCACGCCTCCAAGCTAGCATCTTTCAAAGCGACTGATCATTTTCCTTCTCGTCGCTCAATGCTGCCCCCAACCATGGATGGAGAAGTGGACATCGATGACATCGTGGATCACAGGGAGCTGCCAGCTCAGAGACCTGCAGGAAGGGGACGTCCTCCGAAACCGAAGCTGCAGTACCTCGTTCAATTCAGACATCATACTGATCGTAAGGAGGACCGTTGGTTCACGAGAGAAGAACTCATGCAGACCGCTCCTCAAGTTGTAGCCCACTACGAGAAATCTCGACAGAAGGGAAAGCGCCCCATGATTGAAGATTGAGCTTCTCAGAGGACTGTTGAAGCTAAGGAGGAGGGAAAGTGAGGCCACTGCCATCGATAAGCCCCATAAGGCCCCATTTTGCAGTCCGTCGGCCGCCCTAAGTGAAGTCAAGCTCGACCAGGCCCTCAGGGCCCTATTTTGGCCGCCACGCAACTCAGGGAAATTTAGGCAGTTGCGCAGTGCTAGTTGGTTGAGTGAACCCAGGCCTTGGGCCGCCTATGTAAATGTATGGGAAGCAGGCCCTGGGCTGGATACGGGTACCGGGCCAAACACAGGCCAAAGGCAGTTGGGCTCATGCAACCACCTCAGGCCCAGGGCTTGTTTTCGTTCGTGACTGGGCCTCATGCTACCGGGGCCTACTGGAAGCCTCCTGGGACTGGATGCAGGCAGGCCACTTCGATATAGGAAAGGTCCTGCCTCCTCATTCGGTATTCGGGTGCTGGCTGCATGCTGCGCAAGCGCTGATGCGCTATTTGCTGGCTGGCGCCTACGCTCTCACGAGCGAGCAGGGAAGGCGCACGCAGCCATAGCCGAGCTGCGCTGCTGTAAGCTGGGTGAGACACAGGGTGGTCCTTGGGTGCAAGTGGCATCTGGGAGATGTGGAACGAGGTTGTGAGTGTAGCGTGATACATACCTGGTGCTGGAAGCTCGCGACATTGGTCGCTGTATGCTCGTACTTCAGAAAGCTGTTGTCGTCAACATTTGGCATTGTAGCATAGGCTAGATAGGATCTGCCACATGTAGTCTGGGCGCCGAGCGCCAGATAGGATATCAACTCTGATTCTTTGTTGATGATGATGAGACTATTTCAGAATTGTCAATTATGAACTCTCGGTGTGTTCTTATTTGGTGAATCTCGTGATGCAATTCTGTTGTTGGTTCGAGGTCTCGACTATCTAGACTCATATGTATGATGTTGTTTGATTGCTGAAGTTCGCTATTGCTCATCTTCCTTGCATATTGTTCCTGCCGTTGAATCTTCATATTTTTCCAGTTCCTGGAGGAGGTTCTTCCTTACCTTGGACTTGGCATAGTTGTCTTTACCGAGGTTGGATTCAACCTCTCTTATTTTACTTTTGATTTACTGCTCTTTAATGGATCTGTTACCTGCTTTGATTTGCGAAAAAAACATCTAGGGAAGATTGCACTGTGGTGACTCTGGTGAGGCCTATATCGGCCCACTGCCCCTCATCTGAGAAGAGCCCTTTGGATTTTGCCATCTGCCCATCTGTTTGTTGATCCATGAGAGTCACATTAAATCTGAACGTACCTTTCCTTCTATCTACTTCCGGATTGGCGATAAATTCCGCTAAAATTGGGTAATGGTCTGAGATATCCGTAATCTGAGTTTCTATACCGATGCTGCACTCACAGTATGATCCTCTTGCTCGAAAAAAATTCAGTCTTCTTCTAGGGGATAGGCGGTAGTTAGACACATGCGGGCCGAACCATGTGTACCGAGGGTCGTCTGGGTTCATGGTCCGGTAAATATTTGTGAAGTTATGTGTTGACATGAATTCCGTGAGCAGTTGAGTATCACGTCTGGTTATTGAAATTTCTGGTGAGTCTAGTCCTGGGAGGAAGATTGTGTTTAGTCCTGAGAGGAAGATTGTGTTCCAGTCTGCTGCTAGGAGTAGATTGTCTGTGTCTGGAATATAGGCAGGTAGGTTCTCAAAGAAGAAAATGCGATCTGTATAGACTACTGGTGCGTATATGGACACGATGGCCCAGTTTTCTTGCCCGGCGAATTTGACCCACACGAGCCTACGGAGGGGATCCACAAAATAAACAATAATATCCACATCCAGATCTTTGTGGAAAAGTATCCATGTGCCCCCTTTCATTCCGTCTGCAGGGCCCCAAAATTGAGGGTCTTTCCACCATCGGTGCGGTTGGGCTATCTTGGTAGCGTTAAGCTTGGACTTTTGCACACATAACATGTGCATTTTCTGTGTGTGACACCAAGTAGTGTGGCGACGAAAGATGAACCACGAAAGATAGGTAACGTCATTCTCATATCCCCCGACAAGGAGGCCTTAATCGCCCCATGGGAATTAGGGGAAGATAATGTATTAACCCTCAACAATGACCTTGCCCCTTTCTGGACGTCAGTGAGAAATCTCTTCAGAATCAGAGTCCTGTCATTAGAGGCACAGTCATATCTCGCCTTCAGACCATACACACCTATCTCAGAACTGCCCATTGATCCGGCAAACTGGTCGTGGGGAACCAAAAACAAGCTCAACAGAAATTTCAGCAGATATTTACACACTCTATCGGTCAAGTCAACTTACCGAATGATTAGGCCCAAACTCAATCTGAAAGATAGGGTGGTGAAAAGATGGATGAAACAGCTGAACATTAACAAAGAGGATCTCAGAAACATCAAATGGTTCAAGGATTCCAAGATCAAACCTTCAAAGGTTGCCTCCCTTCAATGGCGGATAGAACACCGGTGCCTTCCCACAAATGACTGGCTGGCAGACAGATCCTCTCTAAAAAAAAGAGGCATTGCAACACCCTGGTGTAAACTCTGTAAATCTGCATAGCCAAGTAGAAAGACACCAGAAACAATCGAACACATTTTCCTCGAGTGCCCTGGCTCCATTTGGCTATGTGTGGGACAGAATCTGGGAACAATTAGAAACTATTCATGAATGGCCTTGGGGTTGGAAAGCAATACTGCTGGAACACTGGTCTCCGGAACCAGAGGATATTTTCACCCAAAACCTTTTCACTCTAGGAAGAAGGGCGGTGCTCTGGGCCATTTGGCAAAGAAGGAACACCTACGAATGGGAGGACGCCAGATTAGATGACCCAGAATTCACAGACAATATAAAACAGCAAATCCAAACTCATATACAGGATCAATGGACTAACCTAAAAGAAAAAAATCAGTTCAACTCATCCAGAACATAAATTACTCAAACATTTCATAAATTCAGCAGCAACTGGCTGGGGGGGGGGGAAAGGGGGAAAAATAGGGAGGGTGGAATGGGAGGATGCTGAGACTGGGGAGGAACAAGTCCTCAATAGGAACTATAAGTTGAAATTTAATGACTGGATCCTGGTGGACCCGTCAATTCCCCTTCGCCCCGCCCAAGAGTTCCCACGTCTTTTCCCAGTTCCCCAGAACGCTCTGGTTCCAACGTCCTGGTATGGAAGGGATTCACTCGAATGACGCTTCGACCCAAGAGCTCCCGAGTCTTCACCAATTACCCCAGTTCGTTCTGGTTCCAAGGTTCACTTGAATACTGTCTCGTCAACCAGACCTGCACTCCTGGTTTGCTGTTGAATAGGCTAGATAAGAAAGACAACATCTGACGCCCCTTTCTGGGTGAAGAGGTCAACTTCAACTACAGCAGGTCTGGCTTTTCTCAGGATACTCTTAGTAGGAGGTGGACATACTCAATACAGTCATTGCAGTGATTGACCTACGATACCTTCCCAAATTGTGAGGGACGCTGCACCCGTTTTCCAGCAGGTGCTGCTCCCCACAAATAGATGGAGCCCCGTAGAGTTTGCTAGGGTAGTCTGCTCTTATCAGCTACCCTGAGCATTTACTCAGGGCATTTTTGTTAAAAAAAGAAGAAGAAAAAAAGCTATTGTATCATTGTGGTAGGTATTGGTCGTGCTACCTAGTCCTCATACATTCCAGCAAGCTACTTTAATGCGGTTTGGTAAGACCAATTGGAGGTCTTCCCAAACCGCCGCGTTGCTGGATAAGGCGTGTATGTTCTACAGGGATCTTCCTTCTCTTGTCATCGCTGTCTGTTGGGGTCGGGAGCTCCGTAAGAGACCAGGGACTCTAAAGCTGAGCTCCAAACTGTTCCGACCGGACAAAGTCTGTCAGATCCGCTTCATTGATCCACTCTGTCACCACCTCAGTGGTGAGGCCTTCCACCAACTGGATTGTTCGCAACGTCTTGCTGTTTGGCACACCACCCAGTAGGGAAATTTGGCCTTGAACATTTCGAATCCTTCATTTCGTCTGAGACATGGGCATGCAAAAAGACTAGGTACATACTACTTTTTTTTCCATTCTCTGAGTCCAGCACCCGCCTCCCCATCCTGGGCGGGGGCACGATCCAAACATGTCCAATGACGTTGATAATCTTCTTGACGCTGCCCAAGATGGAGTGCTCCATGGGTCGAGATTCCAATTTAGCGACCGGAAGGCTCAGTGACCTGGAAGGCTTGGTGAATGTAAGTACCATCGGGCCCTGGTCCGAGGAAACACATATAAGAGGGACCAGGTACTCATCCAACTTACCTTTGTCTTTACAAGCCAGGCTTTTCATTGGTCTGGCATTGGAGAGGGAAGCAGCCTTCAGACCTCTAGGGTGTCTGCTCACTGGCTTTCCCTTGTTGGGCTGAAGGGCCTGCTGAAGTTACACCCGTTTCAGCATTGGGCTCTGCCGTTTCGCTCTGAAACAGCGGGCGGTCGGTTGGTTTATCAATACCCTTGCCCCTCGCTGTTTCACTGGTTCTAGCCTTTTTTAGGGAGGATGAGTTACAGTTTCCCTGGCTGCTAGGGGACTGCTCCGGTGTGTTTTCTGAAGATTTCTTTGGACCCTCCTTGCTGCTGCTTGGGCGAATCACGGTCTGATCCAGACCTGCCAGTGAGCCTCAATAGATGGTTCTCAAATGGGAGTCGTCCTGGCTGCTGTCCCCTTGGCCAAGAGTCTCGTCCCGAGCTCGATGCGTGGAATTGATCCGTCCTTCTTCAAAGGGGACTAGCTGATGGTGATCTCCAGAGAATGCAGCATTGAGGTGGCTGGAGAAGATGTTGGATGCTAAGAAAACACTATCCCTTGAGTGCTTGCGGAGCAGCCACTTCGAAGCTTCTGACTCCAATTCTGAGGGAAGACTATATTTCCTACCCTGGTCGTTCAACCAAAGAGAAATGTCATATCCCTTTGCTAGTTTATCTTCCTTGTGTCCAGTGTGGTCCGGACGGAATGAGGAGATGGGGGATCCCCCGCGATCCCTCCCGGGCCTGAGCAGATGCTGGAACCCAGGTGGGGGGAGGGGACCCCCCCCTTCCCCCTCATCTCCGTCTCCCTCCCCTCTGACCCTTCGCCCCCTTCCTCTCTCCTCTCTGGGGTGAGAGCCACCCTGTCGTCCAATGGGCGGTTGTCGTCCTCCGCCAACTGGAGGAGGGGGGGGAGGAGGA